>OY856413.1:851872755-852397755 GCA_963693085.1 Alisma plantago-aquatica
GGAATACCTTAAATTAGGATCCTTCTCATCTATAGAAATTCCCTCTCATCTTTTCTATAGGAATACTTTCCCTCTTATCTCAAATTTTTGAAAAATTGTTCTTCCCTTCATCTTTATGATATAAGATTAGGAAAGAGTCTCTCTATTTAGAAAGTCTTAAGGACCGACTAATAAGGACTTTTAAGGTATCCTCCATAAATTGTAACATCAAGAACATTAATAAATGATATAAGAGAATAATGAAATGATATAATGATAATGACAAATATAATTGTTGAGTAATAAATCTAATATACCCCAATTAATTTTAGGATGCCTCCTAAGACTCGCAGCTCAAAGGCCTCAGGGGAATCGTCCTCTAAGAAAAGAAAAGAGCCTGAAACCTCTGAAGTACCTGATCGCGATGTTGCGGCCAAGGAAAGGTGGGAGGAACAGAAGAAAATCCTTCTAGATTTTATGGAAACCCTCACCACAAAAGGAACCCCTGAACCTAGCTCATCTAGGAAGAAAGAAGTGACTGTGATAGATTTTATTAAGCTAAACCTTGATTCCTTTTGGGGGGAAGATCAGCCTGAGGTCATGGACAAAGCTGAAGCCTGGATTTTAACCATAGAGAATGGTTTTCATACCCTATAAGTATCCAATGAGAAGAAGGTCAAGTTCGCCACCCATATGCTTAAAGGAGGGGCAAAAATCTGGTGGGAGAACTATGGAGGGAATAGGGGTGAGGAAATAGATGACACGGAGTGGGAAGCCTTTAAAAACCTCTTCACGGATCATTTTATGCCCATAGCCGAGAGGAAGAGGAAGGAGAAGATGTACATGGAGCTAAGGCAGGGTAGTCTTTCAGTAGCTGATTACACCCGGAAGTTTAGACTTCTGGAGCGTTATGCACCCATCAGGACTGAAGACCGTCTAACTGAGCACTATGTTGACTGCCTTTCTGCCCACCTAAAAACCCTAGTCATAGCCTCTCGTCCCAGAAGCATAGATGAAGCCCAAGTTATGGCCCTCAAGCAGGAGAGAGAGCAAGGCATGCAAAAACCTTCTAGCATGGGATACTTAGGGTTAACCACAGCTGAAGAGGACAAGTCTAGAAAGTTCCATCCTGGCCATAACAATAAGGGATCAGGGAAAGGAGGAGGTTCAGGAAAAGGAGGACAGAAGCACAATCAAAATCAACAGAAGATTGTCCACCCGAAGTGCAAGACTTTCGGACGACACCATGGTGGAGTATGCCGCCACACCAAGCTAGTCTGCTATAACTGCAAGAAAGAGGGTCATTTTGTCGCCAAGTGCCCCACTCCCTCCATCTTTGGCAATCATGCGGGTGGTGCTCCGCAGCCTCAGGGACACCACAATGGTAGGGTATTTGTAGTAAATGCAGAAGAGGCCAAGGCAAACCCAAACCAGCTCTGTGAAGGTAACCTAATTTCTTTATAATTCAATATCTTTTTCAAGCCTGCAATTATTCCTAATTTGATTACCTTATGTAGGCACTGTATTATTAAATGGTCATCATGTTAAGGCTTTATTTGACTCTGGATCTACAAATACTTTTATTTCTCAAACTCTGGCATCCATATTAAATCTTCACATAAGGGATTTGGGATATATTTTGGACGTGTCTACTCCGAGTGGCAAAATACTCACAACTCTACAGAAAATCAATGAACTCTCTCTTAAATATGAAAATCATGATATGCCCTTTGAATTCATTCTCTTAACTATGGAAGACTTTGATGTTATACTTGGTATGGACTGGCTATACACATACCATGCTCACAATGATTGTAGAAACAAGATGGTGGTCCTCTCTCAACCTCATTCTTATCCCGTGAAGATCCCTAGGGGAAGCGGATTCTGTAATAATATTATAATCTCCTCTCTTAAAGCTAAAAAACTCATTTCTAAAGGATGTAAAGTCTTCCTCGCATTAGTCTCAGAGACCAGTCCTAGTAGCGGGCCTGTAGAAAGTCTGGAGGTGGTACGTGACTTCCCTGACGTTTTCCCGGAGAAGCTTCCTGGGCTGCCTCCAAATAGAGACATTGAGTTCTCCATAGATCTTCTTCCTGGAACCACTCCGATTTCTAGGGCACCGTATAGGATGGCTCCTGTTGAGCTTATGGAGTTGAAGAAACAGTTGCAAGAACTTCTCGATAAAGGTTTCATTCGTCCTAGTGTTTCCCCATGGGGAGCTCTTGTTCTCTTTGTTAAAAAGAAAGATAGTTCTATGCGTATGTGTATTGACTACCGCATGTTGAACCAAGCCACTATTAAAAACAAGTATCCTCTTCCTCGTATTGATGACCTCTTTGATCAGCTTCGTACTGCTAAAGTTTTCTCAAAGATTGATCTCCGTTCTGGATACCATCAACTGAAAATCAAGGATTCTGATATTTCTAAAACTGCTTTTCGAACTCGTTATGGGCATTACGAATTTCTGGTGATGCCATTCGGGTTGACCAACGCACCAGGTGTATTTATGAATCTGATGAACAAAGTCTTCCAACCTTATCTTGATGAGTTCGTGGTCGTCTTCATTGATGATATCTTGATCTATTCTGATTCTATGGAAAAACACCGTGAACACTTGAGAGCAGTTCTTGACATTCTTCAAACCTAGAAGTTTTATGGCAAACTTTCAAAATGTGAGTTCTGGATTGATAAATCATGTTTCTTGGACATGTCATTTCTGGAGGTAGTATATATGTTGATCCCGCCAAAGTCTCTGCTGTACTTGATTGGCAACCTCCTCGAAATCCTTCTGAAATTCGGAGTTTCTTGGGTTTATCCGGATATTATCGTCATTTTATCCCAAATTTCTCCAAAGTTGCACTTCCTTTAACCAAGCTTACTCGGAAGGATGAGCACTTTATCTAGTCAGATACTTGTGAGTCCAGTTTCCAGCAGTTAAAGCAGAAATTGACGTCTTCTCCTGTTCTTGTTCTACCCTCTGGCAATGAAGGATTTTTCATATTCACTGATGCTTCGAGGAATGGGTTAGGGTGTGTCCTGCAACAGAATGGTAAGGTAGTGGCCTTTGCGTCTAGACAGCTAAAACCCAATGAACTTAATTATCCCACTCACGATTTGGAATTAGCTGCAATCATTCATGCCCTCAAAATCTGGAGGCACTACCTGTACGGGGCAACATTCGACATCTTCACCGATCACAAGAGCCTAAAGTACATCCAGACTCAGAAGGACTTGAATCTGCGTCAACGCCGATGGATTGAATACCTAAAGGACTATGATTTCACTATTTCCTATCATCCGGGTAAGGCAAATGTAGTCGCTGATGCCCTTAGCAGGAAAAGGGCAGTGTGTGCATCTCTTTCTGTCCCTGAATGGAGGAACGTGGAGGATCTAGTGGGATGGAAATCGCAGTTTCTGTCTGATCGTGTGCATGTTAATAACATTTCCATCATGTCCAACTTGCATTTCGAACTTCTTGAGGCACAAAAGGCTAGTCCCGGTCTTGCAGAGCTCTCTTCTCTCCTATCAAAGCCACAAACACATCTGTCTGTGGGTCTTGATGGTGGTCTCCATTACAAGAATCGTATGTGGGTTCCTGAGCAGTCAACTGTAAATACAACAATTCTAAATAAGACACATGGGTCCAAGTACACAGTTCATCCAGGCACGACAAAGATGTACAAAGACCTACAACGTCAGTTTTGGTGGAGGGGCATGAAGCGTGATATTGTCGATTTCGTGTCCAGGTGTTTAACATGCCAAAGGATCAAGGTCGAACATCAGAGACCAAGCGGTCTACTACAACCCCTTGAGATTCCGGAATGGAAATGGGAACACATCACCATGGATTTTGTGGTGGGGTTACCCAGGACCAGGAAGGGATACGACGCTGCATGGGTCATAGTGGATCGTCTCACCAAGTCATCTCATTTTCTTCCTGTGAAGACTACTGCAAAGGTTTCTGAGTTGGCGGACCTCTACATACGGGAGATAGTACGTCTACATGGAGTCCCAGCATCTATCGTCTCAGACAGGGACCCAAAGTTCACATCAAAGCTGTGGAAGCAGGTCCAAGAGGAATTGGGCACCAAGTTGAACTTTAGTACAGCCTACCATCCGCAAACAGACGGGCAGTCAGAGCGTACAGTACAGATTCTAGAGGATCTTCTGCGAGCTTGTGTTCTCGATTGGGAAGGCTCGTGGGACTATTACTTGCCTTTAGCTGAGTTTGCCTATAAAAATAGCTATCAGGCAAGCATTGAGATGCCTCCCTATGAAGCTCTTTATGGCCGACCATGCAGATCACCTTTACACTGGAACGATGTTGGAGAGCGTACCCTGATGAAATTTGAGGAGATGTAGTTGTATACTGATAAGATTGCTCTAATTCGGCAGAGGATGAAGCAGGCATAGGATAGACAGAAGTCTTATGCAGATGCTCACCGTCAAGAACATCAGTTCAAGGAAGGTGACCATGTATTTCTGAAAATCTGACCTATTCGAGCTTTGGCCAAGAACAAAGGAAAGCTCAGTCCTCGTTATGTTATACCTTTCGAGATTCTAGAAAGGGTTGGTGAATGTGCCTATCATCTTGCTTTGCCTCCTTAGTATAGTGCCATGCATAATGTGTTTCATGTATCTAATCTGAATCCCTATGTCAAGGATTCCAGTCATATCTTGAATCATGAGCCTCTCGAATTGAAGGATGATCTGTCATATGTTGAGTCCCCAGTTAGAATTCTCGACTTCAAGTCAAAGGAGCTTCGCAGTAATCGACATATCAAAATGGTGAAAGTGCTATGGAGCCACCATGATGAAACAGATGCCACCTGGGAGCTAAAGACCAAGGTCGAGAAGAAGTATCTGTATCTTTTTCAGGCTGCTTGAATTTTGGGGACAAATTTCTTAAAAAGGAGGGGAGAATGTGACAGAGTGAGTTTATATATATATATATATATATATATATATATATATATATATATATTATTTAGTTCCTCTCTCTTACAATTTTAATTGTTCCAATTATGCCCTCAATCATCTCTCTCACTAATTTGATTAAATGGATTATCAATTTCACTTAAATATCATCCATAATAATACATAAAGTCAATAATACAAGTATTATGACAGTTAGTCAATTGACATAGTCAATAATCAAATTTTGACTCCAATCTTGCATCATAGCTACATCTTAGCATTATAAAGCTATGCCTAAAATCTCATTAAAATTGGACGTACCAATCATGAGTTATTCACAATTGAATTTTAAGTCATTTAAGTGTTCTATTAATACCTAAGACCTAAGTTTCCTATTCTATTTGATTTTAATTTTGTCACGCGGCCCATTTTCTTTGCCTTGACTTGGTCCCCTCGCTGGGACTTGATCCTAGCCATCCGATCAGGTGGACCGTGATCCGCTCAGGATCCAAGGGTCCAGGACCCCGTCTCCTACCTTCCGCCTCCTTCGGCTTCGACCCAAGCAGAACGCCAACCTCAACAACCACCTCACGTGCTCAACCCCACAACAATCGCGCGATATTCTGGGAGGAGAGACTCCTCTCGTCGAGACGAAGTCAGCAACCCCTCGCTCGACGCCCCTCGTGCTCGGAACAGGGAAAACGACCTCCACCATTTCTGAACCTCTCATTGGTGGCGGCGTACGAATTAGGGCTTAGCCCTCTACACCCCCTCGCGTCTATTTAAGACCCTCAAAATCTTCCCCGACCTTCCTTTCACCTCTTTGCACTACCAATTTCTACCAAGACTTGCCCTCTTTCCCCAACCTCGAGCGAGCTCCGCCTCAGCTGTCTCGACTTCCCCCTCGCTCCAGAAGCTCCCTCCATCCAATTGAGTGTGGCAGCACCATCTAGGGACCCCAGCAAGTCGAGGAGCGCCATCAGTGGATGTCGCGGAAGCCCAGAACCTCGGGTCGACAAGCTGCGTAACCAAGCTCTAAGAGCTTCACCTCCGGCGAGGTTGGAGCTTGCTAGGAACCGAAGGAGGATCACGAGCACCTCAGCAGACCTCGACGGAGCTTCGTGACCCCTCAATCCAGCCGGAGGGCAGGTAAAACCTTAGAACCCAATTTCCGTTTACAGAGCCTCCTGCCATCGCAACCATAGCTGTAGTTAACCTCCGGCGAGCTTCTTGGGCTCGTTGAACTCAGGAAGACCCCGCGAACGCAACCCGCTCATGCTCACACAATCCGCATCCACCTAGCTACCCCACTCCTTCGTCATTCCTCGCCTCAGTTAGTTGTTGTCATGGCGCGAGTCACAGATGAATCGAACCAATGAAAACCCCACTCTGTCCAAGCGTGGTCGCGTAAAGAACTCAACCTCAGGGGCATTTAAGTCTTTCACCCCATCTTTGACCCGGTTGACCGAGGCTGGCTCACGGGTTAAGGAGAGGATCCGCGTAGCCGGATCCCTCTTCTGATCCACGAGACCAGCGACCCCTTTTTTTCGTTTATCTCCTTAGAATTTTCCTGATTGGTCAGAACTTGTGAAAACCTAGAAAATGGTAGGATTATCAGAAACTATCGAATATATATATCATTTTCATCAAAAAAGTCCAAGCTATCTAAATAAAATATAACGATGACCTGGATCTGGACGATTTTTGGAAAATATGGCCTACAATCACTAATTAACTTTTAATACATTATTTAGTGTAATAATGGTTATTACTGATTTCCAATCTGCCTTGGGAACAGATTAAACCCTAGTTAGTATTCCAATCATCATGACACTCGAAATCCTATCTAAGAAAGTTAGTTGATTAAATAATTGAGAAGAACCCTAATTTCTAGTTCTTCTTACCTTATCATGAATACTATGCACAATTTATGAAAAACCCTAATAACTAAAATGTCCTTGAATAACCTGGACAACCCTGATCTCAAACCCCAACTCTGAACCCTATGTATCCTAAAGTGACATCCCAAATAACCTAAACCCTAATTATAATAGTAATTAATGTTGATTGATGAGAAACCATGGTGACTTTAGGGTTTTACTATATTTCAGGGTGATCTACTATCTTTCTCATAACCTAGGACTTGTGGAATTCAGATCTGAGAATTAAAGGTACGTGGATATAATTATATGATTAGATTTTGCTGGATGCTAAATATATGTACTTGTTTGCATGAAATTGACATACATTGATGGATGTGTATATTTATGCATAATTGATGATTTACCGCCTTGAACATAAAAGAACATAATTGAATATAAGTGAAATGTAGTTACTAGTGGTGCTCATTAAACTTCATATTAGAGAGGGAAAGCTTTTAGGTTGACTAGCACCTCCCTAGAGTACATGGTATATGGGGAGATCCCTAGAGTACAAGGTACACGGGGAAGGGCCCACTATTTACGTGATATGTGCTAAGTCCACCATAGTAATGCATGTTCACTATAAATGAGGTTAATAACTTGAGATTGCTTGATTTTCTGCCTTTAAATAACGTTTTCTTTCTGTTTCTCCATTTTGAGTATTTTATATAACATCATAATATAACTTTTAATTCCACGTACCAACTATTGTTGATGTTTTTGTTTCTCGTATTTTCTAGGTACAAGGAACATTTGACAATATATGAAGCACATCAAAGTACCTGAAGCCACTAAATAATGATCATGGAGGATAGCATGAGATAGATTTCCACTTCTCCTCACATTCATTTCAGTTAGATACTTTTCATTCTTCTAGATGATGTAATAGGATACTATAGATCCTATGTAATAATCACATTTCCTTTTTCATAGACTTATTCTTCTCCTTTCCAAGTATTATTATGTATGACTTTATCTTTTATTAATGAATGAAGTGTTGTGTGGCTATTTATTGATGATGTGGACATGATCTTGGCTTATCTCTGATTTTAGTTGACTATCTTGATTTGTTATATTTTCCCTTTTGACATTCATAGATATGAGTGCACGCATATCTATGCATGTCACTAAGGAACGTATATGGAAATTGGGGTCGTCACAAGGTCGGTGCCACCAACTATTTGAGTGTCTTCTTGATTTCCTACAGATAGAATAACCAATTCTTAGGCCATTTGGTATTATAATAAAATATGTCTAACTACATACACAATGGGAGAGTTTGATGCACAAACGATCATATACAATTTTGGCGATGAATGAATGAAAAGTTATGTGATTGAAATCAATCAATGGATAAAATCACCCAAATTAGCAGATGGAATACGGATAATTATGTATGCATTGCCCCACTTATCCTAACTCACTCAGTGGCACACAAAAATTCCTAGGACCCACTCTCCTAGACAAGCACAACTCAACTGAAAATAAGAACAAAAGGAGAAAATAACCTAGAACATGTAATATAATTCAAGGCAATATGGGGGAACCCAAAAAATGTTGCCTAATATGTTTATTGAATAGAATAATGAGCAATAAAGAGTAGAATATTCAACTCAATATTAAAACATGACAACCAGATGAGAACTAATGTTGAATTTTGTTTGTTAAGACTTAGTGACCCTTCACTAATCACAAACCCTAATGAGGGTCATATAATGTCTTAAGCTACAAAAACCATGCTCTCCTGCCAAAAAGAAAAAGGGGAATTCAAAGAACCAAATCACACCATAAAAAATATGGTGATACAAATGACACACATGGCATGAAAGAGGGGGGAGGAGAAGAAGCTAGTTACAACTGGTAGAATGACGACATTAGTCGTCTGTTTAGCTTCCTAACAGTTTATTGATGGATTTGGGTCATCTTTGAAGGTTGCAAAGGTTAAGGTGCGATAGAATATCTCTAGTTATAGATTGATGAATTGGAGGTTCATGGGTATAACCGCATGAAGTTTAGAAGGTTGACATGAGTTTTTGGAGTTGTCTTGATGGTTTTTTTAGGGTTATCCTATGATGGCTCAAGGTGGCATGGATTAGATCTAGAGATTGACATTGAGAAAAACTCATATCCATATGTGATTAGGAGTTTGGGGAGAAGAAACCATGCTAATAATGGGCTCGTTTATCTCAGGATGATGACCTAAAGATGGAGACATGGATGTGTTGGACTATGAATTTTTGGTAATAGTGACTAAGAGATATAGAGGGGGAGAAGAATTTGCATATTGTGGGGTTCAAATTAATTTGGAATTGGGTGAGGTGGTGGTTTCAAAAGTCAAACTTAGCTTCAAATTTGGGAGTCTAATTAGGGTTATGACTCCTACCAAAATAGGTTGCATAGTTTGGTTGGATGGATGAGACTAAAGAAGTTAAGGGCATGAGTCGCCCGATCAATATGAAAATTGAGGAACAAAAAATCATATATAATGACTATATTTAGAATTATCTAGGATTTTCATCTAAGTATTAGTTATGGTAGTTAGCACTACCCAAAAATAGGAGATTAAGCATCTTAGGTAATCAAGGATGTACATTAGATTTGGTAGTAGTTTCATATTTTGAGTTCTACATCAATCCAAATTGGGTGTTAGAGTTGTAGAATTCTTCTATATTCTAAAATATTTTAAATGGAGTTAGGGTTTCTAAGTGTGGTAGAATCTATTTTGGGTCATCTAATATCCATTGATGATCATTATGGTTTTAGACAAATTGATGTTAAGTTTTACCTCTAACTGACATATGTTTTAAGTTGCCTATTTTGGAATAGAATTTTGGGAATTTAATTAAAGGAGATTAAATAATGTTAAACCATTACTTATTAGGGTTTATCAACATTAGTGGGTCATAATGAAAGAATGTTTGGGATTCGAATGAAAATGACAACGCGAGGATAGGAGACTGAGAAGGCAACAGAATGGGCAACCTGGCACTGTCGGCCGCCAACTCGACCTACAGATTGGAGGAAAGTTGGAGAAGAAGGGTCGAAAAGAGCAGATTGCGCATCTAGAACTGCTTCTGATCTAGACCCGAAGAGTTGGGTGATCTCAAATATAGTGAACTCTTTGTCTCTTATAAAGAACTCTATTTCATTGGTCGATGGAAAACCCATTTACCCGATTGAAGAGGCTAAGGATAATGTGAGTAAGTGGAATCTATGTCTCATTGGATATATTCTAGAATTCAGACCACATTTGTCAACATTGGAGAACTACTTATCATGGCTATGGAACCCAGTCGGATTTCTAGAAATATTCAATAGAGGAGATGGCTTCTTTCTTATTCGTTTCTCAGAAGTAGATGATCTGAACTCTGTGTTGATGGGAAATTGGCACGTCAGGAACAAACCTATGATTCTAAAGGAATTGAATCTAGGTGATTTGTTTTCTAAACTAGAATTATTGAAGTTCCTATCTTGATCTATTTGTATATCCTACCTCTTGAGCTTTGGGACTACAAGATGTTTGAGAGAGTTGGCTCATTACTTGGAAAACTAGTTAATATGGATCAACAAAGAAAAGATTGTTCGAGAATAGAGTATGTCAGATTTCAAGTTATTATACCTTCTGATGCAGATTATTCAAAGTCTATCATGTTGTCTAGTAGTGAGGGAGATACTCATAAGATCAATATTATGCATGAATGGATTCCATACAAATGTTGCTACTATGGTCTTCTGGGTCATGATGATTGTACATAACCATTGAGAGTGTTCCCTAGCAATGACTTTAAAAGCATAAAGAAGAAATGGATGATTAAAGGTACTAATTAAAAGATGAAGGATGTTAATATTGTTTTCCTAGTCAAGAGGGACTTAGTTCATGAAGTAGAACCTACTCAAATTGTTGATGATTCTCATACTGTGAATGTTATTCATGATGATGGATTAGACATTGTTACTCTTAATAAAATTTGAACATATCATAATGCAGAACTTATCAAACATTTTCTATCTAAATCTATAGAGGGTGGTAGATTGATCCCCTCTACCCATGTTCCTAACTTCTCTCATATTCCTCTAGATGGCAGTAATGGAAGTTTATGGCTATTGTAGATGATGATTTTACTGATGTTAGAAGAATGAGCAAGTCTCATCCGAACTGTTCTTCTATATCAAGCACTAGTATCTATTACAGAGTATCTAATTCAGTTTTTTCTCCTATGAACAACAATTTTAATGGTCTCGAAATCATTAACAAAAGTGTTGAGGTTTTTCTCCTATGAACAACAATTTTAATGGTCTCGAAATCATTAACAAAAGTGTTGAGGATACCATCTCAACAACCCAGGATCCAAATGAATCTTAAATTGAGTATTACCTCTTGCAATGTCAGGGGAATAAGTAATAAATCCTTGGCGTTCAAGAGAAAATAAGAAGAGCTCAGATCTAATAAAGTAAAGTTTTGAACAAATATTCTCCGGAATATGATTAGGTATCAAATATAGACTCTCAAACTCTTGGTAGGGTCATTGTTTATGGAAAAGGGATAGTTGTGTTGTTACAAAAAAATTCTAAATGTGACCAAGTTGTTCATGTTAAGGTACACTGTAATCATGAAAGCTTTCTGTTGACTGTAGTCTATGGCCATAATGGTGATTCTAATAGGACTAGTCTTTGGAAGTTTGTTGATAATGTGTATTGTACTACTTTTGAATCTTGGGTTATCATGGGAATTTCATGGCAGTTAGGAAAGAAGGTGAAAAGTTGGTAAGCTCCCACCTACAAAGAAGTCTATAGAGGATTTTAACGATTGTATGCTTGATTCTTTTTTAGATGGATTTGGAAGGACCTTTCTTTACTTGGTATAATCATCAAGAAGGCAAAGAATTCATCACTTCAAAAACTGACAAAAGCCTCTATAATTCTCACTTTCTCTTTCACTTTGAGGTTTTAAATGGTGAATGTATTTCTAATTCAGTCAGTGATCACAAAAGATTTTTCTTGCTATTAGCAAACCTAAGAAGGTTAGGGCCCCTTTCAGATTCATTAATGCTTGGACTAGACACGATGATTATAATATCATTTTGAAGGAAGTTTGGAATCTAGAGGTCTAAGGGTTTTCTATTTTCATACGCTATAAGAAATTGGGAAACTTGAGATCCATGCTTTGTAAGGGAAACAAAAAGTCTGTAAGTGATTATTCTGAAAACACTAACCTTGCTAAGGAGGAGGCTTAAAAATCTCAAAGATTTGCTGACCTTAACCCTATGGATGAGGAGGCAAGATCTATTGTGAGGAAATTAAGAAAGGAAGCTAAGATTGCTGAAGATAATGAAGAATCTTTTATTGGGCAAAAATCGAGAGTGTAGTAGTTGAAGGAAGGCAACTCTAACACGAAGTTTTTCTATGCTTCTCTTAAAACCTGAAGATTTAGAAATTCTATAAAGAGTCTTCTCATTGATAGAAAAGTTAATCATGATATCAGGGACATTAATGATGCTATTGTCAACTTTTATTCTGATCTATTTTGCAGGCGTGATGATATTGGAGGAGCTTGGAAAGGCTATTGGGAAGGCCTTGTTCTTACTAAATCCCAGAATACTTAGCTTATTTGTCCTATTACTCATGAGAAGTTTAATGATATTGTGAAAAACCTTAATGATGATAAGTCCCCAAGGGCTGACGGTTTTAATGGATTTTCTATAAGAATTTTTGGGAGATTATAGGAGATGATGTTTATGAAGCAGTCAATGAGTTCTTTTCTAATGGTTGTTTACTTAAGAAAGCGAATAGAACTCTCATTACTATTATTCTTAAAGTCAAGGATTCTACTATTATATCCAATTAGAGGGCTATTGCCTTACATAACACCTTCTATAGGATTATTTCTAAGATTCATGTGAGCAGGCTGCAACCTATTTTTACCCATATTATTAACCCAAATCAATGTGATATTGTAAAAGAAGAAGTATTAGAGATTCTATTCTTACTACTAATGAAATCCTTAGTGACTTCAAGAAAGATTTAAGCCTACTCTTTGCATTCAAGCTGGTTTACCTAAGGCTTATGACTCTGTCAAGTGGAGTTTCTTGTTTTTTGTCATGTATAACATGGGTTTTCCTCTGAAATGGATTAGATGGATTGAGGTTATATTTCATTCTACCTCTTATTAAATCCTTGTGAATGGTGAACCTTCTATTCCTATTATTCCGGCGAATGGTGTTATACAAGGGGATCCAATTGCCCCGTATCTCTTTGTCATTTCTATGCAAGGATTTTCTAAACTTATGAAGAAGGAAATTAAGAATAATTCTATCACTCCTATTTATGCATCTAAGAATCTTTTCTATTCTCATCTGATCTTTTCTGATGATTTGATGATCTTCTTTAAAGATTATGTAGAAAGTGCAAAAAATTTGAGAAAAATCCTTGACAATTTTAGTATGCTATCTGGGTTACAATTCAATATTTCTAAGAGTCTATCATCTTCAGCAAATGAGCTAAGTCTCAAGAGTTACTCAACATTTTAGAGATGAAGGAAAGCAGATTAGAAGATTCTAAGTACTTGGGCATCCCTCTTTTCATAGGAAAACTGAAGAAGAAACATTGTTTTATTCTTTTGGACAAAATTAGAAAGAAACTTGAGGCTTGGGAAATGAGAATCGTATCTCTTACATGTAGATTGGAACTAGTCACATCAACTTTACCCATGATGCATCTTTATTGGGTCTTCACATTTCCTATTCCTAGTTCTATCTTGGAAGAGACTGACAAAATATGTAGGGATTTTCTCTAGGATCAGACTAAAACAAAAATAAATATGCACATCATTAAATGGGACATTGTTTCCTATCCTAAGAAGGAGGGTGGTCTTGGGTTGAGAAAAAGTAAGGAGGTGTCTAAGGCATGTCTTATATTCAATGCTTGTAATAATGCTAATAATAAAGAATCCCTTTGGGTGAAATGGATCCATGAGAAATACTTGACAAAAAATACTTTTTGGACAATCAATCATTCATCTAACTTCTCTTGGTTGTTTAACAATATTCTAAAACTTAGAGACATTTGTTTACCTCTCATTGATTTTAAGGTGGGCTCGGGTGAAAGATTCAAGACATGGCAGGACCCTTAGTACTATAATTCCTTCTTGGGGTTGTTATAGGAAGAGATAAGGTTATTAGAATTGGTATTTTATACGATTCTCATTTGAGCTACATTATTTTTAATAGAAAATGGAATATTCCTGTTGCAAGATGCCATTCTGATATTTCTAAAGCTTTAAATATTATTGATATTAGTAGTAAGGAGTATGATCATATCCTTTTCAAAGGAAACATGGACGTCTCTTTTAAAATGATCTGGGAGAATCTCAGGACTAAAAATGTGGAGGATGTTTTTCATTGGATATGGAATTGTAAAGCTCGTCTTAACAGTTTGTTTCATCTATGGAAAGATAGACAATAAACTCCCCACCTCTGAATATTCTAGGAGAAAAGGTATTTCTGACACATCTATTTGTTATTTTTGTATGAATGCCTATGAAGACACAGATCATGTTTGTTTCAAGTGTTCATTTATACAAGTTCTTTGGGCTAAAGCTTTTCAAGGAAATTTCATTGAATCTATTCCTAATAATTGGGATGATCTTGTTTCCATGAAGAACTTTAAATCTAGAGCTATGTGTCCTCTAATTCTATACCATTCTTGGTTAGAAAGGAATATAAGAGTCCATGATAATCGTAATAGGAACTTGAATGCTCTCTGGAGTAATATCTTTTCAGATTACTCAAACCTTCTATGATGCTTTTTTAAGCTCTATTATGATTGTTGTTCCAGTTCTTTTGGAAGCTTCTTTATGTGTTTCTTCATTTATCTTGGATGGAGTGTTGATATCCCTTTTGATGACCTTTGATTTTCTTACATTGGGACATTTATATGGCATGGTCCATAGTGCACATGGTTGTTTTTAAGGTGCTCCATGATGAATTAATCTATAAAAGTCAATTCTGAATCTTTAGATGTTGATTTGTATCTAAGATTCTTTTTCTTTCTGATGTGTTTTTTGAAACTTTGTTATGATCCTTTATCCCCGTGAATTCGTGATGACTCTATTCGAAGTTGTCATGTTTTTTGGGTATCCTGAAGATTAACTTCTGAATTCTGATGAATTAGCTTCTTCTAAGTTCTTGGTAACTGCTAGTCATGGTTATCTTTATCTGTCCAGCTGAAGTGAAGTCATCTATTAAAGGCTATATCATCTCCTTTTCATGGCCCCCTTATACAATATGATATATTCTTGATTCTTTTATATAGTAACCCCAATGGTGTTTTTCATGATGCCTATATGATTCTTTTATCTCTTTGGAAGTTGTTGTTTGGAGCCTGCACTTTCTTGCATGACCTTGAAGATTTTTGAACTAGATCCTTCTGGTTCTCTTGGTAGCTGTTGTATCCATTTTTCTTTGCTTTTTCTCATATGGAGGACAGTCTTCCTTGTTGAAGATGATGATATCTCTTTCTTCAAGGGACTCACATACGTCATGATATATCCTTGTAATTGTTGTAAAGACTTTTCTTCTCTTTTCGTTGCCCTTTTAAGCAATGAGTGCATTGAAAAGACCACCCTCTACACAAAAATGAAAAAAAGCACCATGGGTTTTTGCTGACCAAAAAAACATTAGTGGGTCATTTAATATTATTTGGACACATTGAGTTAATTGTTCCAATTTGGTTAAATTAGTTAAATTCTCCAGTTGTTAAAGTGAATGTTGAAAACATAATAAGGAAGACTTCCTTGGTTACCTCTTCCTCAAAAGAGACGTCCTTATAGGAACTTGGTTAGTAGCTTCAAGAATTTTAGATTTCCCCTATGATTTTCAACAATGGGACCAACTTGGTCTTGCTTTGTGCCTCTGTTATAGCAAGCACAATAGGAGTTGTTGACTTGGACTCTCTAGGGGGATCCTCCCACTTATAGTCCTAGTGCATTTGGGTAGAGATGTCTACTAGAAGATGTGATGGAAGGATGATGAATGAAAACAAAATTTGGAAAATGTTGTATAACTTGTTTTTATAGTGGTGTAGGAGAATACTCTAGAGTCTTTAACGTGGAGACTAACCTTTTTGATACATGGGAACTCAATAGACTTAACACATCAATGAAATTAGAGTTCCTATTTAATGATGATATGGTTTGTCTAGGCCTACATTTAGCTTCCTCAAGCTCAACATAGAATACACATCTTGGAGGTCCCTCATGGAGGAGAGGGATGGCAGAGCTCTAGGATGGGCCCTTATGGACAATGGCAGATTAATTATGAATGCTTTCACAAGACCATACCTTGAAAAGATGGGCCAAATAGTGGTATGGAGCTCTCTGTGGGGTTTCCACACCCCCAATATACATATGGAGCAAGTGCTAAGTGTGCTTGACAATTCAAGACTGACTATGATTAACCTCAGTTTGGACCTGAGCTAAAGGAGTCTAAAGTAATATGTGAGAAAGATGTGTCAAGCTTTACCAAGAGGTCCTAAATATGTAAATTGTGTACAAGTAATGGCATTTGCTTGATGAATACAGAGTCGTCCTCATATAGAGATACATTTTTAAGCCTCTTCGAGATAACTCCTTGTAATAAGAGGGGTATACATGATGGAATACCATAGTAAATTTGGGCTCAAGTGTGTGATAAGACCAAAATAGCATAGATCATAGTGAATACAAAGTAGAACTCCAAGTTTCCTACAATTTTTTTTGTAACCAAGCATTTCGATTGACTCGTTGAGGGCTGGGATGGGAAGAACAAGTCTCCCTCACTTGTCAACTAAACAAGTAGTTTGCTTATCTAACAAGGGGCTAAAATGTTGTAATTGTGATTCAACTCCTAGATGAGATAAAATACAACTCCAATATTGGATGTGTGGTCCATGTTATCTAAGATTACTCAAATGTGTGAAGGGGATGCAAAACAAGATATATGTTTGACAATTTCAAGGAATTATTGCATTTTAGCTACACAAAAAAGTATAATTTAACTTGGCGAACGAATTCTTGCTACTTCCTCCCTAGAACTCTTTTGTTGGGCATAGAATAAGGAGTTTCTCAAATATAAGTTTGCAAGATATTTTGATTGCTCGAATACATTGATTCATTGGTTATATATTGTGATAGATAAGGCGATTAGTGAGATTATATTTATAATGTACCTTGGGCATTATATTACATGTAGGATGCATGTTCAACTTACGGACAAGTCATGTTACGTTAATGTAGAGGATGATATACTTTGCTTTTTTGTATTCAATGCTAACAATATATATTGTGTAGATAAGAAAATAACATATATTTTACATATAAAGGTATGTTTCTTGTACATAATATTTGCATATCTAGCTTGTAATTAGTTTGAGAATATCCTATTAGGCAATAAAGGGGTACGTAAGAGCATGCGTAAAACAATATTTTATAGGATTACATCCTTCTTACATTGAGCAACAATATTCGTGAAGGTTTCTTAGCATTCCAAGATGATTTAGATCGATTGTGAGTTGCTACAACTAGCTTTGGGGTAGTCATATTGTCATGGATCCATTATTACCCCAATCTCAATTACATTGTTCAAATAGACAATGCTAAAGGAATTGAAGTGTCTATCTCTCAGTAGCTTGGAAATGACACATAACATACATGATAATTAAATAAAAATTCTCATTTATGAATGAACCTTACATGACATGGCCCAAAGGCAAACTTAGAAAAGTAGAAAGAACATACTATTCTTGCAATCTATACAAAGTCCTTTACATTAAAAGAGATCCATCATGGTCTTGTGGAATTTGTTTATATAAAGAAGTGAAACCACTTCTTTACTAAAAAAATTGAACAATAGAACCTCCAATCTAAACACACTTCAAAGGTATGGTTGGAGTGGGTATAAAATTTTCAAATCTTTATTAATAGTATACAAAACAATCAAAGTGTAGCAGCGGAATAAAAATATGACTATATTCAATTTATAAAATAAGGCAACATCTTAAACTTACATGTATGGTACATCATAAGGATCCAGGTAGAGGGAAAACCATATCAAGATTGTCTCAAGCTTCATCACCTCAAGCTAAGTCCATGTCCTCATGTCAAATCATCCAAGTCATTCACCTAGGGTTGGGAGTATACCCCAGTAAGAAGAGAAAATAGATGACATCAGCAAAGGCTGGTATGTGCATACTAAAAAGTAAAATGAGAAAACTAAGGGAATAAAGACATCAAATAACAATAAGAAGCTTCTCCTCGAAAAGAAAAGTACCACCCAAGTGAGCATCAAGAAAAAAGATCACAACAAAAGAGATACTAACCATAAAAACAACATAAAAAGATTGTGCCATATATACATCCACTACCATGGTGGGAAATGAAGCACAAGTAGGGCACACACCCCACAATCAATATCATGCATGCATTTGAGATAAACATAGCCCTAGAACAATATAAAGACAAAGGCGGACAAGAATCACACATCTTGAACATGGTAAAATATGGGCCAAGAATCACACATCCTGCCCTGGCATGGAGAATCACACATCCACCACCCAAATATATATAACATGGTCTAAGAATCACACATCCTACTCTGGCATGGAGAATCACACATCCACCATCCAAAATATCACAATGTTACCATAAATCATAATGAGACAAAACCCATGCAGTTATACTACTCTAGTGCTATTGAATCACACAACATGTAAAATGTAGAGGTAAGTAGAAGGTATGATCAGAAATTATACAACGTTATCGTATCATACAATGGACAACACATACATCCACATGCAAGTGGGAACAAGATATCACATATCAACAAATAAACATCCACATCATAGTGGACACATATCATCAAAAGTCCAACATGCACCAAGGCACAAGATAAGAGTCAAAAGAATATCTAAGATTACCACAAATAAGATAGTTCACAAGAACCATACCATAAAAAGATGAGAGCAATGTGTATAGACTATTGTCCATAGGAACAAGAGAAAGATAATTTAGGTTAATTGCTCAACATAGAAGAATAGGAGATACAACATACATTTAGAGAGAAGAATTATAAATTTCTCAATATAGAAATAATGTGAGATGTAGTCCTACCTCAACTTCAGAGTTAACGATCCAAAGCCAAGTCTAGGTCCAAGCCTAGATCTCCAAAGAACCTATGATGCATTTATGTGGAATTAGGGTTAGATTTACATTGATTTCATAAACCCTAAAAATCGTCTTTTTATTATTAGTGAATTAGGTTATCAAAACCACACCATGTTTTAGGTTATATTTTTATGATTTCAAAACATATTTTATTATATTTGTCTGACTTATAAATTATTAGTTATGAATTTTGCAATATATTATCTGTTTAGATTAATCCATTAAAATCATCTCTTTATAATATTAGATTCAGGCAACAAAACCAATACCATTAGAAAACCATTATTTTTTTTGAATCCAACGACTATTTATTTGTATTTTTCTGATAAGAAAATAATTAGTTATTAATTTTTGAAAATCAACCAATAGGAAAAAGAGAAAAAGCCACGTCATCTTTTCTTGCGAGAAATAGAGAGATCGACCGGGGCTCGCGTGACTTGGCCCAATCGGTGGTGTCCATGTCACGCAATCAAAGCAAATTGGATTTCGGTTCGAGCAAAACAAAAGGATGTCAAAAGACAATTTTGCCCTTGAACGATAAAACACAAAGAAAGGTAAACCAAAGGGTACATGGGTAAATGTGCACATGGGATTCATCCCCTCTCCAACCCGTGCCATGGCTGAAATCCGTGGAGCAACAGCTCAAGGCATGGATTGGGGAAAAACACCACGCTACATCATAGCAAGAAGTGAAAACATGGAAGCTAAGAGGAGACCTCAAGGAACCTTACCGTGAAGAGAATTGAGCCGGAATTCTCCGAAGGAGCACAGAGAGTCGACGACCAGAAATAGCTTGCGGATTCGCGATGGCTGGGAGAGAAGCGCACAAGAAAAATTAGAGCGAGGGAATAATTTCCTGAAGGCATACGATGGTCCTCATGAATTCATCTATATATAAAGGTCCGGTTTCAAGAATTTCGGAGGTGGGCTTCGAGGAAGTCAGAGAAGGATTTGGGGATATCTCAAATTTAAGGAAACATGACCTGAGTGATAGCTTACTAGATCCGCAGTCTTCCCACAAATATACCGCATGAGAAATCGCAGAAAACGGTGAAGTGTTGAGCGAGAAAAGCACAAAATTCAGACCTTGCGGCCGAGGTACTGTAGCCGCGGGAAACAACTCCTACTCAAGGTAGAAGATGAAATCCTCTCCGTCAAAAAAAGATCCAATGGCCTGAAAAAGCGTGTGTATTGACCAAAGTCTGCGTAACGCATGACATAAATGCATATTCAAATACAATTCGACCAAAGTGGGGACATATCTATTCTTCTTTTTCTCTCTTCTTAATTGAGGGTACAAATAAATCCCAAATTGAATGAAATTTTGCACATAAACTAATTTTGATATATAGAATCCGAATATAAAATTAGATTTGCCTTTTGAAAACTTTTAATGTGTTAAATAAATCAGATCATATTTTTTCTTTCCTCCTTTACTAATGGTAATAAGATTATCCAAATTTTATGAAACTTGACCCACAAGTCATATTTAATGTGTTGGATACGAATTTGTCATAAATTTTATATATTGGAGTTGTTTGTATATTTATTTAATATTTTGAAGGTTCTACACACTTTCTCTCTCATGATTTCATCTTTTAAGCAAACTTTCTCCAAATTGGATGAAAATTCACCCAAATGTTATATTTATTATTTAGATAACAAATCTAAGATTATTTTCCTCTTTTGGAGTCATTTATTATTTTATTTGATATTTTGGGAGAAAACTTCACATCTTCTTTTCCAATTTGAATTAAATGAATTTTATTATGTGAATAATGTGAAACTTGACTCCCAAGGCAATTGGGACCCAAGGAACACAATTTTAAATTTAGATTTCACTTTTAGGATTTCTTTTTATGAGATATATCATATGGCCCATTATCTTAATTACTCATTCAATTAGGTTTATTTGGGTGATTTTACATGCATTAGCTCACATTGGTCATTCTAAACCTTTTATAAGTCTAACCTCAAACCATTTTTAGTCAAACTCAAAAGATCAAAGTTTTAGGGTAGGGTTCGAGATCTGGTAGGTTACAGCACTCCACCCCTTAAAAAGGATTTTTTCCTTGAAATACGTTGATCCAAACATCAAACAACCAACTACTCTCCACCCCTTAATAAGGTTCAACCTAACAAGTCAAACTAATAAACATTCATATTTACCCACATATCTTTTAGTTGTGAAAGTTTTAGATATTTTCGTTATTCATGTATCCATCTAAAAGTCAAAACCAACTTAGGGTTGAGTTTTAGGTCCTTGTGTCTCAAACCTATAACCCTACATGAGCATCCAAAAGTCATAGGGTATGTCAACTACACCTTTATATCAAACCTAGTCACAACTCCAAAGTTAAAACTAGGGCTAGATTCTACTCAAACTAGAGTTTCTCTTCATTGTGACTTAGTTCAAGAAAACATTGACAAACTAGAGAAAATTTTTGTACATATAGTAGTATAATGAAAATAATTTTTGTTGATGAAATATTTTGTGAGGTAAAACCAACATGCACGCTAAAAATCAATACAAAAATCAAGTCACAATTTATCCATGTTAAGGTCTTTTTAACCTATTACTTCCTCATAACCTAATTTCATCCTCAAATCAAAACTTCATTGTATCCAAAGATCCAATCTCGGGTGAACATCTCACCAAAAGGCAACTATCTAAGTCAAGGGTCTAACTACGGAGACAAAATTGAAATAGTCAGATTCCGACTACCATGGGCTCTGATATCATATTGTAAAGAAGTGAAACCACCTCTCTACTAAAATTTTAAATAATAGAACCTCCAATCCAAATACACTTCAAAGATATGCTTGGAGTGGGTGTAAAAATTTTAAATTTTTATTAATGATATACAAAATAACCAAAGTGTAGCAGCGGAATAAAAGTATGACTATGTTTAATTTATAAAACAAGGCAACATCTTAAACTTACATGTATGGTACATTATAAGGATCTAGGTAGAGGGAAATCTAAACCATATCAAGATTGTCTCCAAACTTCATCGCCTCAAGTTAAGTCCATGTCCTCATGTCAAATCATTCAAGTCCTCCACCTAGGGTTGGAAGCATATCCCAGTAAGAAGAGAAAATAGATGACATCAGGAAAGGTTGGTATGTGCATACTAAAAAGTAAAAAGAGCAAAACAAGGGAATAAGGACATCAAATAATAATAAGAAGCTTACCATAGAAAAGAAAAGTGCCACCCAAGTGGGTATCAAGAGAAAAGATCAGAACAAAAGAGATACTTGTCATAAAAACAACATAAAAAGATTGTGTCATATATACATCCACTACCATGGTGGGAAATAAAGCACAAGTAGGGCACACACCCCACAATCAACATCTTGCATGCATGTGAGATAAACATAGCCCTAGAACAATATAAAGACAAAGGCGGCTAAGAATCACACATCTTGAACTTGGTGAAACATGGGCCACGAATCACACATCTTGCCCTGGCATGGGGATTCACACATCCACCACCCAAATATATATAATATGGTCTAGGAATCACACATCCTACCCTAACATGGGGAATCACACATCCACCATCCAAAATATCACAATGTTATCATAAATCACAATGAGACAAAACCCATGCAGTTATACTACTCTAGTGCAACTGAATCACACATGTAAAATATAGAGGCAAGTAGAAGGTATGGTAAAAAATTATACAATGTTCCCATATCATACAATGGAAAACACATACATCTACATGTAAGTGAAAACAAGATATCACATATCCACAATAAACATCCACATCATATTGGACACATATCATCAAAAGTCCAACATGTACCAAGGCACAAGATAAGAGTCAAGAGAACATCCAAGATTATCACAAACAAGATAGTTCACAAGAATCATACTATTAAAAGATAAGAGCAATGTGTATAGGCTATTGTCTATAGGACCAACAGAAAGATAATTTAGGTTAATTGCTCAACATAGAAGAATAGAAGATACAACATACATTTGGAGAGAAAAATGATAAATTGCTCAATATAGAAATAATGTGGAATGTAATCATACCTCAACTTCAGAGTTAAACGATCCAAAGACAAGTCTAGGTCCAAGCCTAGACCTCCAAAGAACCTATGATGCATTTATGTGGAATTATGGTTAGATTTACATTGATTCCATAAACCCTAAAATCGTCTTTTTATTATTAGTGAATTAGATTATCAAAACCACGCCATGTTTTAGATTATATTTTTATGAGTTCAAAATGTATCTTTTTATATTTGTATGACTTATAAATTATTAGTTATGAATTTTGCAATATAGTATCTATTTAGATTAATCTATTAAAACCACCTCTATATAACATTAGATTCAGACGACAAAACCAATACCGTTAGAAAGCCCTTATTTTTCTGAATCCAGTGACTATTTATTTGTATTTTTCTTATCAACAAATAATTAGTTATTAATTTTTAAAAATCGACCAATAGGAAAAAGAGAAAAAGCCACGTCATCTTTTCTTGCGAGAAACAGAGAGAGAGACAGGGGGCCGCGTGACTTGGCCCAATCGGGGGTGTCCATGTCACGCAGTCAAAGAAAACTCGGTCCGAGCAAAACAAAAGGATGTCAAAAGACGATTTTTCCCTTGAACGACAAAACCCGAAGAAAGGTAAACCAGAGGGTACACAGGTAAATGTGCATGGAGGATTCATCCCCTCTTTAGCCCGTGCCATGGCTAAAATCCATGGAGCAACAGCTCAAGGCATGTATTGGGGAAAAACACCACGCTACATGATAGCAAGAAGTGAAAACATGGAAGCGAAGAGGAGACCTCAAGGAACCTTACCGTGAAGAGAATTGAGTCGGAATGATTCGAAGAAGAAGCACGGGGAGTCGATGACTAGAAATAGATTGCGGCTTCGCGATGGCTGGGAGAGAAGTGCATAAGAAAAATTAGAGCGAGGGAATGATTTCTCGAAGGCATACGATGGTCCTCATGGATTCATCTATATATACAGGTCCGATTTCAAGAATTTCGGAGGTGGGCTTTGAGGAAGTCGGAGAAGGATTTGGGGATATCTCAAATTTAAGGAAATAGGACCTGAGTGATAGCTTGCTAGATCCGTAGTCATCCCACAAATATACCGCATGAGAAATCACAGAAAACAGTTAAGTGTTGAGCGAGAAAAGCACAAAATTTAGACCTTTCGGCTGAGGTAATGTAGCCGCGGGAAACATCTCCTACTGAAGGTAGGAGATGAAATCCTCGCCGTCAAAAAAAGATCCAACGGCCCGAAAAAGCGTGCGTGTTGACCAAAGTCTGTGTAATGCGTGACATAAATGCATATTCAAATACGATTCGACCAAAGTGGGGACATATCTATTCTTCTTTTTCTCTCTCCTCAATTAAGGGTACAAATGAATCCCAAATTAAATGAAATTTTGCACATAAACTAATTTTGATATGTAGAATCTAAATATAAAATTAGATTTGCCTTTTGAGAACTTTTTTTAAAAGTCAGAGGATTTTTATTCATCTCACCCCTCATGCAAGTTAAGCCATTGTTGTCATTACAAACCTCACTAAAGCTAATTGAATTAAACTTGGTAGTACTACTACCATTACAAGACTCTATATTGATTAAATCAACTAGACAAGTTGGTGGGCTTCTATAAACATAGAATCTCCCTTGGATTTTTTGGTGAGTTTTGGCAAGCATATCTGCCGCCTTGTTCCCCTCTCTTGGGATGTTACTACATGACCATGTGTGTTTCCACCTGCCTCTAATGTTGGATAACCACTTTGCTAGTTTTGGATAGTCATCTACATTACCAACAATGGCCTCCTTTTCTTGCTTAGAATCTGTCTCAACGATGATCTGATCACAGATAAGGGACTGCCCCACTTCCACAGCCAAATTAATAGCCCGTAGTTCAGCTGCAAGGACACTACTAGATCTCACTTTCTTGCCCCAACCACTGATCCATTTTCCATTACCATCTCGACATACCACAGTAATAGAGGATGGTGTAGCTTTGTTGCAGAATGTAGCATCCATGTTTAGCTTCAGACAACCCGGATTTGGTTTCCCCCACTTCGTGTTGTCTCGCAGGTTTATGTCTTTGTCACCATCATATGTGGCCCAACTCGACTAGTAATAGACCATTCCTTCTTGATAAGATAAATCAGATAACTAGATGGGTGTTTTATGCCCTCAAAGACATGTTGGTTCCTGCTCTTCTAGATTTTCCAACACCCGGTCATGAATCTATAACTTTCTCCTTTGTCGAGGATGATGTTCTCACAAAGCCACGGCCATATGTCAGTGTTATCGAAGAACGTATCCCAAGTCTGCGTATCCAAGATAGCTTTCTAGGTTTTAGAAGCTCTCGGGCAATCTCTGAGTGCATGAGTGCAGGAATCACCGTCTCCTCCTGAGCGCCACAGATTGTGCAAGAAGCATCCGTAGTCATTTGGCGAACTACTCTCCTATAGTTGGTTAGGATAGCATTATGGCCCACTAGCCATAGAAAGTACCTCACCTTCATAGCTACCTTCGCTTTCCCGATAATCTCCCATTTTTCGAGAACTCTAATATCCTTCTCGCGCGTAGGATGTCATAAGCACTATTGGTTGTGAACTTACCCGTATCAGATTGGATCCACGCCAAGGTATCATCCTTTTCCTCAGTGTTGGGAACCTCCATCATAATGATCTTTTGTGTGATGTCGCGAGGTATCCATTCATTCAAGAAGTATGTATCCCAGTTATTGTTCAGATTCACAAGGCTCCCCACTTTCAAATCTTGTAGATCATTTGGGATAGGTCTAAACGCATGCTCTGCCACCGTGCAATCGGTACTCCACCACTTGTCCTTCCAGGCATTTATATCATGACCACCAACCAGAATGAAAATGGAGTTCTCGTCTATGAAGTTCTTGCAGTTCAACACAGCTCACCCAAGTACGGACACTCTTGGTTTATCGTCGTCCTTGTACTTCACATACTTAGGATACAGGCTCATGTTCCAAACAGATTTCCTACCTGAAGCAATTTCCCAAGCGAGTTTGGCTATAAGAGTTGAGTTAAGCTCACGCATAGATCTGAGACCCAGTCTGCCATGTTCCTTGTTGCAGGTTAGCTTGTTTCAAGGCACAAGAGACAGAGGATGGTTCTTATGGTTCCCCCCCCAGATGAAAGCATGAATACTGTTATCAATGTGGTTGCACACCTTCATAGGGATCACTGTTGTTTGCATCACAAAGTTGGGTATAGTTGTTAGAGTTGCCTTAGCTAGACAGACTCTACCCGCCAGGCTCAGGCTTCTGGCCAACCATGAGTTGATGGAGAAAGCCACTCTATCAGGTGCTGCTATAAGTGTCGTAGTTCACTTTGTCGTGAATGGGAGGGACTCCCAAGTATTTCCCCAAGTTCTCTGTAACTGTGAAACCGCTCACTCTTCTTATCCTATTACGACTTCTGTAAGGGACACTCTTAGAGAAGAAGATTGATGACTTCTTTACGGAGATGGCTTGCCTAGAGACACGCCCAAACTTCTCAAAACATTTAAGAATGGTTTTCATTTCTCTGACTTCTGCCTTTCCGAACAAAAGCATGTCGTCAGCAAAGCAAAGGTGTGAAATACTTGGGCCATTGATGTACAGCTTGAAAGGATGCCACTTCTTCTCAAATGTTAAGCCTTCGATGGATTGACAAAGTCTTTCCAGACATAAAACAAATAGGTAGGGGGAGAGGGGATCACCCTGTCTCAAACCCTGAGTGGCCTTGAAGGAATCCGCAGATTTACCATTCCAAAGAATGGATACATCACCACTAGAGATGGAGTTGAGGATGTAATTTCGAATAGTGCAAGGGATATTCAGCTTTTCAAGAGTATCATAGATAAACGGACATGTCATTTTATCATACGCTTTAGAGAGGTCTATCTTAATAGCCATCATCTTCTTTGATGATTTCCTCTTCATGATGTGTAGAATTTCATGAGCTACCGTAATGTTATCTGAGATTCTTCTTCCGGGGACAAATGCACTCTAGGAGGGGAGACCCACCGGGCTAGGTAGTCCTTCAACTTCTCAACTATCACTTTGGAGGCCAGTTTCAGGCTGATGTTGTTAAGAGAAATGGGTCGGAAATGTTCACACACCTCTGGTTTAGATTTCTTGGGGATGAGGATTAAGCTTGTGTTGCACAAGCTGTTATCTAGAGGACCTCCTTGTAAGGAATATATAATCGTCTTCAAAAGAGAATGCTTCACAGCATGCCAATTTTTGAATATAAAGCTTCCATCAAATCCACCGGGCCCAGGGGCCTTGTGGGGGTTGGTTCTCAACAGAATTTTATAAACTTCATCGAGCGTTGGAACAGTGATCAGGGCTTCTTGAGCTTCGATGTCCAAACTGCTGAATTCACCAACAAAGTCCTGGATCTCCCTATCATCCTGTTGTACTGGTTCCATGAATGGGGTTTTAAAGTGTGTGAGCACAAGGTTTGGACAACCTCCTCATATGTTACCCATTTCCCCTCAGTATCCTTCAGCATAGTGACCGTGTTTTGTCTCCGTCGTTGTTTGACGTAGGCATTATAGAACTTGGGGTTTGAGTCGCCCATGGTGAGTCAGTTAATATGCCTTTTTTGCTTAAGATCCTCCTCCTCACTCTTTAAAATATCAATGTACTGGGTTTCCATACTAGTTATCATGTTAATAGTAGTGTTGTCATAGTTGTCAGCCAAACTCTTTTGCAAGATATAAAGATTCCTTAAAATGCTTTTCTTCTTCTGAAAGTGTTGTTTGGGATGATCCATAGCCCACTGATTAATCTTTTCTTTGGATTGCTTGAAAGCTTCATGAAAATCAGAATCCTGGTTCCAGTTCTCTCGGATGAGCTTTTGGAAATCACTCGCTAGAGACCATGATTCCCTGATGAAGAACCTTTGTGGTGTTTGATTCTTGAGAGTGTTCCGTATAAGAATAGGACAGTGGTCTGAGAACGATCTTGGAAGATGTTCCACAACAAAGTGAGGGTATACATTGATGAACTAAGAGTTTTCTACTGCCCTGTCTAGGCGTTCTTGTAGTCTGCCATGTATATAAGTGAACCTTGGACCACACAAACCAAGGTCCAATAAACTAGCTTCCATAAAAGATTTGTTGAAGATGGTGACTTCATTGAAGTTGTAGTGTAAGCTACTAGACTTTTCCTCAGGCAGTAAGGTAGTATTGAAGTCGCCGACAACCACCCATGGAAGATTGAAAAATTTTCCCATAGCAATAAGATGTTTCCATAACAGTTTCCAGACGGATATGTGAGGATTAGCATAGACAAACGTGATGTACACAATATTATTCACTTTTAAAGTAATCAATTGGTGATGGCAGTTTATAATTTGTATGTTGCAATCACCTTCCTTCCAACATAACCATAAACCTTCGGAGAAGCCCCTGGCCTCACATCGAAATGATTTTTTGAAGCCAAGTTCTCTAATGGTCGTGATAGCCTCCCTACCACTAATGAGAAGTTCTAGAATCCCCACTAGTTTCAGTTTCTTCTGTGAGACTATGTCTCAGAGGACACGACAAATATCCTTGTTGCGGATTCCCCTTATATTCCAACAGATTGTATCTAACATTAACACACATATAGAAGAAGGTAGATGGGTAGAGATCTCCTTATGCTTCCATGGAGTTCTCTCTCTTTGACCTCAGTGACAACCTCAGTAACAACCTCGTCTCCGCTGACCTCCTTATGTAATCTGAGACTTTTACGTCTTTGCTCATAGGGAGGTTTGGGTCTTGTTGTCTTCATCTTCGGGCATGAACCTTTCAGTTTTCTGTTCAAGGGTAACTGATTCGAGACAACATTGGGGTCTGACTCGGTTAACGGATCAGGGTCCTTCATAATGGCCTCATCAGTGATCTCTTTGTTTTGTTCCTTGCCTTCCTTACCGATTTTTTTATCAGTGATCACTTCCATGCCCATCTCCTTGTTCACCTCTTCATTAGCCTCTTTGTAGTTCTATGTTTCCTCATGTACAACCTTGCTTGTTTCAATATCCTCTATGTTGATAACATCATCGACATTAGGGTTAATAGCAATATGATCTTCATTTTTCTCTCTCTCGGCACACTTTGTCTTGTTTATTTCCCTCAGGGTCTCTCTTTTGTCATCCGTTGTATCAACATTCTTCTTCTTCCATGTCTTAGTCGATCTGGTGGTCCTTGTAACTTCCTCTTTCCCAGTTGTTGTCTTCTCTATACCATTTTTTGTAGTGTCTTGACTTTCACCATCGTCTTGGTCCGCAAGTTTAGCGAACATGTTTTGATCGCATGACCCAGTGCTTGTGGTAGCAGCTTGTTGTTGCAATTTCGATCTCTGTATTGTGGCCTTTCTTCGTTGTGTTTGCCATTTGGACCCCTTGTTGTCCTTTTGATTGGATGCATCAGGACCTTGCTCCTTGTTTTGATTTTCCTGGTTCTCTTTTTGGCTTGAAGCCTCGGGGTTGGATGGACATCTACCTGATGAGTGGCCTAGTTTTCCATAGTAGTCATAGGATTCGGGAAAGACTTCATATTCAACTTGATAAATCTCGTTGTTGATGCAGATGGTATCTATAAGTGGTTTTGATGTGTCGACTTCGATAGCAAGTCTAGCAAACTTGCTTCTTGATCTGGTCATAGTATGTGAGTCCGCCTTGATTAAGTTTCCTAAGGACATGCCAATGTAGTCAAATATGGTAGATACATAGAGATGGAGCGGTGGATCAAGTATTCAAACCCAAGTTAAAAGAAATCTCGGAAGGTCGACTGAGGGGCGGAAAGTGGGGTCCCATTGCCAAACAGCTAAGTATTTTCAAAATAGCTTCCATGGTCCTCCTACTAGGGCAGTGTCGAAATTACGTCTACAGGAGAATTGAACCACGTAGTGGCCTAGATCAACTTCTTATATATTATATCTGCCAATAGGGTTCCACAGGGTTTTCAACCGGTCCCTCATTGTCATGTATCCCACATTTGAACTGATGAGTCTCGCCACCACCGTATACTTCCACAGCCTAGCCAGATCCTCCTCGGCATCAGGATTGATTTCTAGTATAGATTGTCCGCCGACCACTTTCAAAGTAACGTTGATACAGCTAGTCTGCTCTCATACATGCTCTCTAAGAAGCAGTCTGAGCCTTTAGGGAATTTAGCACCATACGATGAAGCTTCTATTGTTGGAGCAATGTAATCCTCATAGAACTTGTTCTTTCCTTTCTCTCCTTCCACATTCGAGGTGTTCGATTTTTCCCCGCCTGATGCACTCTTGGTGGTCTGGTTACTGTCGTTCCTTAACGGAGGAAACGGATATGTGTGACCCCCCTTCTGATGACCTGTGCCCTGTGGAGTTCCTCAATCATTCTGTCGGCTATCTCCCCTCATGCCAGCGTACTGGAATTCGAATCCAACACTAGGGATCAAAACTTTAACCCCTTTGTCAGAGCTCCCTCCTGGTTCCTCTGGTATGCCATGCCCTTTCCTCAGGTTGCCATCCATGTCCATATACGGCGGGTGGTGTTATGTGTTCTCCTGCCCTCCAGACACCCCTCTATCCCCTATGGCTCCTCCCCCATGCAGGTCACCGACATTCTCTCCCCTTCGTGCACCCTGATCACCGGAGCCCCCTGAAACCCTAGCCGCCGACATCCTCACATATTGTTATTTTCTGTCTTTTGAGAACTTTTAATGTGTTAAATAAATCAAATCATATTTTCTCTTTCCTCCTTCATTAATGGTTATAAGATTATCCAAATTTTATGAAACTTGACCCACAAGTCATATTTAATGTGTTGGATATGAATTTGTCATCAATTTTACATATTGGAGTTGTTTGTATATTTATTTAATATTTTGAAGGTTCTACACCTTCTCTCTCCTGATTTCATCTTTTAAGCAAACTTTCTCCAAATTGGATGAAACTTCACCCAAATGCTATATTTATTATGTAGATTACGAATCTAAGATTATTTTCCTCTTTTGGAGTCATTTATTATTTTATTTGATATTTTGGAGGAAAACTTCACATCTTCTTTTCCAATTTGAATTAAATGAATTTTTATTATGTGAATAATGTGAAAATTGACTCCCAAGCCAATTGGGACCCAAGGAACACGATTTTAAATTTAGATTTCACTTTTGGGATTCTTTTTTGTGAGATATGTCATATGGCCCATTAGTGGCCTATTATCTTAATTACTCATTAAATTAGGTTTATTAGGGTGATTTTACATGCATTATCTCACATTGGTCATTCTAAACCTTTTATAAGTCTAACCTCAAACCATGTTTGGTCAAATCCAAAAGATCAAAGTTCTAGGGTCAGGTTTGAGATTTGGTATGTTACAGTTTATTTACCATTATCAAAGTAATGCAATCCAGTGCAAAGCAGATCTAGACAAACCTTTAAGAGTTGTCCTTCATACCTAATATGGGAAAGACAAGACACTATCAATGCAATTGACTTGGTATGATATAAATAAAACATGTGACATCACATAATATAAACTCTTGGTAGTATATAATAAACAAGAAAGACAACTTTTAAATAACTTTATTCTTTATGAAATCATAATGTACTTTATCACATTTTTCTATTATATAAATTATGGCCATTATCTCCTCTGTTGGCTAGGTTCGAGGATATTCAATGTATTGGACCCACTCTAAATGCATCAGTGAGAGTCGTTCACCTTCACATTTGATCCATCATGCACCCTCATGTTTGGATCCTTTTGTGTTTAATGTACATTAGGCCCTTTCAACACCCTTAGGTGAGCGCTAGTGTGCACTCGTGCATTAAATCATGTTTACACCCAAGGTTTGGATTTGTTGCTTGTTGAGATTAAAAATCGAGTTATAGTGGATTCATCACTTTATGTTCAAGGTTCTTTCAAACATAAGTTATTATTGAAAGACAATATGTCATATTATAAAAGGTCAATAAGTTCAAAAAACTTACTATATCCTAAGAAAGGTGACATATATCACACAACTAAACAATACCATATGTAGATCAATAAGAGTATAAAAGTGTACCTTTGAAAGTCATAGTGTATATATCTTGGAACATCAATTTCAATCAAGGTCAAGGTCATGGCACATAAATATGTACACATGCATCAATATATGAGTCATTAGCATTAAGGTTTTTAAAGACCACATTTAGGGTTTTGGATTCTTATATTAATTCTAGGTGAGGTAAAGCATTCATTTTCATCTTTATCTGTTTTTTAGTATTTCAAGACCAAATCTTTATCAATGTCATTCATTAACATCAGTTCCACACCTAGGTCATATCAGGAATAACCCTTAATCATCATCAAGGAGACAACTTTAGCATTTTATGAGATCAAGATCAAGATGTTCGCAAGACTATGGTTTTCAAGGTTTGAAAGGTTAAATCATAAGATTTTAACAAATCAAGGTTAATGCCCATAAAATTAGGGTTAGAAACCATAATCGAGTTCCTTGTTAATTTTATCAATATAATCATCAATCTTGATATTAAGAGTTGATTTAGATCCTTCATTATAGATCAAGAATAGAGTTTAGTCTCACTATTAGTCAAAGTCATCTTAGTGTCACAATAGTATAATCAGTCATCTTTAGGTCATATAAGAGTCAAAATCATTAGGGTGAAGCACTAGTCAAATTACATAATCACAACGATATTATTAAGGGTATAAATGAAAGAGATAATTGTATTAGCATTTGAAAAAAATGTTGATGGATTCCTTGTGTCTTTCTTATCAAAATTAATTATTCGTTCACAATTTGTGTACATTGGAATCAGAGGTTATGATTTTTAGAAGATTGAAGTATTTTTCATGGATCTTTGGTAAAGATCGTCATATAAATATGATCCTTTGAATGTTGGTCGTGATCAAGGGTTTAGATTTCTTCTCCATTGGCCTGTAGACCGCGTCACGCGCAAAGGAGGGCAGTGTTGCAACGGTATGTCATCAACATATAAGAGGAGGGAGGGGGAAGAGGTCCTAGAGGTGTCGCTCGAGACCGTGGATGTCTAGGGAACTCCTGGGTAGGGTATATATAGGAGAGAAGGGGTAGAGTCAATGTTTCAAAAAGCTAGTGCTAGGGGTTTTACCTGGGGTGGTCTTATTGACAAAGGCACGAATCATGGCAAAGAAAGGGGGAAAGTGGGATCAATTTTGCGAGGGGAATTCAAGGGAAGGAAAATCTTGGGGGAAGGAAGTGTTGCAAGGGCTTAATCCTGGGGTAGGGTTAGAGGGCATGCGCCTCACGCCGCTCATCTCCTATCCAAGGTAGGAGACGACCCAGACACTGTTGGATTGTGATCGAGCAGTTGTGAGGGCAGGGGTGGGTCGGGAAGCAGTCAAGGGTTTAGCACTTGGTTCAAGGCCATGTGGTGGGTCTAGGGGGTTTAACCCCGATTCGGGAGCAGCACAATCAATCTAGGTGAAACTGGCTAGTTCCCACATGTAAAGAGAGGGAATAAAAGTATTTTTTGGTAAAATCTTTAGAAAGACATACCTATTAGTAGGAATCTTCGTTTGGTCCCAAATTTGGAACATATGCTTATATCAAAGGGTACATCATATAGGAAATGTTTCAAATAAAAAAGGAGCGAAGTAGATCAAGTAATTGACAATTGATGTAACAACTTATTCAATCAAGGATCTTCGTGAAACTAGGTTCATATAATTGATTCCACCCATGAATTCTCAATATAGAAACCCTCATAAGCTTATTGATCATGGAAATTATCAACAGTGAGAAACTTAAGATAAATGGGGCAAAAGACTAGTTAGGTCAACAATGTGCAAAAATGCACTTCATCACACATCATGAAGTTTGGAAATATAAAATCAAGGAACTCATGCACTGACAATAGATTACAGGAAAATGTTAACTATTTTAAGATGTTACATCCTATGTGTGAGTTATATAACACATTTTCCAATCATAATATCATACTTAAAAATATAGTTATTCGTGTAATAAGCTTAACTCATTTGTTCTCAAGGTTTTATTTGTCGCTATCCAGTGTTCTTATTTGCATTTGTATGTACCTTAAGGTTAATTATGCTTCTACTGTAGGGATTTCACAAGGGCTAGTTTAAGGATCAAATTCAAATAGAAGCATATGCCGATGTATAAGTATATAAGGGGAACTGCTTGAATAAAAAATTAGATATGTTACATAGAAAAAGGTAATTGACTCGGCCACATGCCTAGTGTCTCACCGAAGCAGGCATTGCCAAGTATGGATGTGTTGGAATCATAATAATAGGTCAAAAAGATAATGGTTATAGTCTTAATCGTGAAGTTGAATCAATTTGTAAATGTGTTATATTTGAAATCTAGAATCACATTTGATTTCCTCTCAGTTATAAAACATTAAATCCTATTACAAGTTGGGGTATTTTGGGAACATAGATCTTTAAAAAACTAGAAAATATACTTAAGGAAATGCATTCACCTATAAATCGGTGCAAGATTTCTCTTTTCCAGACTTTCGAAAGTTCTTTTAGCATTTTTTAAGGTAGGTTCTTTTAGTATTTAAACTTCCTAATAAACCTTAAACTGACATGATTAGATCCAAGATGTAATACGGCAACATTCAAATTTAAGAAAGCAAATCACGGTGCAGATGGAGTTAACAAAGCACAACTAATTACGGCGGAACATGTTGACTTTCCAAGCGCAACATACGATATCATAATCAGTTGTGGTTAAAAGAAATGTAAGTGCTTAATATAAGATTTGAACGCACTTTATGTACAACAACAAACATATAAACCACTATACCGACTTTAAATTTGTGTGTCATTGTGTTAAAATGTATATACATAGTAGTTGTATTATGCACTTATAGTAAAAAAAAAATGTATAATATCTAGACCAAGAATCGAACCTGAGACCTCTAATACAAAATTAAAATTGCAAACCACTATACAATTCCACATTTTTTCCTAATATACTTCATAAATAATATATCGGAATTAGGTAAACATATTCCGAAACCCAAAAGCGAAAAAGCTTTTGGGGCAAGATACAAAGTAGTCCAAAACACTACAATACTCACACGACTTCATAAATAATATATATTATCATTATAGTATGTATATATATAAATGTATATATACTTAATTTTTTTTTTAATGGGGTGGGGAGGGGATCATGGCCCCTTCTTGCCTCCCTTGGTTCCACCCTTGATCATGATTACCACCATTATACTCTTGATTTTAAATGAATTTTCAAATAGTTTATATTGGAAGATGGAATCCGAATTGTTTTGGAAATAACGAAAAAACACTTTGTAGTATCTGAAAATAAAATTTAATAACAAAACACTGACATTTAATATCTTAAATATATCAACTTCACATAACATCAAATGGCATGTGAAAAACATTAACATTAAATTAAATTATTATAAACTGAGTCCTGATAGAATTAAAATCATATCTTAAATAAAATAGGAAGACTTTGAATCCATAACCGAAAGGACGAGTTTTGGGTTTGTAAACGGTACCAGCACTAGAGGCAGATCGGGATAAGCATGCATAAGCTTGTCCAAGTATCCACTAACGTCTACGGTTTACAAACAAATTTATTCATTAACCTGCCAATCTTTATTCTTTTACTATATATGGGTTTATATTACAGTATGTGACAGGCGGGCAACAAGTTGCGCCGCTAGTCCTTTTTGTATGGCAAAGTCAATCCTCTGAAATACTAAATTCATACCCTTAGGGGACATAACATTACTATTCATTACTTTATGAACCCTCTTCAAAAGAGCAACAACGTCTGGTGCTAAGAAACTAAAAGTGTCAAACCCAAAAGGAACAAAGACATGCTGATTTTCAGTACATGCTTTGTCATGTTTGGCAACTTTTGCTGAGGCAGCTTTAAGAGCAGCATGTCCAACTGTAAAATTACCGCTCTCATGTTTTCCTCCAACCCATCCAAAAATCAGAGTGTCGATCTCCCTTCTTGTGGATCTGTTAAAAAGTTAACAGGGGCCTCTTTTTTAGCAGCAACTCTTGCTTGCCTGAGGACATCATAGAGAACATCTCTAACAAGGTCATGTCTATATTTGAAGCCAGGAAGCTCCCTGCAGTGAACAGTGTGTTCCCCGAAAGTGTCTAAACAAGCCTTTCGGCAAACTGGACATATCTCATCAGTAGGAAAAAGAGGAATCATGAGACGATATTTGAGTATTGTACGGTATTCCACTAGGGACATGTGCAAACCAAGCCCATCCATAGGGGTAGCAAGAAGAAAATCTTGAGCATGATCAGCTTGTAAACATCCAAAAATAGCCTTTTGTCTAACGGTCATATCATACTTAACTTCCATGTCCTCAATTATGTTTCTAAAAAGAGCACACGCCAAAGCATTTTGGGCTTTTGTGGGGACGGTGTCTTTGTTAGAAAAACAATTAAAGTCGAAAGACGGAAGCATGACACGAAGATGATCTAAGGCGCAATCAAAGTCAGTGTCCATACCATAAATATGAACTAGCTGCATCGGCAAACATGTTTCAGTAGTATACTAGCTGCCATGTTTCAAGGGATAAAAATTCAATATGAACTAGACATTAACCATGCCGTAAATGACGGCTACTCAGGCTAAAGAACTCATAAATTTTTTTTGAATTTACTCGTGTACCTTTTTCTGGTATCTTATCTTCAAAAACATAATCTTGCACAATCCTTTTCAGAACGAACTAGGTGGCCACACTAAAACTTCAGACAGGTTGAAGTTAAAAATATTCCAAATGGTATAGCGGAAAAATGGAGATACACGTGGCCCAAATTCGGTATTTGGGATTCTTCGTTCGGCCGAGCTGGAAAATTCAGAAATCGGGAAACTATACATACAAGAAGATCGAGTAAAAGTAGTCACTGTACGGTAAAAGTATTGTCTAACTAATCAGATGGCCTGTTATGAGTGGGTAACCATAATTTCCTCCCCACCTCTCAACATTTGACCCTTTTTTAGCATACTCACAGACAAAAAACCCACACTCCTAATTTTCCCAGACCTAACTCTCAGGAGAAATTCCACTTCACCTGATATAAAGAGGTCTAATTATGTTTAGAATCGTATTGTGTGAATAAAATTTGGATTTTGAAGTATCATTTTGTGTCAAACGTTAGTATTTTGTAACGCATGAGATTATGACTTCATTGTGGGTTCTAAGAATTCTACTTAGACCTCCATCACAGTTGAACTAGTTCATATTTTGCCTATATTTTCTAAATGTTAGCATATTGATACTATTTTTTATACGTTACTGATGTTGAAATGGTCAGCAGCATTCCGAACAGGTTAGCCGGGAACCAATAGCCTCTCGCCAGTTCAATGACCGATCCCGTCCGGATAACATTGCATCTTCCATAAGATTTATGTAAGGCGTACATTCCTCATTCCCAAAGTATACACACCGGGTTGATAAGTATATTTGAATTCAAAATCTGAGGGATAACTATATCACTTGACATTAAAAGGGTAATTTAAAATCCGATCCACTGACTGAACCAATTGGCCAAATCCAACAGTTGCAGCACATTCAGTTTAAACCAAACTGATTTCATGCCTCAAACAAAAGCTGATCTGTTGACTAGCCAAACCACCGGGTTTGGAACTGATCACAGAGAGTCAACGCACAGCCAACACAAGTCAATTGCCACCTTATTAAATGAAAGTTGAAACACTAGAGCTCAAACGTACGATTAAGCCTCATCCCGGCATCCCCCGACAGTCTGCACCCACAACCAGTAATACAGTGTATCAACCAGGCAATTTAACCCCAACCAAGTATGCACTGGCTATTATGATTTAAACACCCTTTGTGATTCCCAGTGCCCGTCCCAACTTTCACCTCCTTCTAGAGGCTACCCCCCCCCCACCACCCCTCTTTCCAAAGTATAACTGTTGGGGTAGTCTTCCTTTTAGAGTTCTATGGCCCTCACATTATTCTTCCATACTCCAATCTGGCTACCCTTCTTTACTGACCACTATTTAAGTGTCAAGGCCTATTATATATCCCCAACCACTAACAACTCAGTTGCATAGAGGAACAGGCCATGCGTACTACATGATCATTGATAATTGGTTTGCACTTCAAAACAATTTTATTTGATGACTTCGGAGTCAATTCATGATTTTGCTTCCAAACTCCAAAAACTTATTAAAAACTCCACCTTTGGCTTGCACTATAACTGCCAAGTTTTTGCAAACACCACTAGTCACTGTCATTGCCTCCAGCTTCACCTTTGCCACAATATCAATCTAGATAGGGCAGTGAATGGGAGGCAGCAAATACTGTTGTTCCGGCAAACTGCAAGCATCCACACATATCAGCCGGTCAGTTAGTGAGTTGCAGCCAAATCAGATTCAGGGAAGAAATATGGGAGGGTCATACAATTCCAAAGGAAGCATAGAAGTTAAAAGATATATATAAAAGGATAAATAGGGGGACTAGATATAGTGAGAAAAAGGAGTTAACAATTACAATAAAGAGATTATAAGCACAAAAGAGGTTTTCAAGAAAAGAGATGGAGTGGCAATGGAAACTACACAAATAGGAAGCAAAAGTTCTTGGTGGAGCACATGGATGGCTCCTATACATCTGGCATTAAAGTATTTCAACACAAGAAGGTTTTGCACTATACACACAGCATGCAGATATTTGCTGTCAATCAAGAAATTGTAGAACATAACTAGAAGATGTGGCATAACACCATCTAGAGTTCATCAGTATCAGTATGGGACTTACTGTTCTTCGCACCTAATGCTATGTACCAGAGTCTAACTCGATTATATATATTATAGAAAGGAAGGGAATTGTTTATTCAGTGAGTAAAAAAGGTATACAGGGTACTCTCTTATATAGCTAGAGAGAGTTGAGACATGTACACAAGCGAGCAATATGGGACTAATACAATAGAGCAGTATAAGAAATAACACAGCAGAATAAGTAAATAACACAGTATTTCTATACTCCCCCTCAAGCTGGAGTGTAGATGTCGAATAAGCCCAGTTTGTCAATCAGAGTCCGGAAGCGAGCTTTAGGGAGAACTTTGGTGAAGATGTCTGCAAGTTGCTTCTCAGTACTTAGATATGGAGTGCAAATGTGTCCAGATAGGACTTTCTCCCGAACAAAGTGGAAATCAACCTCAATATGTTTTGTTCTTTCATGAAAGGTGGGGCTGCTCGCAATGAAAATGGAAGTCTTATTGTCGCAGAACATAGGAATGGGGCTGGGAGAGGTAATGTCAAACTCGTTCATAAGACCACGGACCCATAGGAGCTCACATGCAGTATAAGTCATGGCTCTATATTCTGCCTCTGCACTAGATCGGGCAACAACTGTCTGCTTTTTGCTGCGCCAAGTAACCAGATTTTCCCCCACAAAAGTGCAATATCCAGATGTAGATATCTTGTCAGATCGACTTCCTGCATAGTCAGAATCAGAAAATCCAGATAAATTGCAATGGCCATGCTTTTTGTACAGAAGACCTTTCCCTGGAGAGCTTTTGAGATATTGTAAGATGTGACAAATAGCATCCCAATGGCATTGTCGGGGTTTATCAAGATACCGACTTATGAATCCTACAGTAGCTGCCAGGTTAGCTCTAGTGACAGTCAAATAGATAAGCTTGCCAACCAGTCTCATGAACTGGTGACGATCAGCATAAGGAGGAGAAGTATCATTATCCCAATCCATATTGGGATCCAGAGGAGTGTTAGTTGGCTTGCAGCCCAGCATGCATGTCTCCTGCAAAAGATCAAGAACGTATTTCCTCTGTGACAGGCATAGCCCTGCAGAAGATCTAGCAACCTCAATACCTAGAAAATATCGTAGTTTCTCTAGGTCTTTGGTGATGAAGTGTTGCGCTAAATACTTTTTGGTTGTCTGTATCCCTGCACTGTCACTGCCAGATAAGACAATATCATCAACATACACAATAAGGATGACAAGTCCTGCTGCGGTTTTACGAATAAATACAGAATGATCATATTGTGAACGTCGAAAGCCAAAGGTAAGTAAGATCTGACTGAGCTTGTCAAACCATGCACGTGGGCTTTGTTTCAGACCATAGATCGCCTTTCTGAGTTTACAGATTTTAGAAGCAGACTCCCCCTGAGCAACAAATCCCGGAGGTTGCTCCATGTAGACCTCCTCCTGTAGATCTCCATATAGAAAGGCGTTTTTGACATCAAGTTGAAACAGAGGTCAGTCTTTATTAACAGCAATAGATATCAGAATACGAATAGAATTTAAGCGTGCGACTGGAGAAAAAGTTTCAAAATAATCAACTCCATACGTCTGAGTATACCCTTTCGCAACTAATCGGGCTTTTAGGCGTTCCATGGTACCATCCGGTTGATATTTAATGGTAAATATCCAGCGGCAGCCAACAGTATGGCGTGAAGAGGGACGGTCAACCAGATCCCATGTATGACGATCACAGAGCGCATGCATTTCCTACTCCATAGCATGTATCCAGGCAGGATTGCGAAGGGCCTCTTTGGCTGATTTAGGAATTGTCACAGCAGACAAAACAGAATTGAAGCAAGCAAAGCTACCACAGAGATTGTCAGATGAATAGAAATTACTGATAGGATGATGAGTACATGATCGAACACCTTTCCTTAAACAGATAGGAAGATCTAGGTTAGAAAATACCTCAGTGGATGGGGAATCAACCACAGACGCAGGATTTGGTTCGACCGGGGCTTCAGAAGCATTGATGATCTTTGACTGGTGTCGATAGACTTGCAATGGGCATTCTTTAGGCACATCAGGAGCTGGTAATTCCTCAACAACTAAAGGTAATGGTGTGGTAGCCATAATATCAGCCGAAAACTTTTCGCCATCAGTAGAATAGTAAGGCATATGCTCAAACAAGGTTACATCTGCACTAACAAGCCACTGTTTTTTAATAGGATCAAAATAGCGGTAGCCTTTCTGTGTACGGGAATATCCCAGAAAAATACATTTGACTGAGTGAGCATCAAGTTTAGTGAGACTAGGACGAAGATTTTTCACAAAACAAGTACTCCCAAAAATGCAAGGAGGCGGAGAGAATAAGGGTTTATCAGGAAACAAAATGGCGTACGGGACCTGATTTTTCAAAACAAAGGAAGGCATGCGATTGATGAGATAGCACGCCATAGAGACAACATTAGGCCAGAAGTGATGGGGTACTTTGTAGTGTATGAGAAGGGTGCGAGCAACCTCAAGTAGGTGACGGTTTTTTCTTTCAGCGACGCCATTTTGTTGAGGAGTGTAAGGGCAAGTGGTCTGATGTATGGTTCCACGGGCAGCACAAAAGGATGTAACATATTGTTGCATGAACTCCAATGCATTATCAGTACGAAAAATTTTAATAGGTCGATTAAAATGAGTGTGAATTTCAGCAAAGAAGGTGTGAATAGTATCTAACACAGTATCTCGACCTTTAAGAAGAAACAACCATGTGGCGCTAGAATAATCATCAATAAATGTCATAAAATATTTCACACCCGAGTGACTTGATATGGAGCACGGTCCCCAAATATCAGCATGAACAAGGTCAAAAATTTCTTTAGAGGCAATAACGTTCTTAGCAGGAAAAACAGATCGAGTTTGTTTGCCTAAAACACAAGTTTCACAGGAAAAATTGTTCTCAGATAAAGTAGAGAATAAATGATTTAATTTAGCAGTAGATGGATGCCCCAGACAAAAGTGCCATTGTAGTCTTGTCACTGAAGTAGATAGCATAGTGGAAGCAGTAGGAGGTCCATCCAGATAATACAACCCATCTGGTCCTTCACGGCCCGAACCAATCCTCGTCTTCGTGCAGAGATCCTTCAAAATACAGCCAGAAGGATCAAATTTAATAGAGTAGTTGAGTTGTTTTATCATCTTACTGACTGAAAAAAGATTAACAGGAAACTTTGGAATATATAAAACAGAATGCAATTGTATTTTTGGTGAAAGAGGAACTGTGTCAGTGCCATGAACAGCAGTTTTGGACCCATTTGCAACAATAACAGATGATATAGGAGCAGTTTTATTGATAATAGAGAAAAGGCGAAGATCACCGGCCATATGAGTGGATGCACCTGAGTCAATGCACAATTGTTTGTTACCAGATGATGGAGAGGCGAGCATGGCAGAGGGTCCTGGTGTAGACGAGGATGGCATTTGTGTGAGACGTTCCTGAAACATCTTCTCGAACTCCGATCGTAGCCATTCAGTGTTAGCAGGAGCAGCAGGTGCGTCAGTGGTAGAATCAACAACAGTGTCTGTAGCGGCCTAGTTAGCCCAAGCGGGCTTGTCGTGCTTAATCCAGCAGCAATCTTCAGTATGATTGTCCCGGCCACACCAGTTGCAGTAGCGAGGGCCGAGAGTAGTACCACGTCCAGGAGTAGATGTGCCTCGACCTCCTGAAGGAGGAGGACGACTGCCACGACCACGACCGCGACAACGACCACGGCCAAAATCAGCAGAGCGAGCAATAAGCGCAGGATGCTCAACAGCAGGCGTAGGAGTCATGGACGGCAGGCGTTGGACTCTTTTCAGAACATCCCGAAGGGTTGGCAGCGGATCACTTGACAGGATCTGGTCAACCACACCGAAAAAAGAGGCAGGAAGTGTAGCCAAAAATTGCACCAGTTGCAGTTCGTTGCGCTGCTTCTGAGCAATTTTGATGTTCGTCGTCAAGGGGTGGTAGAGTTCAAACTCATTCCACAGAGTCGAGCATTGATTGTAGAAGTCATCAATGGAAGTGTCAGTGGAGAACTCCTTTTTCGCCAGAGTTTTGAAAATTTCAAAGACGCGCTTTGGATTCTCCTGATGAGAATAGACATGGGACAGTTGATCCCACATAGCCTTAGCATCATGAAGGCAGAGAAGTGATTGGCTGATTCGAGGATCGGTACTATTGAGGATCCAAGACATGACGCCGGAGTCATCCTTGGACCATTGTGCATAGCTTTGTCTGGTTTTTTCATCCGAATCAACAGTAGGAATAGCAGGAGGCTCTGCCATAAGATGGTGATACCAGTCTTGGGCTTTGACATATAGAACAAAGGACGCCGACCAGAGATGATAGTTGGAGCCGTCGTCGAGCTTCACCGTGGTGACACACAGGGAGCGAGGAGGCTCAGGTAAGGCCATGGTAGAGGCAGTAGTCGGCGCAGCAGCAGAGTAGAGAAGAGACCCACAAAGGGGCAGAAAACAGCAGCACGGATCTGACGAGTCAGATCAGATAACCCGTATAGGGAAGAAGATGCATAAAGAAACCTACGCCGTCATGACGAAAACTTAACGTTCCGTCATGAGGCGCAGGCAGAGAAGGCGGTGAGACGAAACGACTTTCAATTTAGCAGGCCAGCAGATGTCCGAACGTAGATCTGAAGATCACCCGGACGTAGAGGGAGAAGGGAGGTAAAAACCAGTTGCAGCCGGCCGAAAGGGTAGAAGCTTGGAGGAGGGAGAAGGCGGCAGGTTGGGTTGGTCGGTGGGGAGAGAAGACGGCGGTGGGAGAGGAGGTGGCGGCGGGGAGGGTGGGTGGCTGGAGGAGGGTGGTGGTGGGTGGGTGGAAGGAGGAGGGCAGCGGCGGGGGGAGGGGTGGAGGCGGCGGGCGGGTAAGGGGCGGCTGTGGAGGGGTGGGGCTGGTGGCGGCGGGAGAGAGAAAGGGTGGGGGGTTGACTTACATCATGGGTGGATGGGTGGGGGGTGGTGAACCTGCTCTTGATACCATATAGAAAGGAAGGGAATTGTTTATTCAGTGAGTAAAAAAGGTGTACAGGGTACTCTCTTATATAGCTACAGAGGGTTGAGACATATACACAAGCGAGCAATATGGGACTAATACAATAGAGCAGTATAAGAAATAACATAGCAGAATAAGTAAATAACACGGTATTTCTATATATATATAGAGAGAGAGAGAAAGTCAGGTTAGTGTACACTCAAGTGTATCAGAGACACCATACACCTTAGACATTTTTAAAGATGCAATAACCTTTTGAAAAATCTAAACCGTTGATCTTCTTAAATATCTGAAGAACATACTATTTGATAAATTTCAGCTCATTTGGACACTTATAGGTCGTGCATCTAAAAGAGGCAAAAATCATGCATTCGGAGAGAGAGTCAGGTTAGTGTACACTCAGGTGTATCAAAGACACCATACACCTCAATCGTTTTTAAAGATGCAATAACCTTTTGAAAAATCTAAACCGTTGATCTTCTTAAATATCTGAAGAACGTACTATTTGATAAATTTCAGCTCATTTGGACACTTATAGGTCGTGCATCTAAAAGAGGCAAAAATCATGCATTTGGACACTTATAGGTCATGCATCTAAAAGAGAAAGGGAATTGTCTATTCAGTGAGTAAAAAAGGTGTATAAGGTACTCTCTTATATAGCTACAAAGAGTTGAGACATATACACAAGCGAGCAATATGGGACTAATACAATAGAGCAGTATAAGAAATAACATAGCAGAATAAGTTAATAATACAATATTTCTCTCTCTCTTTCTCTCTCTATCTATCTATATATATATATATATATGTATATATATATATTTATATTTATATTTATATATATATATATATATATATATTTATATATATATATATAGAGTCAGGTTAGTGTACACTCAGGTGTATCAGAGACACCATACACCTCAGTCGTTTTAAAAGATGCAATAACCTTTTGAAAAATCTAAACCGTTGATCTTCTTAAATATCTTAAGAACATACTATTTAATAAATTTCAGCTCATTTGGACATTTATAGGTCGTGCATCTAAAAGAGGCAAAAATCATGCATTTCAAATTAGTTTTGTGCGTTGATTTTGTTGTTCTTAGATGAGTGACTTACACTCATCCAAATGAGCTCAAATTTTGTTTGTGGGCTATTATTATTGTAACCATGAAGATAAATGGATTAGATTTTTAAAAGACATGATCTAGATAGGAAAACACCATTGGGGTGTACAACGTGATATGTACTCTCAAGTATATTCTCTCTCTCTCTGTAACACCCCTCCCTAGGATTTCATACGTAACCAGCAGAAGCACTGCCTAATCCCCAACATTATTCATAATGTGGGGTACTTGGCATTTCAGGGAGGGTTGTCACATACATGATCTCATATCAAGAAATAAATAACACTTGGCATTATTGAAACATAGATTCATACATAAATTTTGGAAAGAAAACTACATCATGATTCTAAAGGTATGCTAAACATAAACTAGATAACATGAAAAAGATAGGATCTCCATAGATGGACGTCCCACCAGGCAACAACTTCTTAGATTCTTAAAACTCCTTAAGTTGATTCCTTCCCTTTAGCTCCAACCTCTGCGGACATCTCGTCCCCAGCCATGCAAAGGAAAAACATTCATGGTAAGTAAGCGGCATTGGCATGTTATAAGACATAAAAATAACATATAAGATGATTTGACATAAACATGAACATGCATTAACATTAATCATTTCTTGGCATCTTTTACATAAAGAATTTGACAAGAAGTATATGATCCTCTCTTAATGCCCCATAAGGAGCCCATAATGCTCGGAAAGCCCATAATTGCTCGGAAAGTCCATAACAAGGTGCATATAAATCTAAATCAAATTCTCTTGACCATGATCTTTCTTAGACTTAATTATCTTCTTAATAACTTAGACTTGATCTTAATGGGATTTCTCCCCCTTGAACATAGTTGGGATTTCTCCCCATGAACCATAATGGGAATTTCTTCCCTCTTAATCTTGATTTCATGTACCTTAATCATAATTCATAACATTAATGTGATTTCTACATTTAGACTTAAATTATAGCAATCAACATCCAATAACCATTTACTTGAACAAAACATGCATTAATTATGACTTTAACATTTAGTGCTTAACATAAATCATAAACATTCAATAAACCAATTATTATCTATGCCAAGGGCATGGCCCACTTACCTTGAGCTAAATCACCTAAGTCAAACCTGGTTTGACTTATTGGATTCCCTTAAACACCTGAAATCAACATAATTATCCTTCATCATACATCATTAAATCCTAATTCGTTCATATATAAATTGAGATGTGAAAATAGAGAAATAAGTCGATAAAAATCATAAAATCAGATTCCTCATCAAAAACCCTTTCCAAAACATATTTTTGCGTATTTTTCCAATAACTAGACGATTTACTACGAATTTTCAAAGAATCAGCCAATGAAAAATCCGAGAAAAAACACGTATATATACACCCAAAACCAGTGGGTCGGGTCTGAGCTGGACCAATAGGGGCCGGCCAAATAGCGAGAAGGCTCGCCACTGAGGACCTGCGGTCAAAGAAGGGAGGGCAGGTAAAAACCCGAAAATACCCTCACGGTTGAAATTGTCGAAATAAAAAGACAGGGGTACCAAGGTCATCTCGTGACCTGGATTCATCACCCCCATAGCCATGGCGGAGGGCAGCAGTCGATCCTCGACTCCTGGGATCGGGATCGTGAAGCAGTGCCCTTCAGGGAAAACTAAGAGCACTGTAGCCATCCTTGTTGTCACACGAACTCGACAAGCCTAAGCTTGAGTTTCGCAGTGGCCAGGAGCTTCAGGAGTGCTCTGTCGCAGGGGGAGAACAGGGGAAAACACGGAGGCATGCACGGCATCGGGAAAGCCTGAGAGCGCTAAAACGAGATGCGGAATAGGTAAAGAAGGTCGGGAGAACAAGTTCTGAAACCTTACGAAGGTCAGGTGACCACTGGTCGGTTCTGGCGGCTAGTGCCGTCGAGATCTTCAAGACCCATCTATAGGGCACGGCGACTGAGGCCAAGGCAGGGTAAACTGATGATGCTAGAACAACAATTGGGTGTCGTAGATGCTCACCATGAAACTAATTGAACTGAAGCGGGCAGAGGAGGTCGTTCTAGCAAGATCTTCGCCGGAGGAGAGATTGAGCAGGTTTGGGTGAGTCAGAGCTATAGCGGTAAAATTAAAGGAGGGGTGCCTGTAGTCTGTAGGTGCTCTACAATGCCTTATATAGGCGAGAAATGGATCGCAGCACGGTCTGCAACCTCGGGGTGAACAGGCTGTGGAGAGCCCTAAATGGGCGTTTCATCAAATGAGAGAGATGGAAAGCGAGTGATGGCTCATTTGAATCGGGGAAGTCTCACGAATTCAAAGCAGGAGAAATATTCAAAAATGATTAATCAATGGGTGAGTAATCTATCGGAGAGTAAACCGCTGTGAAACAGCTCCTGTTTGCGGGGAAAAACGGAGGTAGATGACAACCCCGGCGTCGTTGGATCCTGATCCAATGGTCACATACGTGTGTGCGAATAAAACGAACGGATCGACCTGTGTAACAAGGTAAATCGAAAAATGTGACAAATGATACATTGATTGGTATACCATAAACCATATAAAACGTATAATTAACATTTGGAGGGTTATTTGAAGTCCAAATGACCTCAAACTTCACCCATAGGTTAAAGAGGTGCATTAAAACACAATGGCTCAGTTAATTTCGTCTTTTAGCCCACCATTACTCCTAATTAGGCAAAAATGCATTCAATACACTTAAGTGAATATATTAAAGCATATAGAGCTATTCAATAATCACTAAATGAAGATAATTCGTGTAATCAGTCCAAATATCAACAATAAACATCTTGAGGAATATTAAGCAAGCTTTTATGCATAAAAACTACTAATGATAATAAGAGAGAGGAAAGTTGACATAAAAACATTCATTTCTATTTTCTAAACAAGAGTGCATAAATATACATGAAAACATTTTCTTTAAATAAATTGAACACAATAAAATGAATTTGCTAAATTAACATGGGCAATTTAAATTTAGGTCCTCAACAATTATCTTATTAGAAAAAGAGCATCCAGAGAATAAAATATTTTGGAAAATTTGCATAAAAAGAGTGGGGTGTTACACTCTCTCTCTCTCTCTCTCTCTCTCTCTCTCTCTCTCTATATATATATATATATATATATATATATATATATAGAGAGAGAGAGAGAGAGAGAGAGTCAGGCTAGAATACACTCAAGTGTATTCTAGCTTCAATACAACTAACTTTTTTACCGTCGGATCTATAAGATCAGATCACACTCCACAAAAACACATCCACCCCATTAACAGTCGAAGATCAGGAAAAGACCCCACCTCATTCGTGGCAGCCACAGATGTTACAGAAAGTGCTCTCTCTCTCTCTCTCTCTGCTCGCACTTCCTTTATCCGCTGATCTCTTCTCACCTTTCTCCTTCGTGGCTTTCTCCTTCAGCCGGCGAGTACCTTCTGCTTGTGAGTGCCAAGTATGGAAGTTGTCAAGCGAGACGCCAAGAATAGTTGGAAGATGAAGAATACATGTTAATAATCAGCCACCATGAAAGCTCTACTGCCAAGGCATCAACATTTCCACAAACGAGCATGTCCAGCAAATCATGGACAAGTTCATGAGTACATCATCATTTACTAGAAGATTGTGTTCTACTGGTTCCAGAACCATAATCTCTGAAAATAGAAGAAACAGAAGAAAGAAGGTCACACGTGCCTCAGTACGTAGGTTCTTGTGCACAGTAGAGGCAATGCAGGTGCATGCCTCGCTGGTTTACAATTTTTTGTGGATATGGACTCCTAGAGCTAGTTCGTAGTTATAAACGCCATTGACTTCTCCTGGGTCAAACAACCTCTTTGCCTTTATTTAAGTTTCACCGGTGTGATTGTCGCTTAAATCCACCATATCCAGTGGCACTGATTCACTTCAAGCTGAATGAAAATTTGTCTATAAGAGGAAGGTGCAGTTGTGGTAACCATAGCAGCCTTTCAAGCATAGTGTAAATCACATCAGTGACAGTTCGTTCCTAAGGTATTTAGTAAGTGACAAGATCTTGCATTTGGCTCTGGTGGAAATATCACACATCTTAAGTACCTCAACGATTATCAACAAGTTAAATTAGTAAGGACTGTGGAGAGCACTTTAAGTTCGGCTTCGCCCTTGCTAAGATAAACACTGAACGAGATTAGGTGCATCATTGTATTGTAGAAAATGACTCATCTGAGTTCTATATTCAATCAGAAAGCAACGTAAGCATCTCTCCGCAGGTTTACAGAAATTTTGCGTAATTGGAAGTCAATGTCATCATTCATCAATGTCGGAACAATTGAAATCTGAAATAGGGCAATTACGTACAAACTAAGCCGGAACTAAAGCCGAACATCCTGCTTGCGACAATTATGTCGCTTGCTACGGCGGCACCTTACTGAATGTTGTATGCTGGAGGTGATCCTGACAAGCGACGAGAGGAGAATCAGATGGAAGATAAGGGAACAAGAAGAAAGAGAAAGAGAGGTGTCACATACAGAGAGAGAGAGAGAGTGATCACGTGTAAGTAGGATTAAGTGGTGGGTGGGGCCAGTTGATGGACCGGCTTGTCAATAGATTCTCTTCATCTAATTAGAAGTTAATACAACGGCTCAAAAGTTGATTGTATTGGGAGGTGAATACACTTAAGTGTATTCTAGCCTCACTATATATATAGCTTTCATATATATGTGTGTGTGTGTGTGTGTGTGTGTGTGTGTGTGTGTGTGTGTGTGTCTGTGTTGTACAGGCGGGCGCCCAGGCCCAAGGCCCGCCTCAACCTGGGCGCCCAGAAGTAATACATGTAACAAAGTTTTTTATTTTACTGATTTCCATCAACTGATTAGTATTTACTTATCTATTGATTTGTATTTACTTATCTACTGACTTGTATTTACTTATCTACTGATTTGTATTTACTTATCTACTGATTTGTATATACTTATCTACTGATTTGAATTTACTTATCTACTGATTTGAATTTATATATCTACTGATTTGTATTTATGTATCTACTAATTTGTATATACTTATCTACTGATTTGTATTTACTTATGTGCTGATTTGTATTTACTCATCTACTGATTTGTATTTACTTATCTACTGATTTGTTCATCTAATGATTTTTGATTCATCACATTATTTGAATTTAGGTCTTTGTATTTGTTCATCTACTTTTTAAAATTATTTAATCATCTACGGATTTATATTTGTTTATCAACTGAGCTGTACTTTTTTATCTAATGCTTTGTATTTGTTTATCTACTGATTATATTTATTTATCTAATGCTTTGAGTTTACTTATCTAACACTTTGAATTTTTTTATCTACTGATCTGATCTAATGCTTTGAGTTTACTTATCTAATGCTTTGATTTTTTTATATACTGATTTGTATTTACTTATCTAATGTTTTGTATTTATTTATGACTGATTTGTATTTACTTATCTAATGTTTTGAATTTTCTATCTACCGATTTGTATTTACTTATCTATTCATTTGTATTTTTATATATCTACTGATTAGTATTTACTTATCTACTGATTTGTATTTATTATCTACTATTTTTTATTAATTTGTCTACTGATTAGTATTAATGTACTATTTTAACTTGTCTACTATTTGACTTTATTAATCTACTGTTTTGTTTTATAAATGTATAGCCTGATGAATAGAAATACAAATATAGTTGACATTTCTGATTTCTGATCATGAGTAATCAATTTTGTGATTAACTCAAATTGGCTTTACAAAAACCCAATAAAGGAAAATGGCAAATATCTTCTAAAAAATTGCTACAAATTCAGATTTTTTAATGTACTATTTCTACTATATAAGCAATTTAGATATATCTACTAATATATATATATATATATATATATATATATATATATATATATATATATATTAAAACAAGATATATATAAAAACGCCAGGAAACGCCTGGGCCTCCGCCTGGGCGCCTAGGCTGTCTGGGTGTCCATATGGAACGCCCGGTCGCTTGGCCGCCTATACAACCATGGTGTGTGTGTGTGTGTGTGTGTGTGTGTGTTAAAACAAGATATATATAAAAACGCTTGGAAACGCCTGGGCCTCAACCTGGGTGCCTAGGCTGCCTGGGCGTCCATATGGAACGCCCGATCGCCTGGCCGCCTATACAACTATGGTGTGTGTGTGTGTGTGTGTACATACAATAGAGCCAAAATCTTAAATTATTGGTCCAGACATTGAGCATGGCCCATTTAGCATGTACAGAGAAGTAACACTAATGCCCAACTAAAAGTAATAGATGGCCATACTGTAACCCTCCCCCAAACCCCGACTTCTCTCCCCCACTCCACCTTCCCCCTGAACACCCGTTTCTTTCCAGCTTCCACTGACAGCACTGCAACAACCACAAGCTGTAGCAGCAGGTTGCAAAGCCATTGCAAGTAGCTCAAGATGCTCCTCAAGCTGCAGCCCCCACTACCCCAAGCTGCAGTTACAGCCTCTAAGGCAAGATGTTGTAGAAACAGCAAGATGTTGCAGTCACACAGCCATCTATAGGACAGGAACTTCCTCCACACACCCCCTCATCTTTCCTTTGAGGCTTATGCCTCGGCAACACCTTACCGCCTCGATGCCCTACTTGCAAAACTGAGGAGCAGGCCTGGGTGAATAAAGTTGAGGTGCCCGCCTCGGGGTGTATAAGGAGCTAACTCTCCTCAAGGTGAACACCTCGGTCGCCTCGAGGCGCACCTTTTGATACCAAAAGATTGCATTCCACTATGAGCATAAAAAAATTGTTGCTCGTCACGTTTTTTTTCAATATATGGGATCAAGTCATGCTTCGGGTAATTAAATTGCATGCCCCAAGACGCCAGAAGCAGTCTTGAGTTTAGTCAACTTGAGTTTAGTCAATTTGTGGTATGTATTTTATACTAGTTGGATTATGTATGTCAGCATTGACACTGCCAAGTTGATCCCCCACTGCTTTGGCAGACGTAAAGTCGAAGAAGAGGTGATGTGGTTTGATGTTGTTGATGAATCCATCTCCCGAGCATGGAGTCATTCCTCCACCAAGCCATAAATTCACCTTTGGTTTTGGAGTCAACATGAACAGCAGGGGTTGTAGGAGCTAGATCAGTGAGATGTGTCACTTTGTCTTGCACACTGCATAGATCTCAAGGGGTTGATGCCATGTAGATAGATCTTCTGACCCTATTTAACAAGAGTGATTTGATTGGGAGAGTAGTCCATGGAGGAAGCCATTGTGACGGGACAGTAAATAAAAGATGCCACAAAAGCACGACAGAACACTCACACTGTGTGTGGAGGAAAATTCACATCGCAGAGTCGGTTCACACATTGTGTAAGGCATCTACACAGTGTAAATCAAGAACAGACTAGAGGAACATGATGTGTAGAAGTGGACACAACACACACACCATGTCAAAATAGCAGTAGGTGCAAGAACATGTGATACGTCACACACACGTCACAACTTCGACAGCAGAAGGACGGCTGCACGTTGTGTAAGAGCAGCATATGTGACAGGCACAACGTGTGACCGGGCACACCATGTCAAAGTTGCAGCAGTAGCGGCAGCAAAAAGGCCAACCACACAGTGTGTGATCTAGGTGCACATCGTGTTGTCAGCAAGCCAGCAGCAATGAGAAATAGAGAACGAAGGGGAGTCCCAAAATGTCGGAAAGGGTCCAGCATGACCCACCACATGGTGTATGATTAAGGCACACGTGCTGTCGGCAATCCGACAACAATGAGCAGTAGAGAACGGAAGGGGGATCCCGAATGCCGGGAACGATCCACCATGATCCCTGATCTATTCAACGACTAGAACCGAGATGTCCCAAGTGTAGAAAACAAGAGTAGGAAAAATTTCCTTATGTGTGTTATTAATAGATGGTCAAGCCCCTTTCCTATACATAGAAGGGGGAAGCATACAGACATAAACAAAGCCTTGATGGCCCAGACACACTTGAGCCATATCACAAATAGACCCAAATATAAAAGATCACTTCCCTTGAGTCTTAAAACTCAACACTCAAGCACTCCATCACTCCTCCATGAAGTATATAATGTCAAGGTAGTAGTTGATAAGTCGACTCTCCCTTAAAGAAGATAGTACAGAAGTAATAGAATAATAGACTACCCCTGAGACGGATATCAGTACATCCAAGTTACATGAAGAAAGTAGCATCGTGGTAGATAGCAGAACAGCCTCCAAAATAAACAAAGTAGCATCTCGAGTAGTAGATAGTAACAAACATGTGTAGAGGTCTCCATCTCAATCCCCGACGTCAAACAAAAGGTATTGGGTCGCAGTCCCCATATAGTGATGGGTCACAGACAGAAAGTAGTCGACATGCGTATAAAGCAAAGCACAGAGACAGAGTCAACATGCAAATAATGCATGGACAAGCCAGAGAGTGTCAAAGCCTAGGAAGAACGGACACGGGACACGGCGATTTTCCAAAATTTAGGACACGGACACGGCACCGGACACGGCGATTTTTTTACACATATATATGTATATATTTTTTATGTTCATCCTATTACAGAAAATGAACTGTGGAGTTTGTATTTCATTTACTTAAAAGACATGCAATCATCCATAAAACACATTCATCAAAATAGAAAAACAAACCATCTACGACAACAAACATAACCTATTTATATTCAAAAATTAATGTAAACACATTCATGTCCATGTTTGCAATGAAACAAAGCAAATTGAAAATTCAAATTCATAAAGCAAGGACTGTTGGACAGTAAATAAATATTAATCAAATCAATTCAATAATAAATAAATCCAACATAGAATGATATCAGAAGATACAACAAACATTACAGATTCATATATCACAATTGAACCAACAATGATTATTTTCAACATTATAACAAAATAGAAAAAATAAGAAGAATAAGAAAAAGTAGCCATAGGTTGGTAAAGGGGCAGGGCCGCACTAAGAAAATGATGGGAATCTGGAGTGAAATTGGGGAGAAGGGGGAGAAGACATCAGTGAGAATGAAGAAAAAGGGGGGAGGTGAAAAACCGGACTGAACAGATTTAATTTGAGGGAGAGGGAAGAACAAGAAGAAGAGGATGGGAAGGAGACATTGGTAAGTGTGAAGAGAAATTAAGAGGGAAGAATCAGCAAGAACTGACATGGATATTGAAACGTTGGTACTTAACAGTAGTAGGGAGAAGAGAGTTGGAGAGAAATGGGGAGAAGGGAAAGAATTGCTGGGAAGAAATATAGAGGGGGGAGGAATAATCAAGGATAGGACAAAGTTGATAGGAGGGAAGGGTTTAGTCTTTTTTTAACTTAACTGGACACAAGTGTGGCTGGACTGGGCTGGCCGTGTCCACGCCCAAAGATCTTTTAAAAAAAAGTTGGACACGCCCGGGCCGTGTCCACGGTGTGTCCGCGTCCGACACACGGCGGACACGGCCACGGCACCTCTCGGGAAGTGTCCGTGCTTCCTAGGCCAAAGCACAAATAAATCAGTCAACGTGTATATACCATGGACACGCTAGAGTGTGTTGAGTCGACGTACACAAGTACATACAGGTAGGGTATTAGAAACGACATAGCCGGATGAACAACCACTTCAACTGAAATAAGTGTGCAAAATATACACATAGGTAGACGAATGACATAACTCCAGAAGCCTGCTAAGCATTTTGACTTCAACATAAACTCTCTATCACCTCAGTGCTTCATGCAAGTTTCTTAATAGCTACAGCAATTCCATCACTTACTACACTCTTGAAAACACGACCATATACACAGGTGGAATCAAGAGATTGACTGTCCTTGGTGCTAAATCCTATAGTTCTAATCCTTTGACTGGCGACGCATGCTTCATCAAGTGAAGGAGCTTCAATCGATCTCACTGCTGAGCAGCAATCGTCATCAACCAAGTTAAGAGTACCTTTTACACATTTGTCAGTCGTTAATTGGAAACTTCACATAACTCCAGTCTGCCTTATGTTGTGGGGTCATTTCGTTGGACTGGGGCGACAGAATTGAAGAGGCAGAACTGGCAGAGAAGGATAGCATGGGTGCAAAACGAGACCACCCAGAAATGAGGCCAGCCAACAGCAATCACAGGAGGGGCGCAATTAGGGAAAAAATGAAAAGGTGCAATCTGGAAAGGAAGCCACTACTTTTCAGAAAAGAAAAATAGGAAATTTTGCTGGAAACAAAACTTAAAAGGAAATGGAACGAGAGAAAAAGACAAACCGGAAGCAAAACGGGGCGCTGTTATTAAAGAATAAAAAGGACAAAATGTCAGACCGGAAGAAAGATGGTTGCTTGTGTTAGATTTAGGCGTTTGTGGATGGGGGCAATGGAAGACGGTGCCTTGTGCATCAAAGGAGAGTTTGGAGGATGAGAGGGGGAGACAGAAAGCATCATGATACAAAGTGGTAGTGATTGTGAAGAAAGATTAAGAGTCGACTTGCAGAGTAGGGAGAGGGGAGGGATGTGATGGATGGTGGTAAGGAAGGAGGTAGAGGTGGAACAAATATGTATTTGATCTACTCAAGTAGTTAGAATGAGTTTTGCTAAGCATGTCTCTGGTCCTATGGACTGTCCCGATAAGTTGTTATGAACGGATGAGAAAAGCTACAGTGACCCTAAAATCAAAGAAAGGTAGTTGGGAATGTTATCTATCTCACCATTACAATTGATCTCTCTTATGCCTATGGCATTGTTAGACAGTCTATGAGTGCTCCAAACGAATCTCATTAGAATATTGTTTAAAGGAGTGTAAAAGGCTAGATTGAACCAGGCAAGATTTCTTCTACTGCAGATCTTAATTAAATGAGATTTAGTTGGTTGAATATGCTAATGTTAATTGAGTTGATGATGTGAGAGATGCTTGATTTTTGGTTTATACATACTTCCTGGAAGGCATTTTGTCTCCTCAAGAAGCAAGAAATAGTTAGTGGTTTCTCGATCCATCATTGAAGCAATAAATTGTGCAGTGGCGCATACCTGTTCTGATCTGTAGTGATGCAATCCATATTAGATAAATTGGGTCTAACACCAACTTTCACAATTGAGCCACCATCTACATCGCAACAATCAAAATTTTCATGAACACATCGAACATATTGAAGTTAATTGTCACTTTGTCAAAGAATTCATGATGTCAAAGAAGATAGTCACTGCACATGTGTGCAAAGGAGATCCAATCGCAAATATTCTTAAAAAGTCACTACGTGTCTCTTTTAACATATGATCAGAAAGCTGGTTTTCAACAATGTGTATGCCCCAACTTAAGGAGGGATTGAAGATAATAGGTCATTTCTAGGGCTACTTGGTTATCGAAGTTATGTACTTAAGTTATTCATGTAATAATCGCACCCCTATGTATCTAACCGTTTCATATATAAATGGTTTTGCAATCCTTTCAATTAAGTTGCTAGACATGATTCACAACAAACTAAACCGTAGGTAACATAATATATTGAGAGAAATAACATTACTTTCCCAAAGCAAATGGGTGAATTAGGCAACACAAACTGAAGTTTGTATCTTTTCACCTCCCAAGCATAAATAGAAAAATATGCATTTGATATATATGGGTTCTAGTAGAATACCATAAGTAAGCATATGCAAGCCAACTAAATGTATGTAAATAGAATAAATTAGCAGGATACCAAGCTACCCCTCTTCAATAGTTTTACATTGATAAATTATGCAAAGCAAGTTATAATTTAGCTCGCTTTGAAGATAAGCTTCCTATCATCCAAAACCACGTTATCAAGTAAGCATATGCAAGCTAGCTACGCAAATATGAATAAATAAGGATACCAAGTTACCCTTCTTCGAGAGTTTTACATTGATAAAGTATGCAACAAGTTATAATTTAGCTTGCTTCTAAGATTTGCTTCCTATCAGCCAAAACCACATTATGAAGCATTTTGTGTGCTGTCCCTACCAAAACCTTGTTCTTTCTTTCCATAACACCACACTATGCATCTCACAATCTCATTATACAAGCATAATTCATTCAATCTTTTGGAACAAAACGCAAAGATTGCTAGGTTGTAGTGATTAATGCTCTTGCCAGCTCACTAAGATATGATTGCCTTCCACTGGTCAAAAGTACTCTGAAGTTTCATCTTTGCCTTTAAGAAAGTAGATCATCCTTGTCCTTGTGCAGTCAGCTTGAAGAAACCATATATCTAGATCTACCTTAAACATGTGGTAGAAAAAAAATCTAGTAATACCATGCTATTTCAATTCCCCCTTTCATTCTTTCCTTTCCTTTCCATGTGAGCAGTAAACAAACATTTGAGTGTTGTTGCATCTTCTAGGGTGTTTTGAATATAAAAACTCTTCTTCAAGTGACCAAAGCACGCTCACACGTGTGTACTCCCTCAATCATGTGATCTTGTCATGTGCCTCATCTTCTCAAGACATCACAGGCAGTAGTCATCAAGCAAAGCAAGGCCATTGCATGCTTATAAGAATTCCCAACATCTTCACAGGTGACAAATAGGTTGTTTGACCCTTTCGAAGTATGTAATGGCATTGAGCCTGTCCAACATCCTCAGCACAACAGGAGGTGTACTAGAGGACCAATCTAGTACTCCTATGCATACAGAATCCACACCCATGTCAAAAATCTGCCTTATCATCTTTCCCTTTTATCATAGGTGAATTTCTAAGCAGCCAAGCACAAACTAGTCTAACTAAAGTCTGTGTCTTGTTCGCACCTCCAGTTCTGGTTGCATATGGTCCCACATGGCTACTAGATCGTCCTCTATGAACCCTACAACTATTTGCTAGTCACCTCTATCAAAGTGGCTATCTACTTTCAAGTTGTTGCTTTGCTACTTCATAAGGGAGAGGAGTCACACTTGATCCCCGGAGGGGGGTGTGCTTCCATTAGCTAGGACTGTCACATTAATCGTCACTAGTGGAGATTGACAGCCCTCCTACAAAGACAACAAAGTTAGGATATTGTTAAAGAATATAATTCTTGCACGATTGTTGAGTCTTATTCTTGTGTCATGCACCTGATCCAATAAGCAGCAATTTCATGAATGTACACATTGGCACGAAGATTCAAAAATTGTTGACATGCATATACTTTAACTAGAGGCATCACTCTAAGAAATTAGATATCTACACGAAGTGCAGCTGAAGTTGATGCATCTGATCCAATTAGCAGCAACTTGATGAATATACCCATTGGCACGAAGATTCAAAATTTGTTGCCATGCATATACTTTAACTAGAAGCATCACTCTAAGAATCAACAACAATGACACCTAAAGTTGCCCCTGATTATGAGGCTATAGATCACTTTTCCTAGTTTGTGGGCATGGATACAAGTTGGAGGCATGCAATCCCTTTCAATTTAACACAAGCCTACCGCATCCTTAAAGACGTAATTTTGAACAGATTGTAATGAGAACTCTTCTACTAGCATCATCGTGAATTGCACTTGCATGCTTCCTTAGTGCCCATGTCATACCTAACACAGCAACATAGGCAACTTCCCCTACTAGGGTTACAGTAGAGAACAGGGTCATGTGTAGATATTATTCCTTTGACCTCCGATAACACAAAACTGAGGACAATATTGCAATTTCCATGTGATTTTTCATTTCTAAATGAGTGACATAAAAAATTGTTGGTTTGATGACTTGTTGAATTGAATGGGAATTTCAAACTATCGGTTGACAAACCGACCAGAAGAATACAACTTTCACATTGATCAAAATTTATCAAACTTCTGAAGTGTTACCTAGCAAACATATACATTCTAAGTTTCTAACATTTTTCTTCAATTTGGTAATTTCCTGTGTATTATCATAGTTGTATTATAAGATTAATACCATACCTACAACCTACAAACTGTTTCAAGCTTCACGCAGTGGATCAGATTCTTCTGAATCCCATTTTAGATGACACTCCATGAATATTTTAAGTTGCATGTATTTTATATGCAATTAAAATTTAATGTTAAACTTTCATAACTTACGTCGAGTTTCCTGATTGTTCAAACTTCTGTCAAATCCTCATTAACAAACTAAGATTTCTCAACACTTCCATGCGTAGCCAAAAGGTATAATCAAAACTCCAAAGTCCAAATCATTAACACATGGAAAAAATCCCTTCACCATCACCCACTCCAGATTTCTCAACACTTCCATGGGTAGCCAAAAGGTATAATCAAAACTCCAAAGTCCAAATCATTAACACAGATGGAAAAAATCCCTTCTCAGAGATTTCATGGTACATATCCACACATCAGGTGTACAACTTCACAAGCAACCACCTTCTCATCCATTGTGCTTTGCCATCCATGCTAGATGTCAACATGTACGCTCCATACCCCCAACAGGACGTGGTGATACTACCATAGGGATGGCCACTTCACAAGTGCGCGCCCTCACCGAGAATCTGAGATGAAGCCATTCTGCTGTTGTTGACTGTAGATTAAGCTCATAAGGAGGTCAAGCAAGAACTACCGGCACAAACTCCACCTATTATTGCCCACTTTTCTTGCCTCGATAATGCAATCCACTTGCATCCCTTATAGTGTCGCCTGGGATGAGTGAGAGACACACCTAGTTTCAAAAGGAAACCACTGTCACCCCTAAAACCCCATCAATCTTTTACCTAAAGCAGAGAGGAAAACTCAGCCCGTTTGAAGTGGCATGCATGTTGCCTTCTCTCCTTTCCAATACTAACCTATGTGTACCTTGCTTTATGAAGAATAAAGATACAATTACCTATTTATCCTTGTAAACCTATTAAATTTAGACGTGTGCTTGGAACAAGTTATGAACACTCACGATCGCTAAATAATAGTAAGGATGTTAATCTAATATTGGACTCATAAAATTGTGTTTTTGTTAAAGCTCTAATCGAGATTTTTTTAACTCATGGCATGTTGCAAGTGTTCTTCATTATGGTATGTGAGCTAATGATGCAAAAGTAACCAGTGAAATAGGATGATTTTGGAAACAACTTGGTGCGTTCACAACCCGAGTGAACTGAATCTCCTGGGCCATACCTTAAACTAAGGGGTTTCACGATTAGAGGCCCAACAAATGACACAGCAAAACTGCTTAATTTGAATTTCGAAAAATAATGTAATACAGAAAGATTGCAAGAACGACAAAAATTCATAGCATATGATCAACATTTTGTTTTTAGCAGCTTTGAGGTCGAGTCAAACGGAAAAGTGTCGCAGCCACTTTGTGGCCAAATTAGTAGCCATGTCTCGCATATGAGTGTTCCACTATGATAAACAGTACAAACAAGTTCATGGTATAACAATAATGGACATCGGTGCTAGAAGTTTATCAGTTGCCTGTTGAGGAGATAAATAGAACTTTGTGGATTGACGATCCACTCTAGTACCCTCAACCCAAAAAAAAAAGAGATTACAGAATTAAATGAAAAAAAGGTGGGATTGATGAGAGCTTTGGGTTGAAGGTAGCTTTGCTTACTACATAAGCTGAGAAGACCAAAAGTGGGTGTAGAGTGTGTGCTAAATAGGAGGTTTGTCTCAATCAAAAATCATGGGAAGGGGACTGCAATGAGCATGAGACAGACAAGCAAGCCGCTCGTTCCCCCTAGCAGAGCAGCGTCGTAGTACCATGTAAAGATTCAGTCCTATCGCAAACCACTTTTCTGCTGCATTAGGTGAACAATTTAATTTTTTAAGCTTCATATATATATATATATATATATATATATATATATATATATATATATATATATATATATATATGTGTGTGTGTGTGTGTGTGTGTGTGTGTGTGTGTATATATATATGTCGGCATGCCGACAAGGAGTGACTCAAGTGGCCAAGCATGGTGTCCCCTAACAAAGGGACCCGAGTTCGAATTCCAGTTGCCGCCTTGATTTATCACCCTCCCGGGCGTTCGGCATCCGCCACGGGCATGGGAGAGGGGGAGAGAATGCCTCTCTTAATCCCATATATATCTCGGCAAGAGATAGCGCAGTGGCAAATTTCAGGTGATCCCCAATGAAGGGACCCAGGTTCGAATCACCGGACAAGCATCTCTTGATTTAATACCCCCTGGGCGTCGAGCTCTGCTACAGGATGTGGGAGAGGGGGGAGAAATCTCTCTCTCTCTATATATATATATATATATATATATATATTTGTCAGCAAGGGATAGCACAGTGGCGAACACAGGTGTTCTTCAATGAAGGGACCCGAGTTTGAACCACTGGACAATCATTTCTTGATTTAATACCACTATCAAAAAGTGTAAGGGGAAAACTCACTTGTGTTCTGTTATATTAGATGGCGCACTTGACACCCCCGTCCTACATTTAGGAGAAAGGGGTAAAACATTACAGACTTGGGACTCAAGTAAGGCTATATGGGCTGAGACACTTAAGCCCAGTAACTAATTAACCTATTAACTAAATAGGCTAACACTACTTTCTAACAACCTAATAGGGGTACGACCTCCGCTACAAGTTGTGGGAGAGGGGGGAGAAATCTTTCTTTATTAATCATATATATATATATATATATATATATATATATATAGAGAGAGAGAGAGAGAGAGAGAGAGAAAGTGAAGTTGGAATACACTCCAGTGTACCGGAGACACTATACACCTCAATCGTTTTCCATCATGAAGGATTTTAAAAATCTAAACCGTTGATCTTCTTAAATATCTTAATAACATACTATATAATAAATTTCAGCTCATTTTAACACTTACAGGTCATGCGTTTAAAGGAGGCAAAAATCATGCATTTCAAAAAGTTTTGTGCGATGATTTTGTTGTCCTTGGATGAGTGTAAGAAATGGGCTGAAATTTTGTATGGTGCCTATTACTATTGTAATAATAAAGATCAATGGATTAGATTTTGCAAAAATATTGTCTAGATAAGCAGACACCATTGAGGTGAACGGTGTGATATGTACATTCGAGTGTATTCTAGTCTAACTATATATATATATATATATATATATATGGAAATAAATTCGAAGGCAAAGGTCTTGATGACTTTTCAAAGGGTTAAGACTTGGTTCCAATTTTAGCACCATATTCTAACTGTGTATAAGAAATTTCTTTTGTGAAAATGAAATGTGTGCATTAACCAGATTTGATAACCTAAGTAAACAGGTGATGACATTATATTGACAGATGTCACTATTGCTACACCAACACCAAGCAGGGAGGCAATCCCCGCTAAATATAATCTACTTGCATTATATCTCTTAGAAAGAGCCACCAAACAATCTAAAAACACATGAGCAGGTAGCTTAACTGCCTTACTCATCATTGAAACACAAGTGAGAGACTTGTCAGCATGTAATCCTACTAATGTGATTCCAATTGCAGATGGACATATATGTTTCAGAACATAGCTCTTTCATCACGGACTCGAACTAGCTATTAGCATTATATTAGGCATGTCGGGCCAGACACTCAATTAAAGATTATGAACTTATGGGACAAGTATGTTGTAAAACATCAATCACTAACTAAATGAACAAACAATACATGTAAATGTATGGAAGCCTCACCGATAACTAAGATTGCTTACAGTTGCATAATCTATCAAATGTTTGTTAAGTGTGGAAAAGGTGGGTGGTTTTCAAAGAGAGAACCATTGTTTTCTCAACTTCTCTTTAATCATGTGTGTGACTACCCCTCCCCCCCCCCCCTTACTCCATTGTTTGAAATGTCAGATTTCAGCATTGTTGCCGATTGGCAGAAACAAAAATTATCAGAGATGTGTTCTTGTCGACACACGATTTCGATCACCAAATAAAGGAATTATGTCAAAAAAAATTACCATAATAATCTATATGCATAGATACACTTATTAATGCAATAAAATATATGTTTGATACTTTTTTTTTGGGGGGGGGCTACATGTGTGATTGAAAAGAAGCGGAACTATTTTGATGAGGATTTTGATGCTATATTCGGTGAAATAATGAGGAATCATTTTATCAAACTATTCATGCACAATCTGTTACAGCTTACACAATTGAATATCAATTTATTGTAGTATAAGAAAAAAGTATTGAATTACCTAATTGAAACTGGAATGGTATAGTGGTTGATCACGCCCATGACCACACCCGGTGATTGTTGTCCAAAGATAAGCTAGTATATATGATTGAGATAATGAGTCCAACACATGTTATCCTCATCATGTGACTCATGTCCTATTTACTGTTATACACTTGTGGGGGTTGTACAGGTGAGGGGGTAGATGAGCCAATGCCCCTCCAAGAGCCTTTAATTGGTCATCCTCGTCATATCCAATTACTCTTCATTGTTATAAGTTGCTAGTTAAAATGGAAAATTGTTATGCAAGTTATATATTTGTAACTTCACTATAAGTTTGTGAAATAACTTAACCTAGAGCATTGACTAATAGATTCCTAATTTTGGTAGATCTACCACTTGTAAACACCTATTTTCCGGGTAAAAGTTGTAGTTATTGATCCAACAGGGTAGAAGTGAAACATGGTATTACAATTAAGTTGGGTTAGGGCTTATGTGCCTTGGATAGAAGCTATAAGACCCCCTGAAGTAGTATCTCGTCTCCAGTCAGGTAATAACAAACACAACAGTTAATGTACGTCGTTTCTTCAAAATAAATTAGCGAAACTGTTGAAATTTCTTGAAAACGCGCGACCAAATCGAGCAAAATTAATCAAAAATGTCTATTGAAATTTCACCATAAATCTGAGGTATCACCATTTCTAGTTCTATTCACCATGGAAACCCAAACTTCAATGGAAATTTTGACATTATGAACCGCAATTTACCTCGATCCTCCAACCACGAGAAAATGAGATAAGATTCCCGAAAGAAGAAAAGCTTGTCAAAAGGGTTCTACAGTTCAAGGATAGCCTCTATTGCTGCTTATAACAAGAATATATCAATGAAGTGATCGAAGATACGTCATAGTCGAGATGCCCATTATTGTAGTATGAGATTCTCACAAGAAAATGCTACACTGATGGAATATGACATTATACTTTTATATAAATGTGTAGCATAGCTAGCCTTCTCAAAGAGCAATCATCAAGTGTCTTGGTGCAGGAAGACAAGGAGGCTGTCAGAACAAAGATTAGAAGGTTGAATATTCAAGACAAAGCAAAACAGACTACTAGTTTAAGACATCCACACGACGTTAACATTTAAGAGCTATATAAAATGATAAGAGTTAAGTAGTAAAAGCAGATTTTAAATTCTGTAGTCAGTCAGGGTTATAACAGGGTACATCCCTTTTTGAGAGCAACAATCAAGGTTTGGATCTTTTGCATAAACACAGGGGGGGATACATACATATTTAACCACTACCAAATATAACCACTATAATTTACTTTCATATACTTAAACTAGTATAGTAATTAATCAGTAAGCCTCAGTACATTCACTTCAAAATAGTACATACAATTCTCATCAAAATACTAAAGTTCTGTCCAACTAGTACATTGTTTTTCTAATACCAAGCTTCAAAAAGTCTATTTCAAACCAAACAGCTAAGCAACCTGAATAATGACATAGGGAACCAACAAAGTTATAAAACAGTAACTACTAGCCATCAGTGTGGTCAGTTTTCAAAGTCAGACCCTTTCAAGTTTCAACCCTTTCCATATAAACACCAACAACTTCAAGCATTAAATTTTGTGTATACTGTACATACAGCCAGGCATCGGCATGATTCTACACCACCTATAGCTATGAGTATTGTTTTCATTTATGACAGACAAATATATATATATATATATATATATATATATATAGAGAGAGAGAGAGAGAGAGAGAGAGAGAGTCAGGCTAGAATACACTCGAGTGTATTCGGAGCAGAATACACTCAAGTAGTTTTTCATGATGCAATATTTTTTTCAAAAATCTAATCCGTTGATCTTCTTAAACATCTTGTGAATAGCTCATACGCAAAATTTGAGCACCTTTGGACATTTATAGGTCATGTTACAAAGACCGCAAAAATTATGCATTTCAAATTAGTGTTGTGCGTCGATTTTGTTGCCCTTGGATGAGTGACTTACACTCATCCAAATGGGCTCAAAATTTGTATGTAACCTAGTTATAGTATGACCATGAAGATCAATAGTTTACATTTTGCAAAAAATTGTCTTGATATGCAAACACACTTGAGTGTATCCGTGCGATCTGTACACTTGAGTGTATTCTAACCTGACTCTATATATATATATATATATATATATATATATATATATATATATATATATATCAAGTATACTCAAATCTCAAAACAACTGTAGAATGAGATTGGTTCAGAGATAATAAGAGTGAAAAACAGCTCTAACTTTACCCAGAAAGAGACAAAACATGACTCCTATCCTATCCTACTTAAAAGACAATTGTTAGCGCCAACTGGTATCAGTTGCACAACAGAGGGATGGGCCCTGATGCTCGGCTGCCCTTTTTATGATATATAAAGAGAAATGAAGGAAAAAGATGTCAAGAAAACAAGAACATGTTTCAACACACCCGTCATGTTGGAGTATGCATGCCATGCATAGCTTGCAATGCAATGGGGTAGGATCAAGGTTATCAGACTCAAACCGGTGAGGCCTCTTGTTCCCGGTTCATTGGTTTAACCAGTGGTCTGACCGGTTCAACCGGTGACGTCAGCATGACGTCACTAATAGTTTAAAAATATATAAATATCTTTGATACTCATAGAAAATGTCCCTGCAAAAGTTATGAAACATGAATACTAGCAAAACTGCTCACAATAACTTGATAAACAGACCAAATAACTAATATTATTCTATTGATGGACATTTATATACCAACATGTATATAGTATTCAATATTAATTAACAAAAATACATTTACTTGTTAAGTGAGAGAACCGGCCGGTTCAGCTGAAACCGGACCGGGATTTGCCGGTTCAACCGGTCAGTTCATCGATTTGATGTCGGTCAGACTTCGTTTCCGACTTTAGGAGGGAATCAACCCGGTAGAGTGACTGGTTCCCGGTTCAACCGGGCGGTCCGGTTCGGTTCTGATAACCATGGGTAGGATGGAGTCGAGAGCTAAGCGTGTCAACAATCTAACTTTACATGAGGTGTGTGGACTCACTTAGCTCTATAATCAGACCTCACAAAGAAAGGCAAAGTACTTGATAGACTTTGTGCATTCATGGAAAACAGGACCACAGTGCTAGTTGTTACCCTATTCATCATCATCATCATCATCAACTAAGCCTCAGTCCCAACTATGTTGGGGTCGGCTACATGGATCATTCTTTTCCATTCAGCTCTATCATGGGTCATATTATGGTCGAGAAGTAGAGATTCAAAATCTCTCTTTATAAGCTCATCCCATGTTAATTTAGGCCTTCCTCAACTATTTATTGTGCTTGACTCAATAGCATTGTTTCGTATAGGCGCATTAGTCGGTCTGCATTGCACATGTCCATACCATATGAATCGGCCCTCGCGCAACTTGTCCTCAATGCTCGTCACCCCCACTTTATTCCTAATATAATCATTTCACAAGCAGTCTTTTATGGTCTTCCCACACATCCATCTCAACATACGTATTTCAGCCACGTTCATCTTGTTGAGAGTTTGTTTCTTACCGCCCAACATTCACTCTCATAGAGCATGGTTGGCCGTATAGTTGTTCTATAAAACTTACTTTTTAACCTGAGAGGGATCTTCCGATCACATAGTACTCCAGTTGCACTCCTCCATTTCAACCATCCTGCAGTAATGCTGTGACAAACGCCATTTTGGACATCCCCTCTATTTGAATAATAGAACCCAAGTAACGAAATTTATCACATTTTGGTATGTCTACTTTGTTCAACTTGGCTCCACCATTCACATTGCGAGATTGGCTGAAATTGCAAAGCATATACTCAGTTTTGCTCCTATGAATCATCAATCCATTTGATTCCAACGCCTTTCTCCAAAGTTCAACTTTATCATTCAATCCCTCTTTAGTTTCGTCAATCAATAGAATATCATCATCAAATAACATACACCAGGAATGTCATCATGAACATTCTTTGTCAACTCATCCATAACAAGAACGAACAAATATGAGTTGAGTGTGGAGATCCTTGATGTACCCCAACTATGATAGGAAAAGTTGGTGTCTCTCCTCCAGGAATCTTCACATTTGCAGTAGAGCTATCATACATGTCTTTAATCAAGTCAATGTATTGGATTGGCACACCCTTTTTCTTCAAACCATCTACAACACTTCCCTGGGTACTCGATCATAAGCCTTTTCCAAATCAATAAACACCATATGAAGATGTCTTTTGCTTTCTCTATACTTCTTCATAAGCCTCTTTATCAGAAAAATAGCATCAGTTGTTGATCTTCCAGGCATGAAACCAAATTGGTTGATTGATATCTGCGTTATAGATCTTAGTTGTTACCTTATTATCATACCTAAATATAACAAGATATGTGTGTTGGAATATCCAACTCAGATAAAGATGGACTTTATCCACAGCAGTTCAAGCCACAAATGGGTGATAGCATGATATTCAACCTCAATGTTGAAAGCATGTAAAGTAAAAAAAAAAGAGGTTGCCATCTATTATTGAGATAGAGTATGCTTATTTCTATGGGTAAGGGAAAGCATACTAACCATACTTGTCAAGGCGTCAAGGCGACACGGCGTTCCAGCTAAACGCCTTGCGACTAAGTGTGACTAAGCGTTGCTTAGGCGACCTTTAAAAAATTAATTTATGTATATGTTTTATGTATATATCCATACGTGTCAAGGTTTTTATGAACATTCCCCACTCATATACACACATTTTATAGTTATATATCTAGTTATATACATATTTATGGTTGATCTCCCCATATATATATTCTATTGTATAACAAAATAACCAATTACATTTCTATATATTACCATTAACAATAATGTCAAGAACAAGAGAAGATTTATTGTAAAGAATGTAAGAGAGTTATCACCAAGTAAATATATATTTATTGTCATACATAGCTACAAGTATTAAGCAATGTACATTATCCTTCATAGCGTAGCTACTGAAAACAATCTGAATCGAAGGTGCAAAATAAGAAAAATCAAAAGATGTGTATTAAGAGTATTAAATCCAGGTCAAACAAAAAAAGAGTATTAAATCCGATTAAAGTGATATTTGGCACATAACATAGGCAACAATATTGATTTTGAACATTGGTATGGCCACATTAAACATTTATATACATGAATATACAACCAGACCCACAAAACTAGGTCAATGTGGCATTATAAATAAAGCGGCATCGCCTAAGTGCAGCCCTTGGACGCCTTGCCGCTTGGGCGGCCGCCTAGGCACGCCTAGGCGAGCACTTTGACAAGTATGATGCTAACCCCAAATAGAAGATATGGAACAAAGAAAAGATGATAAAAGAAAATAGGATGACAGAAGAGCATAAGATGCATACACAGGCAGAGACAGATAAAACACAGATTAAGACAATTCTACATACTCCCCCTCAAGCAAGGGCACAGATGTCAATCATGCCTAGCTTATTGCAAAGTTTATAGTAAACATGCTTCACGACTTTGTGAAGATTTCCGATGTCTGATCTTACACTTTCCGGAGCGAAGCCGCAATCTTCTTGGTCATCACAGCAACCCAAAGAAACTGATGATCCACTCAATGTTCAGTTCTTCCATGAAAAACTTGATTGCAGCATTTAAACTGTCTGTCTTGATATCACTAATAACGTTTTACAAAGTGGGAAGCGGGAGGTGGGTGGACAGGACCTTTTGGCCACTTGAGCACCAGGCAGGTGTTTTTGAAAAAGCGGACACTTAAATACCTATCTTATTTACACAAATTATACACAGTAACAAGATTGTTACTTACCTGTAGATGGAGCATTACTATACACATATTACATATAGTAGTATACTGGTATCATACTATCATGTAACCTACTTAATAGTTAGTGATATATACAGTAGTACATATTACATACAGTAGTATACTAGCATCATACCATCATACGACATACTTAGTAATCCATATTGTATAGTCGTACAAAACTACATCATAGTATTATACACTTATATTATATTACATCTACGGAGTTACTGTTGTTTATTAACTCAATGTCCCATACTTGGTAAATATTATTATACAGCAATATGATATTACAGATTGTTGATATAGTTGTATAGTATTACTTTTACATATGCATGGTGTAATGTAGTATAATAAACTTAATAGTACGTTGTAGTCAGTATTATATAGTAGCAGCAACATCACTCTAACTAGTATACAATATTTAGATACATACTTCATCATTAAATACAATAGTACATAAGTTTTCAAAAAAAATACAATAGTACATTATATGTTACCTCACATACAATATCAATAATTAAACACTGCATATCAAGCATTAGTTATCACATTACATGTCCATTTTGGGCCTAGGAAGTTGCCCTAGTCTTGCACTTCACTTAATCAGCCTCAGGTGGGTGCCTCGAAGCGGTGCTCTGGTGGACACTTAAACAGGCTAAGTGGGCCTAAAGCGGGATAATTGCTGCATGAAGGCCCAACTGAGCGATCAGGGGTCTAGTCCACCTGGGCCGCTTTCTAAAACAATGCACTATACATTTGATAAGCATATTCAATATGACATGCAAATCTAGCAATGACGGCCTTGAACCATACGAGCTCACAAGTGGTGTGGCTCATGGGCAAGTATTGTGCCTTAGCACTAGATCTAGCAATTAAATTTTGCTCTTTCATGTGCCAAGTGACACAAGTTTTCACCAACAAAACTATAGTAACCACAGGCAGACCTTCAATCACATCGACACCAGCATGGTCAGCATCAGGATATCCTATTAAATCCAAGTAATCGTTTTCTTACTTAACGTACCTTGATCAAGTGATTTCTTAGGATACTTCAAGACATGACAGACTACATCCTAGTGGTTCAATCACATTGACACCAGCATGGTCAGCATCAGGATATCCTATCAAATCCAAGTAATTGTTCTTCTTACTTAACGCTCCCTGATCAAGTGATTTCTTAGGATACTTCAAGACATGACAGACTATATCCTAGTGGCATTGCTAGTCCATGAAATTCCCAAGTATTCCTTTAACAAAAGACATATCAGGCCACAGTTATGAAGAGCTCCAAACTAGACATTTGGATCTAAACTTGTCTTCCAACACCTCAGAGTACTCTCGGAGTACTCATTCCACAAATCATAGATCAGGGGTCTAGGTCACCTGGGCTGCTTTCTAAAACAATGCACTATTTATTTGATGAGCATATTCAATATGACATGCAAATCTAGCAATGACGGCCTCGAACCATACGAGCTCACAAGTGGTGTGGCTCATGGGCAAGTATTGCGCCCAACTAAACTTTGTTTTTCGTGTGCCAAGTGACCAAGTTTTCACCAACAAAATCATAGTAACCGCAGGCAGACCTTCAATCACATTGACACCAGCATGGTCAGCATCAGGATATCCTATCAAATCCAAGTAATCGTTCTTCTTACTTAACATGCCTTGATCAAGTGATTTCTTAGGATACTTCAAGAGATGACAGACTACACCCTAGAGGTTCAATCACATTGACACCAGCATGGTCAGCATCAGGATATCCTATCAAATCCAAGTAATCGTACTTCTTACTTAACGTGCCTTGATCAAGTGATTTCTTAGGATACTTCAAGACATGACAGACTACAATCCTAGTGGTGTTGCTTAGGACAGTCCATGAATGTCCCAAGTATTCCTTTAACAAAAGACATATCAGGCCATTGTTATGAAGAACATCCAAACTAGACATCTGGATCTAAACTTGTCTTCCAACACCTCGGAGTACTCATTCCACAAATCATAGAATCATACCAAAGGGATTCTATTGGTCTGCATCCTAGAATGCATGTTTCCCTAGAAGATCAAGGGTATATTTTCTTACACCTAGTTTTGGGGCTACCTCTATCCCACGAAAGTATATACGCGCCACTAGATCTTAAGCGGCAAAGTGTTGCAGTAGATTTTGTTGTTTTTTTAAGGAAAGAATACATCATCTTCATAAACAACCCGAATGACTACCCCAGCCTTGGTAATCATTACAAACACAGTGTCGCAACCGGTAACAATGTGATCAAGAGAAGCCAATAGCATCTAAGAGTCGGTGAGAATTCGTCAAACTATACATGTGAGCTCTACTTTATGTCAACATATAGCCTTTTAAGTTTACAAATTTTGCTACATACTCTCACTGGATGACAACTCCAAGGTTGCTCCATGCACATCGTCTCATGTAGGGCACAGCATAAAAAGGTGTTTTAACATCCAACTAATGCAATATTCATCCCTGATTGACAACATCTGAAAAAAATATGAATTGAAGTTCAGTCTCGAGTTTCAGGATGATATCCCTTCGTGTATGCTATTGTTGTTGATATTGTGTTGACTGATGCAGCTGAAGATAGGTTGAATTACAAAGATGAACTTTGTATAAATGCATTGGAATCAAATGGATTCCATACTTGTCTAGGCAACTAGGCGGTCCTTCCCACCCAAGGGAAGCCTAGGGGGCCTAGGCGTTTCTAGGCGTTCTTCAAATTTGTTTATATTTTACATATATATAAATGATTTTGCGTATAAATTTAGCTATACTCAAAACATATACATCACTATATACATTTGTACTGATATCCCTGTTCCCTAACCGTAATCAATTATTAGTTCACCTACATAAAATCTGTCATGACCTAAGCTAAACCCATTTGGCCTCAATTTGACCTATCATGATCTAAATTGGACCTAATTTAACTAAGTATGCCCTAATTTGGCCTAAGTTAGACATATTTTGGCATAACATGACCTAATCAGATGTATCTTCCCCTATTTTGTCCTACATTGACCTAGTAAGCCCTAATTTGGCAAAATCAGACCTAATTTCCCAAATAAAACATGATTACCCCAAATCAGACCTATTTCGTCGCAAATCAGACCTAATCTGCCCAAATTAGATGATATGGCCTAAATCAGATACACGAAAGATCCTTTTTTGGCTCTCTCTTTAGCCCTATTTCTTTCCTAAAAAAACTAAACTTGATCTAGTTTGACCAAATTCAGATCTAATCCATGCTAATTTGGTCTTTAAGTGTCTTAATTTGGATCTAAAAGCCCTTAGGCGTCCACTTTAGTTATCTGAATCCTAGGCGCCCAGTTTAAGGCGGGCCACCTAGAGCCCAGGAGGACTAGGCGGGAGCCTGGATAATTTCCAGATTGGCATAAGCAAATCAGCATATATGGGTTGCAATTTCAGTTAGGCTACTAGTACGACTGGTGATGCCAAGTTGGATGGAATGGATGTACCAGGATCCCATGATATTGTTAATCGGGTTCAATTATTCATATGGATGGCAAACTTCAAGATAATGTATGTCACAGGGTTACAAGAGAATGGATGAAAGGTAGTGCAAATGGAATAGCTTTTTACCACAAGATCCCTCTCAGATGCAAAAATCAATTTTACAAAGCAACTATAGGTATTGGGTGAATGTTGGCAGTGAAGAAACAAGGTGTCAACAAGACGAATACAGTTGACATGTAAGCGTTACGATGGATGTGGGAAGACAAGGAAAGATTACTTGAGAATAACTATATAAGGAATATAGTCGTAGTGGCGAGTATTTAGGCAAGCTATGTGAGGCACACCTTGGGTGGCATGAAATGTGCAAGCCAGACCGACAAATGCACCAATCGAAAGTAATTATATTGAGTCGAGCATAGTTAAAGGGAGAAGAGGCGGGCCTAAACTAACTTGTGAAGCGCTTATAGTTAGAAATTTGGAGTCTTTACATCTTAATGAAGATATAACTCATAATAGAGATGAATGGAAAAGAATCCATGTAGACAACCCAAACATGGTAAGGAATGAGGCTTGGATGATGGTGACAAATATTGGTGACCTAGTTCAACCTAGCTACAGAAGAGAAAGAGTCGTACGAGTCAATACCAGATTCTTGAGTGATCCATTTTCAATCAACCCTCCTTTAAGTCACTAATACTAAGTGGAAAATATTTGATAGGGATTACCCAACAACCCCCAAGAACCTTATACACAGTAGATAAATCTCTCAAATCTTAAGTATTTCTATCGAAGAGAGCAGCAGAGCACGCATCTCCTCATGATTAATCTTTCCCTATTAGCGATGACATTTAAGAACATAAATAAAAGAAATATTGCAACAATGAGGTCATTCCATAATTCAAGTGATTAATAGCAACAAAGTGAGAATACAAGTTCTTTGTATATTTGTGTGCCTCTTTTAGCTAAACAATTATTCAATTAAAGGAACTATTAAGTTATAACCATGCACTCTGGGAGGATCACCTGGCTCAACATTATCCATGGCAGTGGATACCTTCAAGTCTAGCATGTGGCTTCTTTGTTGATACACCCGGAGAACACAGGGAGCAAATATGGAAAATTGGACGAGGAAGAAAACACAAGACTTTATATAAAATATATGATGGAGACGACACTTTATGACTAGACTTGGGAAGCATGAATTTTCTTCAATGAAAATTACATCCATGCTTACAAACACTGGTCGAGCAACAAGATCAAAACACTTACGTGTTTGAATAAGGAACAAAAAAAATAGAGGCTAGGGCGAGAAGATAGTTTGGCAGGGTAATTTTGAAGGTTGTGCAAAGCATAAACAAATAAAAACCCTTCAGCATTTCAAAATTCTGGCTTTACGGGGTAGAGGAGTTTGTACAAGATTTCATTGTACAAATGGATGATGGCATGAGGTTGGTGAGGTAGTTGGCAGTTGTCAGTATCACATCAAGCACATAGAGTTTTACTGAACCTACATTTAGAGATTTGGGAAAAGGGTACTAATCATCCAAAAGATGGTGGCATTTAAGTTCACCAGCTCCAATTTGTTGAGGGTAATGTACTAGAAAGCGTGAAGTGGGTGCGGGTAGACGAAACATTGTAACCTCTAAAGCGCCATGTGGGTGCTTTACATACAGCATACACTTAAAATTTGTCCCATTTGTTCATGTACTTTGAACCTCAATAAGCATGTAAACACTTAAACATGGTAAATAGTAAAAGAATATAATGTACTAGTTGGAGTGTTGCACTATCTAGTGCATATAATTAATACTATATATGATAGTCATTACCATGCATAGTGGAAGTATACTAGTTATTTTTAACATATGTACAATATAATATGTTACTAAAAGCATTATACATATAACTATAGCATAAACACTACATGTAGAGTATACATGAGAACATACATTTTTATATCAATTTCCAAAAAGCGCCCCCATTGAGTGACCTAAGCAGCCAATTAAGCGAACTAGGCGGCAAAATGTGGGTGCTCTAATACAATTGTCTAGTTACGTGCTTGAGGCCTTAATAAGGTGCCCAAGTGCCTTGAGCGGTTAAGCGGCCGCCTGGCCTGCTTTCTCAAAGTGATCAGGGGATAGTTAGCACGAGATATTTGATGTATACTTTTGAGTAAAGAGTTTTACACCTTGTATATATAAAGTTTTGCCAATGCAAACAAACTTAGAAATCAAAGAAAATTGGATTTTGATTTCATTTATACAAATTTATGAAGACAAAAGAAGAAAAAAAAGATAACGCTCTTTTAATAAACAAATCCAATTACCATGTGACCAACCATCAATAAAAGTGACAATAATGCATGTCGAATCATCAATAAAAGTGACAATAATGCATGCCGGCAAGAACAGAAGTATGATAGGGTCCGTATACGCCTGAATCAATAAGATGAACCAAACTCAACTCTGAACAATGCTCGCCTTAGCAAACACTAAACGATGGTGGTTTCCTACTTGATAGGACTCGCAGCAGAGAATATAAAACCAAAGTGGGATATGGAAATATTAATTTGCCATTTTGGGAGAGCCTTGCAAAGATGCCACTAGAAGAGAGACGAGAAGGAAGATGACTGGCAAGCACAGCAGCAGGTGATGTGGTTTAAGTCAACATGTAGTACAAGACTACAGATCATCTCCGCTTCATATCCCCAATCCATGGCCAGCCTCATCTTAAGATTATTATGTAAAGTCATAGAATGTGAGAAGAAGGTTACATTGTGTTTCAAGTTTTTAGAATCGTGAATATTAAATACAAATTAGGTATAAAGATGAGGCAAATAGAGAAGAGAGAAGGTAGTAAAAGTGTTGTTAACGTCCTAGTAATAAGTAAAAGGACATATTGAGTCATGTAATAAGGGTGTCTGTTAGCCCATATAAGTCATAGTCTAATACATCAGTCAGTCTAATAGGGTTTTGACAGGTTTGATATTGTGTCCACCACTCCTATATATTATCTATTCATTATTTCAACCACGTTGTCAAATGTATCATCTATACATAATTTTCAAAAATCCCCTACATCTACCGCAGATTCTAATCCAACAGCTAATATAACAAGTGAATGAGCAGTACATTTTTTCAGAGTAGAGGAGAGACCATGTTTCCTAGCAAGGTGCCCAAACCAAAAATCCATTTTTTTAACTTTCGATCCAAAATATGTATAATGCATTATGAATACAAGATAGTATGTAATGTTGACATTGTCACTAGGGATGTAGAGTATCAATAGCCAACCGACATAATGTGGCAAGAACATAGATAGTTGTGGACGTAGCAAGGCAATGCAAATCTACTATTTGGTAATGCAAGAAACGCCAAGTCACCATAAAGAAGATAGAGGCATAATTCCTATAAGATAAAAGCTACATAAAAGGAAGTTTTTAGAATATGTTGTATCGATGAATCTACACAATTACCAAATTTTATAGGGACGTCCTAGGTTTTCACATAGAAGGGAGTTATCTTAGATACATTGCATGTCATTCCATGGCGTGACTTGGCTTGATTTATGGCCATCACCTTTACAGCTAACATGGAATCAGAGCTAACATCCTTCTCCTTAACAAACTATGGTTACTCCCTAATTAACCTCACATGAACAAGAAACTTCTATGAGCAAGATGCTCACAGGAACAAGAGGCATTCCTCATCAAAGTCCATGATTTCAACATGAAACGTCGAGTGGTATCCACATCACTTCAAAGGGTAGCATCGATCTCTGCTTATTGGCTAAAGGAGCCGATTCCATTAACTCCTTTTTCCACATAGGAGGCATCAAACTGTCCTAGCTTAGTATGTGGTCTACTACTTAATCTGCAATATCCTACAAGGGGATCCCCTAGGTCTACAAACTGTCTCTAGTGAAAAATTGGGTTTATTTGGTGAATTGATACACTGTCTGGCACTGCGGCAAACATATGGTCAAACCACCGCATTTTCAGTGGTGGGCTTATCATATTCATTGGGCATCAAGCAGCTTTCCTAACATGAATGGCAAGCCGCAAACCTTCCTAGTGGTGACTAATTTAGCAGAAGTTATCAGACATTATACATCAAGCTCTGTCCAATCCCCTTACTCGTCAAAAAATGGTCAATGCTAAAATCAGTCTTCTCGCAATCATCAACAGGTGGGAACCACTACTTTTATCATGTAATTTCTCAAAGCTTAGGGCTTGCATCTTCCTTTGGTCCCTTGTGATATACATTTGGAGTCATGGATGATGAGGCAATGGATGATTTGTTGTGAAATTTTCAGTGTTCACAATTCAATAGTTAACTGTTACTCCTTAGAGCAAGTTTATCAACAATAAATACTTGAATATTAAAAACTCCAACAAATGGAGTGCATGGTTATTCCAGCGCTTGCCTAGGCAGCCACCTAGTCTCCAAGCCATGGGCACCCAGCCTAATTAGGCTTTTGGGCAGCCTAGGTGGACTGGGCGGGCACTTGGGCGCCTACTGGGCCTAATTTGGGCCTAGATTCCGGGCATTATCCACTCTCTTTTTTCTTATAGTCGAACAACAACCTTCTTTTGCTTTTCTTCTGATATTTGCTCTTCCTCCTTAATCGATCCTCATCTTTTCTTTTCTACCAAGCAGCAAAATTGCTGCAATGTTAATGAATGTTCCATTCTTTATTTTCGGCTTTATATTTGTGCTCTACCAAGAAACAAAATTGCTGCTATGTTACAGAATTACTGCTGCTCTACTATTATGCATTTACTGCTGCTCTACTATTGCGGATTTACTACATACTCCCATGTTTTTTCCTCCTTTTTCTTCTTCATCCTCCTATTTTCTATATACTGTTTATAATTATATTGTATGAATGTCCTCATAATAATGCAATGCCAATTTCTTGCTTGCATTTTCAGTTTTCTTACTCTAGCATTCCTATATTACATACATACGTATAGAATCAACTCAATTGCCTCCAATCTTATTTTCAATACCCCTCGGTAAACCAATCTTCTTTTTTTCTTTTTTCCTCTTCTTAATTCCTAGTTTCCTATTGATTGATGATTCATACATTGCTTATAGGTTAACATATAACTATGTATGTGTGTGACTATATATATAAATATAAATGAAAAAAAGTGCCTAGGCTTCCACCTAGGCACCCTGGGCGTCCCTGGGGAACGCCCATCCGCCTATACAACTTAAAAGTGTAATTATTGACATGTAAGGTCCCAGGTTACCGGTCTACTGAGAACCTAGCTTGTAGATAGTCGTGGGGCGTGCACAAGCAGAAGGGATGTATTGTTGGTTTAAGAGAGTTGGTGTTGTTCATGCAGACATGAGTGAAGCCATTGTTGGGGCAAGAAAACACACTAGAGACAATTGCTAAAATTTACATGTCAATCCTCCCTAAAGGAGACATCTAGTTAATTCAGGAAGAAAAGCTTATTGTGATACTCACTAGGTCATTATGCAAAATCAGGAGTATTCCTAAATCCTCTAACATCATTATACCAACATCTTGCTAAGTAGTGTGCTTCATCAGTCGCCACTTCCTTTGTTTACATAGACAACTCCACTACTAGTTTAGCTCAATGGGTAACATGACTTAGTTGTCGTTGATCACATAATAGGTATAGTCAGTAAATTTACCTAACCTAATAGGTTTCTTGTAACTGGCATCATAAAACATGGCCCTCCTTATATAGGAGAGCATCTGGTCTAGTATTCCACAAGTATGACAGAGAGAGAGAGAGAGAGAGAGATTAAATGAAGAGAGCCCTATATCATCTGTTCTAGCAACTCCACCTCAAGTTGGAGAGTGCACATTTTGTAGTCCTTGGCACTCGATTATATAATTAAGGTAGGAGATAGAGACTTGGTGAAGATGTCTGCAACTTGCTCCATGTCTTCACATGTGGGGTGATTATCTTTTTAGCCTCTCTAATAAAAGTGCCAGGCTACCTCAATGTGCTATGTTTGTTGATGGAAGACAAGGTTGTTTAGAATGTGGATGGTTGCCTGATTGTCACGATTTATGATGGTTGGAGCTAAACCTGAATGCTTCCTCAAAAACATAATGGACCCGCTCTCTATAATAGCAAGCGTGTCTCATAGCTTTGTCTTCTACTTCGGTGCTAGATTGAGCAACAACAGCCAGTTTCTTGCTCCTCCACGGGACTAGTTGATTTCCTGGAAGGAAGCATAAACCAAAGGTAGCATCAGCTATCAACACCTCCTATCTAGTTTGCATCAATATACCTCGTAACAGTAAGCTCCTTTGACAAAGGCCGCTTGTAGAATAGTCGTTGGGGCATTCTTCCGAAATCTAAGGATTTGCTTTATACTGCTCTAATGTGCTTGTAGAGGTGCACTCATGTGTTGCTAATGACCCTTACTACATATAAAATATCATGGCAAGTAATCATCAAATAGATCAGTTTGCTAATGATTCCTATACGCTTTGAATCAAGGAATCGCACTCCCTCATTTTAGAGTTCAATATAAAAATACATGGGAGTTGAAACGGGTTTGCATTGCTATTAGACGTTTTTTCGAAGGTCCACGACATATTTCCTTTGAGATTAACTTATCCTAGATGATGATCAAAGAACTTCAATCCCCAGATTTTGTTAAAGTATCCCCAAGTCTTTGGTATGGAAGTGAAATTGGAGTACCTTCTTTAGATCAGCGATATCCTGATTCTCATTTCTAGATATGACGATATCATCAATTTACACAACAAGAATGACAAAACTTCTCGAGGATTCTAAGTAAAACAAAGAGTGATCACTTGCAGATTTGCTCGAAGCTGAAACCCTTAAGAACCATGATTAGTTTATTGAACCAAGCCCATATAGATTGTTAGAAGTGGTCGAGAGATTATTGTAGGCAGCCACTTTCATAGAGTTCTCCCCATCAACAACAAAACCAGGTGGTTGATCACTTGCAGATTTGCTTAAAGCTAAAACCCTTAAGAACCATGATTAGTTTATTGAACCAAGCCCATATAGATTGTTAGAAGTCGTCGAGAGATTGTCGTAGGCGGCAGACTTCCACAGAGTTCTCCCCATCAACAACAAAACCAAGTGGTTGATGCATATTGACATCCTATGAGAGATGCCCATGTAAGAAAGCATTTTTATATCTAACTAGTACAATGGTTGGTCTAAGTGAGCAGCAAGAGAGATAACAAATCGAACAAAAGTCTTGTGACTAGCGAGAAGATATTGAAGAGGACGCGACCCGAACCCACTAACCAGGGTAAGGGCCCGTCAAGGAGGGATTACAACTAACCATTCATTTTATCACATGATGTAAACTGTCTTAAATTTTTCCTTTCTATAATTATAAAGAAATTTACGAAAACAAGGATTTATCTAACTAACAACATCAGATAACAACAAGCACTGACTAATGCAACAAAGTTTGACTTTTACATAAAAGAAAGAGTTCTCACTTAATATGCATCAAGTACAACTATTTACAACTGCTCTCTTTTCTCACTCTCTCATTTCTAGGATCCATAGGAAGGATAAGAAACCGACTAACTATTCTAACTACTCTTCTTTAATGACCTTTGTTCTACTCTTGAAAGAACATTGGCTTCTGCCTCTTCTGGTGGAGTTGGTCCTTTACCTGAAAAATGTTTCAATAGGTTGATGAGCTGCTAGCTCAGTAAGTAGAAAATCAACAGGTAACCAAGATAGTTTTGATGTTTATAATTCATAGAACTTAAATGCAGAAGCATTAAGTATGGCAGTTTAAAAACTGTAATCAATCAGCATGGCAGTTGGTCTGATATTGACTGCAATAAAAAGATAAACTAAATCCATTCACATGATTTTTCGTCCATTTATTATGTGTCAATGGACCCACATGAGGTGTACCACAACATGTGGAAGCATCGCAGTAAGCTACGATCTCACTATACAAGACTTAGAAGTTAGAAGCATGCCCGGATTACCACGTTTGTAGTTGGCATCGCCACGTCTGGCTCATAACAGCTAATGGGAGGATTCCTCTAAACCTGGGTACTCAAACGGAGAATCAAAGCACTCTGCCTTGTTGAGCATCAGTAGTCCTACTGAAGATGACCAGTGATCAATACAACTCTGCATCAGTGGACCTACTGAAGATGTCAACTGACCAGTAACGTGGGTACTACGGGAATCCCCGATTGGTGTTGGGTACCTCAAAACTATAAGGAGTCTACCCTCACAAGCCTAGACTCCCGCATCCTACCGTTGCGCTTCGGCTTACCTCGATCTGGACAAAATACCTCAACTCGGGAAGCACGTTTCCTCCCCACGACGCAGGCCACCTGTGAGGATTCTATAGTGTCTAGGCCATCTATCGTCTAATGATATTTAATTTATCTAAAAAAAATCAATCGTCGTTACTAATTGTTACCCTACTTTTGTCATTAAGCATGTAGCAAATTAACACAGAATTCACATGACTAAATAGCAACTCTTAAAACAACCTTTTGATATGGTATCACATCATCAACTATAATTATTTAAAGCATTTTTACCTCTGAAATTCACTGCACAATCTAATAAAACTTATCACAACTATCTCAAGGTAGAATTAAGCACTCAAAGCACATTATTTCAAATTTAGATGTTGTAAATCAAGGTTATAAGGTGATTTTTCACTCACAGATTTTGCCCAAGATCACTAGCATTCGAATTTATTTCACTGAGCTCGGATTCCAGCTCGCACAGGTCTGATTCGAGTTGTAGGCCTGGAGATCTTGTTCAAAATTAATCTTCGGAAAGAAAAACCAGATTTAGAGAGGTCGGCTGTAGGTAGAAGACGAAGAACAAAGTCAAGCAAAAGCCTTCGATTGTTGAAACAGAGATCACTGTTGAAGAAAACACGAAAAAGAAGAAATCCATGGTTAAAACTTACTTATCAAGATGAAACTACCAAGAAACCTTCGGTTTCCGCCAGCCCAGTTGTCGTCCTTCCGATCGCCTCCGTGATCGCCTCTTGTGTCACCGCTCAACGTTTTCTAATGGACGGAAGACGGAAACACAACTTACATAGCTTGTCCCGTCAGTTTACATCTAGCATTTGTAAGGATCTAAGTCTTTTATAATTCATCGAGTTGGGCGGTGTCGTGGTCTAGCCATTGAAAGGATGAGCCTTCGGTAGGCAAGCCTTCGACCGTCAAGCAATCGGTTGTTGGCTGTCAGAGCAGCCATCGGTTTCCAACCTTTGTTCTGCTCTCCCTTCGATCGGCACCTAACAGCCCGACTATCTGTTGATGTATGTCTGCCGAACCATCGGTAGACATCATCCTTCGATTCCTACCTTTGGTTGACAGTCATCAGTCAACCCATCAGAAGGCACTCACCAGACCAGCCTTCGGTTGGTGGCTCCAAGGAAAACCTTTGGAAGACACCCTCGTAAAACCATCGGAAGGCATCTTTCAAATATAACCATCGGTTTACGAGATCTCAAAAAATTCATCGATTTGCCTACCAGTAAAACCTTCGTTTGTAAAATTGTGAAACCTTCAATTCATAACCAACTATTTAAGGGGTTTGAGAAATCATCGAGTTGTCAACTTAGGAAAAACCTTTGTGTTTCTACCAACGGTTTAGGAGTCCTATGAAACCATCATTTGCCAAACCTCAAGTGGACCTTCGACTCCATCCATCGATTGCCAATCGATGGTAAGTTTGCTCAAGACTTAAAAGGCTATAACTTACTCGATTCAACTCCAATATGATCCATTCTTGTTTCTATGGTTTCATATTTCAATTCTCTTCAGTTTTATACAAGCACATGATTTAAAATATTAAAGCTAATTGAATTCACAAGATAATTAAATATTAACAAGCATCATAATCACTAGGGTTATACTTAACTCTTTGATTACCAGCTAAGCATGGTACGAGTCATAACTGAAGAAGTCAACGCCAAGTGTCCTTTGGCCATAAGATAAGCCTTAAGGCGTTCAATAAAGTCATTAAAGTAATGTTTGACACAGAAGACCAAATGGAAGCCAACAATATCCATATCCAAAGGAGGACCCACCAGTTCCCATGTCCAATTATCACGAAGAATGGCCATTTTGTCATCCAGTATAGCCTTCTAACCTAGATGTCGAAGGGCTTCCTCATAATGCTTGGAGATGATGGCGGTATTTAGGGTTCAAGCAAAGGCATGAGCAATGGGGAAAAGAAAAGCATTGGGTATTAGTAATGAGATGACAAATGGAGCTAGAAGAAATGCCTTTTCTTAATGCCACGTGTTCTAAGGACTATTTGAAGTAGATATTGATAGTGTATCTGACAGGCGAGGATCCAAACACTTTCATCATTGATACACATCATCATCATCATCATCATCTAAGCCTCAATCCCAACTATGTTGGGGTCAGCTACATGGATCCTTCGTTTCCATTCAACTCTATCATGGGCCATATTTTGATTGAGATGTAGAGATTCAAAATCTCTCTTTATAAGCTCATCCCATGTTAATTTAGGCCTTCCTCTTCTTCTATTTATAGTGTTTGGCTCAATAGCATTGCTTCGTATAGGCACACTAGTAGGTCTGCGTTGCACATGTCTGTACCATCTGAGTCGGCCCTCGCGCAACTTGTCCTCAAGGATCGCCACCCCCACTTTATTCCTGATATAGTCATTTCTCAAGTGATCTTTTCTTGTCTTCCCACACATCCATCTCAGCATACGCATTTCAACCACGTTCATCTTGTTGAGACCTTATTTCTTCACCACCCAACATTCACTCCCATAGAGCATGGCTGGTCGTATAGCTGTTCTATAAAACTTACTTTTTAACCTGAGAGGGATCTTTTGATCACATAATACTCTAGTTGCACTCCTCCATTTCAACCATCCTGCAGTGATCCGGTGACAAACATCATTTTGGGCATCCCCGTCTATTTGAATAATAGAATCCAAGTAACGGAATTTATCACATTTTGGTATATCTACTCTGTCCAACATGGCTCCATCATTCACACTGCGAGATTGGCTAAAATTGCAATGCATATACTCAGTTTTGCTCCTGCTAATCATCAATCCATTTGATTCCAATGCCTTTCTCCAATGTTCAACTTTATCATTCAATCCATCTTTAGTTTCGTCAATCAAAATAATATCATCAGCAAATAACATACACCAAGGAATATCATCCTGAACATTCTTTGTCAACTCATCCATAACAAGAACGAATAGATATGGGTTGAGTGTGGATCCTTAGTGTACCTCAACTGTGATAGGAAAAGTTGGTGTCTCTCCTCCAGGAATCTTGACACTTGCAGTAGAGCTACCATACATGTCTTTGATCAAGTCAATGTATTGGATAAGCACACCCTTTTTCTTCAAAACCATCCATAACACTTTTCTGGGTACTCGATCATAAGCCTTCTCTAGATCGATAAACACCATATGAAGATCTCTTTTGCTTTGTCTATACTTCTCCATAAGCCTCTTTATCAGAAAAATAGCATATGTTGTTGATCTTCCAGGCATGAAACCAAATTGGTTGTTTGATACCTGCGTTATAGATCTTAACCTCTGCTCAATAATCCTCTCCCAAAGCTTCATCGTGTGACTCATCAGCTTGATACCTCTGTAGTTTGTACAGCTCTGAACGTCACCATTGTTCTTGTAGATGGGGACTATAGTACTATTTCTCCACTCATCCGGCATCTTCTTGGTCTTCATGATCTTGTTAAAGAAATTTGTTAACCATGTAACTCCCTCATCCCCCATACTCTTCCATACATCAATGGGAATACCATCTGGTCCGCATGCCTTTCTCATTTTCATCTTTTTCAAAGCATTCTTGACCTCAAATGGTGAAACTCGTCGTGTGTAAATGATATCTCTTGTATTCATGTAACACGAGTCGCTAACATTATATGCAGTATCTCCATTGAAAAGCTTATGGAAGTAATTTCTCCACTAGTTCTTGATATCATCATCCTTCACCAATACTCTACCATCTTCATTCTTTATGCATTTTACTTGACTCAAGTCTCTTCCTTTCCTTTCTCTTATACGAGCCATTTTATATATATCTTTTTCCCCTTCTCTAGTGTCCAGCTTCTTATACATATCATCAAAGTATCTAGACCTTGCCTCCCGAACAACCTTTTTAGCTTCTTTCTTTGCTTGCTTGTATCTTTGGAACGTTGCATCATCTCCAGATTTGGGCAAGCTCCTATAGATCTCCCTTTTCAGTTTAATAGCCTTCTGTACTTCATCATTCCACCACCAATTCTCTTTCTGTGTAGCCCACAACCTTTAGACTCCCCCAAAACCTCTTTGGAAATTTTTGTTGTGCAGGAGCTCATGTTATGCCACATAGTGTTAACATCAGACTCCAAATTCCAAGTTACCTCCTTGATGAGTTTATCATGAAAAGTCAATTTCTTTTCTCCTTTAAGATTCCACCACTTGATCCTACTATCTTGGTTTCTGTTATGCTTGCCTTTATTGATCTTCATGTTAACATCCAAAACCACCAACCTATGTTGGGTCGTGAGTTCTTCGCCAGGAATCACTTTACAATCCTTGCATATGTTACCGTCCTTGTAAGGAGGTAATCGATTTGGCTACAGTTGTGCCTACTCTTGAAAGTAATCTTATGAGATTATCTTTTCTTGAAATGGGTGTTTGCCAAAATCATATCATATGCAACTGCAAAATCTAATATCCTTTCTCCTCTGTTCCTACTGCCATATCCAAAACCACCATGAACTCTCTCATATCCGGCATTGCTACTCCCCACATGGCCATTTAAATCACTCCCAATAATAATATTCTCCTCGATCGGTATTCCTAGCGTCAATTCATCCATGTCATCCCAAAAATCCTTCTTCGCATCCTCGCTAAGGCCAACTTGGGGGGCATAAGCGCTAATAATGTTAAAAATATTTCCCCCAAGAATAACCTTGATAGCTATGATTCTATCACCCATCCTTGTAATCTTGACGACGTCATCCTTCAACATCTTATCAACAATAATATCTACACCATTTCTATGTTTATCAATACATGTATACCAGATTTTGTATCATGTCTCCAATCTCTCTATAGTGTTCCCCTGTCCACTTGGTTTCCTGAAAGCAAGCTATATTGACTTTTCTTCTCATCATGATATCCACTATCTCCAAAGATTTCCCTGTCAAAGAGCCAATATTCCAAGATCCAACTCTAATCCTTTTTTGTTGAACTTGCTTCTTTACTTGCCTTCGTCGAAAATGTTGCCCTTGCAGATTTTTCACTGCATCTGGGCAATGATGTGGCGGGACTAGCTTCTTTACCCACACCCGTCCAAGATGTGGAAACCCTTGCATATTTTTCACTACATCCGGGCGATGATGCAGCGGGACTAGCTTCTTTACCCACACCTGTCCAAGATGTGGAAACCCTTGTTTGTCCTTCAACACAACCGGGCGTCGTTGTGTCGAAACCTTTGCATATTTATCACTGCACCCAGGTGCCAATGCAGCATGTCGCTAGGGAGGGATGCTCCAATGATATTCTTATAAGGATCCATGTCATAGAAAGAGTGACAAAGTTTTTATAGGCTGGTTGTCAACCTACCACCAACCCTCCTCATTGATACACCAAAGGATAAATTTGAATTGGTTGAGAAAGGATCGATGGTTTTCTAGGGACCTCAGTGTCCAAGGAGAAGGAATCATTGTGAAATAGAACAATTCAGCAACATGGAAGATGGTGTCAATAAAGAAAAATATTCATTTTTTAGAAGGAACGTGACATTTTTTTCTATTCTGAACTTGAGAAAATCCCAAAAAACCGTTTCGAATGCTCAGAGATATATCTTAGCAACTTTTGGATCAAAATTGCTAAAAAAGCAGTGAATTAAAAACTCAAAGCGGGAGAGAAAATGGATCTTCATTGGGATTTTACCATGGAAAACACAGATTTCCCTTAAAACAGACAAAGAGCATTGGGGATTGATAAGAAAACATACAATAAAAACTGCTTCAGATCAAAAATACCTGGCTAAACTGTATGGATAGGCTAACGTTCAAGTGATAACTAGTAGATGATAATTATTGAGCACCTTACTCCATTTTGTCGACTATGAGCACACAATTATTGATTAATTTATTATCAGTCCTAAGAGTTTTAATTCGTTTTGAACTTAATAGAGACCATTTTATGAAACACATCAATGATAAAAAAAACATCATCATGAGATTTAATAGTGTAAAGCCATGTCACTCTAGAAAATTCATCAACAGAGGTAAGAGAATAGCAATAACCATTATAGCTCGTAGGTGCAAAAAGGGCCACAAAGATCACCCTATATTAGATAAAAAAGTGCAAATTATTGTTTTTGAGTATGAGATAGAAAATATAGACATTGATGCTTGCTCAACTAGCAAGAATCATAGGGCACACGAGAAATCTCAATGAAAAGTATGAGTAACTGAGGAGCAATTTGATTAAAATAAAGCGGAGTACAATGAGTCCTATATATAGACTTGATTCAAGGTACGATGTATATGCATAACATAGTATGATAAACTAGACTGATGTTGATGGACCTAAGTAGGAGAGGCCCATCAGTTTTAATAAAATAAACAAAATAGAATTGATTATTACACCAACACTCCCCCTCAAGGTGGAGAGCATACAAGTATACACAGCTTACTACACATATAGTTGAAGGAGGTAGGTGGAAGCGGCTTGGTGAAGATGTCAGCAATTTATTCTCAGATCTTCATATATGGTGTAACTATCTTCTTGGCACAAATTAGACCTTGTAAAATATGGTTACGCAGTCAACAAATGGGATGACCTCCCAAGAGGACACAATAGCCAAATGTGGATCACATTTCATTGACATCCTTAGTCCAATCAGCATCTGCATAACAGGTTACAGACATGCATGTAGGAGGTTTTTTATAAAGGACACCACGCAACACCCCCATTTTTGGAATCACATATACATGAGCGGAAGCATCAGTCCATTCACGCAATACATGGGATGTTACGTTCATTGAAAACATTGCAATAATACAGTTGAATTGAAACCAAAACATGAATAGAAGTTTCTCATTTCTCAAAATAGTTCGTACATAGGAGAATGACATCAAACATGGATACATGTTCGTCATCGCTATGACATGAATAAAAATGTGAAATCTCCCGAGGTTAAAGTCTTCCTGACCCTACTCCTTGAGCTCCTCATCTACAGAGATTGCGTCCACAGCCATGCAAAGCAACATAGAAAACACGTCAGTAAGCGGCACCGAGCAGTTGTATTTGAAAATAAACTATAATTTGGGGGAAATTTTGAAATAACATGAATTAATTTACTTTACTATGGCTTGTTGTGCACATCACATCATTGATTTCATTATTGGATTCAAACTCTTGTCGTATGAACCTCCCTATATGACTCCCCATTTAAGTGCACATAACGCTGGAAAGCTCAAGATTGCTAGGAAAGCCCTTAGACAACGTGATTGGGTAATCGTATCTCTTAAAACATTTCGGGATTTCTCCCTTTTGAAAATAATGGGATTAATTCCACTTGAACATGAAAATGATTCTTATAAATAAGAAGACTTCGTATTATTGATCTCTTAACATGATTCTTGGTACTTAATTCTCTTGAAACATAAATCTTGAAAGCTTATAAAATATAATTGCAATTCATGATAATTATTTAAATTACATTAAGGCATACTAGTTATCAATAATCTTACATGTGCATGAATCATATACTTACGTTAAGAGAATAAAGAATGATTCTTTGTGTGCATAATCGCTTACCTACATCATGAGGTCATTCCTATTAGTTCCTTGTCCCAGGTCCAACTTAATCACCTAAAAAATCAAAGTGCTATAAGTTACATGTACCCAAGTCTACACTTATTAAAACCTTGTAACCTCCCTTTTCTTAATGGTAGTACAAGTTCGTTAGGATTCTTACTTAGAAACATCAAACTTTGTAATAAAATTATGATGATATAAATATTGATGTAAAACCAAAAACATATATAACAAATGTCTATATTCATAAATAAATAAAAATACTAAAAATAACTATGCAATATTAGTAATATATGAATATACATAACTTACTGGGAAAAGCCTCAAAACATATCTTTATGCATACTAATTGATGCCCTCCCACTATAAACAAATAAAACACTACGAAAACCATCATCCATGCAAAATGCATACTAACACATCAATGTCTTTAGTAAAATATCTTCCACTAAACATAAATAAGTAACTAATTATATCAATACTAATTGTAATATGCTTAGATAGATTGTATGACAATAGTAATTAATAGTGTTGTAACTTGTAAGTAGGTAGATCTAGTGATAATATTGTAGATCTATATAATATACTTATAGATGTATGTATAGTTCTCGTAAGCATATAAAAATTGGAGTAATACTAGGCTTTGGCGGTAAAAAACACTTTTTTTAGGTGAAAGTGGAAGAAAAAAGTAGGAAAAAGAGATGGAGAGGTTGCTAATGGTAGAAATGAAAGAGATTAGTTATAATTACCTTGATTTGGGTTAGTATTAGCTCCAATCGCCAAAAATCATCCAAATGCACCTTCTTTTCTCCTCCCAATAAGTAACTACAGTCATTCTCGCAAAAAACGGTATACCCATCGGTATACCGCCGGTTTCGGTCGGTACAGTGAAGTTAGTAGTGCATTTTGCACCGAAATCATCGAAACATGGCGGTATTGGCGGTATACATGTCGGTATTATCGGTATTTGCGATCCTATCGGTACGCACGCATGTTTCGGTATCGGTATCGGTACGCGTCGGTATCGGTATTTCGGTCGAAATACCGCCGATACTGGCGAAACTTCATTCCTTGCACATCATACAACCTCAAAGCATACATTATGTATCATGTATAACCACCTCTTAGGTCTAAAAATTCAAACTAGTGCAATTATGTATGAAAATAATTGGAAATCCCAAAGACAATTAAGTACAACATATATTAGGGTCCATATAAAAATTTCATGTCGTTTACCCAACAAAGAGTGGATAAAATACCCAAAACGCCCTCCACTTAGGGTTTACGTCAAAAACGTAGGCAAAACATCAAATCATTAAGATCAAACTCTAATATAGTGTTACATATATCAAAATATGATCAACATAAAGATTTTCAAATTATTGAAAAACTATTTCTACATATAAACATCAAAACAGTGTCAATACATATGATTTGGTAAAAATTAGTAAAATTAACAAACGTCAAAAATGTAGATTCAACCACAGTAGTAAAACTCTAGACTAAAAACCCTTTCTAGTGATACCTCATTTGTCCCAATTGGAGCCCTAAGTTAAAAGATATGAATTTCACAATCTACATAATGGTGAATGATATCGATCGTTGAGATTCTAATCCTGTTACATTATATATTTCCTGTTTTACATAGCCTGCTATTTGTTTTGTTATTTCTCTTTTATATATGGACCTCTTTGTAATTCTTTTAGTATTATATATATGAGGGTGCACACATTGTGCAACCCTAAGCTCTCCAAATCTCATTGTTTTTCACATGGTATCAGAGCGGGACGATCCACCTTAAACCTAATCCCTATCTCCACCAACCCTAGCCGCCACCACACTCCGAAATCTTCTTTTTTCGCCGCTACAGTATTGCTACAGTACCGCTGAGGTCACAGGTTGACCACTCTGTGTTCACAAAAAAGACTTCAGCAGGTATTACTGTTCTGATTGTATATGTTGATGACATTATTATTTCTGGCAGCGACTCTCTTGGTATTCAGGCTACCAAAGATCATCTGGGCAAGCACTTTGCTACAAAAGATTTGGGCAAACTTCGGTATTTTCTTGGCATAGAGGTCTCTAGAACCTATAATGCCCCGGTGCTTTCTCAGAGAAAGTATGTTCTTGATATTCTGCAGGAGACTGGTATGCTTGGAGCAAGACCTGCGGATACTCCTCTTGATCCCAATGTGAATTGGGATGATGATTCCTCTTATGTGTTTGCTGATCATAAAAAATTCAGGAGGTTGATTGGTAAATTGATTTATTTAACTGTTACTCGTCCTGATATTGCTACTGCAGTGGGTCTTCTTAGCAGGTACCTTGACAAACCCAAACAGTGTCATTGGGATGTTGTATGTCAAGTCCTGAGATACTTAAAAAAGTCGCATGGCAAGGGACTTCATTATAAAAAGAATGGGCATTGTGTTCTTGAAGGGTGTTCTGATTCTGATTATGCAGGCAGCAAAGTTGATAGAAAATCTACCTCCGGTTACTGTACTTTTGTAGGAGGCAATCTTGTTACTTGGAGGAGCAAGAAACAGAATGTCATTGCCAGATCTAGTGTTGAAGCTGAGTACAGGGCCATGGCCCATACTGCCTGTGAGTTACTGTGGATACGTTCTCTCCTGAAAGAGTTTGGGATTGAGTCTTCTTCGACCATTCCTATGCACTGTGATAACAGAGCTGCCATCTGCATTGCAAATAATCCTGTCTATCATGAGCGCACCAAACACATTGAAGTTGACTGCCACTTCATCAGAGAATCTATTCTTGCTGGCAAGATATGCACTCCATTCACGAGATCAGAAGATCAAGTTGCTGATATTTTCACCAAGTTGTTAGCGAAGAAACAATTCCGCACACTGATGAACAAGTTGGGCATGATTGACATCTATGCTCCAACTTGAGGGGGAGTGTTACATTATATATTTCCTGTTTTACATAGCCTGCTATTTGTTTTGTTATTTCTCTTTTATATATGGACCTCTCTGTAATTCTTTCAGTATTATATATATGAGGGTGCACACATTGTGCAACCCTAAGCTCTCCAAATCTCATTGTTTTTCACAAATCCAACAGATAGGATTATGGCCCGATTTTCCATCTCTTCTTCCTTTCTCTTCTCGTCAAGCGATCCCTAGCACGATGTTGCTCTGTTCTCTCCCAAAAACAGTCCATTGCGGCTTCCTTCTCCGACGGCCATGCTCTCTACGCTGGGGCTTGGATGTAATCCCACTAAGGATCCCTTCACCACCGAGAGTCTAAGAGGCTCTTCTTCGGCCCCTTCTATTGCAAAATTGGTGGCAAGACTGCCAATTTGTTGTAACGCCACCAAAAAAAACTTATGGTGGTCCTCTTTGCTCCCATGGTTGCTATGTTTCTTCTCAGACATCTGCTTCCCTTCTACAACCTTCGTTTCTTCCTTCTCATTCTTCTCTCTCAACAGCTTTCTCCAAGGACTCGGATTGTTGGGTGCCTCACCCAGACCTATCCCTAATGGGTTCTAGGAACTCTGCCCCAGCTTGGTGCCATAGGCACTTAGGCCCCGTTTGGTTTGCAAGATTCACTGCAGGATAGGAGTTTTCCAGCAATATGGCCAACTCCACATTTGTATGAACAAAATAAACATCAGGATATTAATCCTACCATGACAAAAGTCCCGGCCACTTGGGACTTTTGACTCATGTACCTCCTCAAGGTACAATGACAGTTTTGTTGTCCGTGACCTCCCCCCACCCCCGACTCAAAGCACGTGACCTTCAATCGCGCTTTTCTGTTTTGCCTCCGTCATCTCCTGGTTCAGGCGTCCGGCGTCAGCCTTCTACTTATTACCAATCTTTTTCTTCTATTGACTTGAGTACCTTCGTTGTCTTATAGAGACCCAGTCCTCTTTTAACTATACCCTTTTATGGATGCCAAGTTGTCGACTTCTAGAGCAATGTCGAAGAAATGGCATGTTGCAAACATTCGGCATATAGGATATAGCTATTCGAATCAAAATGGAATACGATTAAGCTTTATGAAGCTTTTGTATTTGTCGTGAAATCGTTGCCATGTCTAGATTTATTTCTTCAAGAAAGCTACCATGGATCCATGGTTTTCGTGTTGTGGTCCGTAGTTCTAAAACTATCTTGATGTCGTTCAATTTTTTATTCAAGCAATTAAGGAACCTATATTGTAAAGCACAACAAAAAAGAGTTTGCAATATATTTATTGGTATTCCCATCCGGACAAGAATCGTGTCGGCATCCTCCTTGCACATGGAAATAAGTTTGTTGATTTTAGACACCAAGTAGGAGACAAAGTTGTCTCGCAGCCGCTCCACTCTTGAATAGTCCAATTGGTTGTGAACCGAGGGGTTCAGCCCTTTAGTTTTTGTGATTCTATGCAATTAGTCCTTATCAATCCATTTCATTCTCATTTCTTTTATAATGTCTATAAGCTTCTCTTTACATCCACTTGATTCCAAATTCATACCATCACTTCATCTAATTATCCTCTACTCAGAAAAAAAACTTAGAATCTAATTCACTATGTAATTTGTAACAAGACCCATGATACCCTTACCGAAATGAACATGATCATATTGATAAAAAGTAATCGCATTGATCCAACTATACAAAACATCAAATTGTATCATCAATTCAGCTCCAATTTTACAGAACTTGAACCATTATCTCATGATATTAAATCATTAGAAAAGAAAATTTCCAAAATCATATAAGAAGACGATTAAGTTTGAAACTGGATAAATTGCATAATTTTTTTGGGAAAAGATAAATTGCAGAATTGACCCTATTTGTTATATCTTTTTCCTTTTATATCTGAAGATAATTTGATCTTCCAAAAGCTTATCTCAACACATTAATCGACCCTAAATGTTTTTGGAACAATTGTAGCATCATAATTTGCCCAAATTATTTATTCACCCCTAGGGTTACAGTATTACTCAAGACTTAGATTGGGCTAAAAGCTATTATACTAGTGCCCTAATGTCTCGATATCAACCTATCAGAGTTACATCAATATCACTATGAATCTCTTAGCTAGGGTTTTGAATATTGGGGTGCGATAGACCCCTTCCTGTTGCACTTTTTAGATATCACAAAATCTAATATACATGTATGCAGTGACAAACCAAGGGCTTAGCAATATGTTGACTTACTATGATGACTGCAAAGGATGTTTTGTCAAATGATGGTGAGATAAACCAACTTCCCAACTGTGCATGGGTATTGCTCAGGATCATAGGAGTCGCCCACATGCGTGACTTTGGTGTGGTAATCCATTGGAGAGGAGATAGGCTTGGAGTTGAGCATGTCCAAATTAGCGAGGAGATCCGGGATATACTTTCAATGTGAGAGGTATGTGCCACTTTTAGAATGTAATACTTGAATGCCCGAGAAGTAGCAAAGTTGCCCATGTCCTTCATGCGAAAATGTGACTTAAGAGTTTCCATCAAGGTTGAAATCCATGTAGTGTCATTGCCAGTAATAATGATATCATCAACATAGACGACGAGGATGACGATACCAGATGCAGTATTGGTGAAGAATAGACTATGGTCACTGGGAGAACTGGAAAAACCCAGAGTGAAAAGGACACTTCCCTTGTTGAATCAAGCCTGTGGTGATTGCTTGAGGCCATATGGTGAGCATTTGAGGCAGCAGACGTGAGAGACTGCCCCTCAGTTGTAGAACTTGGGGGTTGCTACATGTAGACCTCTTCCTCCAACTGACCATGGAGGAAGGTGGGTTTATATATCAAGCTAGAATATGAGCCAGTCCATTTGAGTTGCTAGAGAAATAAGAATACATACTGATGCTATACAAGAAACTGGCGAAAAAGTCTCAAAGAAGTCAACGCCAGATGCTAGGGTGAAGCCATTAGCAACAAGGCAGGCTTTGAGATGTTCAATGGAGCCATCAAAATTGAACTTAACGAAGATCTAGCAACAATCTACAATGTTCTTGTCTAGAGGCAGTGGGACAAGATAATTAGGAGGCTCCATTTTCATGCAAAGCTGTCATTTCTTCAAGCATCGCGGTTTTTCAACCAGGGTGTCGAATAGCCTCACAATAGTTTCAGGATTTGGATAAAATCTAAGTGTCGGGTAATAGTTTTAACATTACAAGAAGGTTTGGAATACAACATATATGAGAAATGGAATGGCGGAGTGCAAGAGCGTATATCTTCCTGGAGTGCCACTAGGCGCGTTGAATCTTCAAAATTGGACGATTGAGGTGGTTCCTAGAGTTGGGCATTGTGCTTTTAGCGTCATACATCAATAATAGACATTGGCAAACTCTAAACTTGAATTTGGTCCAAAAAGAATGATAGGCTCCACTCGTCAATGGGAACGAACTCCGCCAAAATAAACTAACTGGATCAAGCATATTTAAATCAACAAATTTGTTTTGAGGCGAGGGAGAAGGCGAGGAAAGTGTGACGCAAAACATATCAAATCAATGGAAGGTAACATGCGCAGAGACAAACACGAATAGCCTTTTTGGAAGGTGGAATAGACAAGGGAAACCGTATTGACAAAGCACGGATCAAGTTTACTTGCCTTCGGTTTGAAGTTATGAACAAAGGTAGTACACCCAAAAATCCAAAGGAAATGAAAAATCTTACATCCAGAAAACAAGCAAATCTTGTTTAGGAGAACGAAAGACGATTGATGGGTGATGAGGTAGCCAGTTGTGAGGACGGCTTCAGACCATAGTATTCGGTAACTGGGCCTAAAAAGAAGAGCTCGGGTAATGTCCAGCAAATGCATATTCTTGCGCTCAACAGCCCTAATTTGTTGTGAAATGTGAGCACAAGATCGTGATGGACTACCCCATTTTCAAAGTAAAAAGAGCCACAGAGTTGGAGATTATCGAAAGCATTGTCTATTTGGATAATTTTATTGATTCACAAAATTGTGCTCAAATCATTTGATAAAAGGTTCTGAATATACCAAATCAAAAATTGTTTATGAACTAGTGGTTCAAGGAGCACAAATGTCACTATGAACCAAATCAAAAATTGCTTTTGAACACAAAAAGTTTTGCGGGGAAATGAAACCATATGGTTCTTCCCTTATTGACATAACAAATGGAAGACTTTTTAAGTAGATAAAGACAGCCCCTACCATTTGGGCTTTTCCAAGAGGGGTGATCGTGGCACTGATGAAGTTGAAGGGGCGAGCAAGAAACAAGGGCAGATTAAGGAGCGCCACCGCCGAAGTAAAATAAAGATCACCCGCCCAAGAACCCGAACTAATCATCTTCAAATTATGAGAATCCTATAACACAAAGCCGTGACTACTGAATGTTATGTTGCATTTTAAGGCATCGACAAGTTTATCAACAGATATTAAGTTGAATGGAAAATGAGGGATATAATGCACAAACTGTAGTTTTAGTTTAGTGAAATGTTCACACTTCCACATTGTTGGACGGTTTTAATTGATCCATTCAAAAGTGTGATACAGAAATTGAGAATATAGGATTAAAAACTTGAAATAATGTGTCTCGTACCAATCACGTGTTGTGTGGCCCCGGAGTCAACTATCCAGGAAAAGTTGGATGCTACCATGGAGGCCCCCATATTTACTCGGCTGAAGGCTAAATGTGTTGAAGAGGTTGGGACATTTTGCATAGGTACGGAGTCTCAGATTCAGTCAAGGTTCAGATGCTTGTAGAATTTGCTCATATTCAACTGGAGAAATGGTGACTGAGGAGTTATCAGAAGATTGGACAATATGGGCAATGCTTGCTCCACATCCGTGTGCATAGGGATGACTCTGCTTCTAGTAGCAGTCCTCCTTAAGATGACCCAGTTCGTTGCAAAAGGTACACTAGGGTCTAGGAGCACGTCTATGTCCCAAGCCTCATGCTACAATAGCCATGACTAACTATAAATCCAGTGGAATGTACGAGCTATGTTGTGTGCATACATTTGATTGTTGTAGTGAACGCATCCTCCAGAGTGGGGAATTGATCGCCTACCTGGATAACGATCTGAACATGAGCGCAAGCTGGATGCAGGCGGTTAAAGAATTTTGCAGTGATGAGGTCAGCACACTCCTTGGTTTGTTCACCATAGGTGACGGGGTGGAAGAAATCAAGTTTTTGTGACAAGGCGACTATGGCGTAATAATTCTCGTCCAACGACTTGTGCCTAGGTGTTCAACGAACAATGTCCCAGAACTTGTAAGTGTGCATCAGGTTCTTTTCCTAAGTGAAGTGGCCACGAGCTGTGTCTCACAAGTCTTTGGCGTGCTTGTAGAAGATGTATTTGGAGGCTATAGAGGGTTGCATATTGTTCCAAAGCCAGTTCTTGACTTGGCTATTTTCTAGTATCCACTCAGGGGTGTTCTTGGTAGGCTTTTCAATTAACTTCAATTTGTCTCTAGATTCAAGTATAGTATAGATTGAATTCAACATAAGTAATTGTCTCCATTTAATTTGATAGCATAGGTTGGAGCATCTCGTTGTAGACGATCGTTTGAGGTCTCTTCGTCGTCATACATGATTGAAGATGGATCATACCGGTGGAATTGAGGTGGATAATGAGGAAATAATCTCTGGTATGAAGCACAGTGTTAGTTATGCACTATCACAAGAAGTGTTGTGATAGGAATAATATGCGAGTCCCTAACTTAGAAGCGCTCACTCATGTACCTAGGGAATTAACATGGGGAGGTGGAGAGTGCGAGAGGGAACTCCACTGTTGCTACAAAAGTTTAGGCAATCACCTAAACCGTACTGCAGCCAACGAAGTCTCGTTGGTGATGAAGGAGAGGTTGTGGTGTTTGTCCAGTTCTCTTGGAGCTTATTGCGCCTTTTTGTGTTGTCAAGGAGTAATGGTGATGCCTCTAATGGAGGTCAGTTGTTGCAACTCTCCTCTAGGAGGGTTGTCATAGCCCCTGATGCAGCCCCAGAATGACAGGTGGCAGGTGGCTGCACACAACCTGGTCGACAACCTGGCAGTGGGTTGTTGTCGACGGTCTGTTGATGTGTGAGTTTGCAAGTTGTTACTGCGGTCGGTAGCTTGCGATTGTGCCGGTGGTCGGCAGCTGCTCTCTGAAGTAGATGTAGTTGTCTGATTGTCCTAACATCGACTCCCTAAAACCTTGAGGGTTTTAGAATTGCTTTGATACCATGTGACTAACTGAGAGGCAATTTCATTAATATAAAACGGAGTACAATGAGTCCTACGTAGGCTTGACCCAAGGTACAGTGTACATGAGGAACAAAACATGATAAACTAGATTGACGCTAATGGGCTTAAGTAGGGAAGGCCCATTGGTCCTCATAGAGCAAATAAAATAGAATTGCTAATTACACTCACAAGAAGGCTCAAGAATCTTCAACTTGCCAAGAGATATGTGTCCATATCGTTGATGAAGCTGCAATGGCGAGCATATTAGAAGATTATGTCATCAGGGTGTGTAAGCATAATACTAGCAATCATCAATCCTCGAGCCATGTTCAATTGTCGTCGAAGTTGGAGAATCCTACAAAACAAAGTGGGTGGGTCCGAAGGCCACATAATAAAGAAGAAAAACAACAAGTTTAGAAACAAGCAATAAGTTGAAGGGGAATTGGAGGTACACAATGAACATATTTTAGCTGAAGAATAGAGGATAATGGGACAACACTACATTGTTGAAAGATTTTAATTAAACCATCTACCAAAGTAACTATGTTATGAGGAATACATGCATCAACTAAAGAGAGGATATGTTTCATATCATTCATATGTTGAGTGGCTCCAATGTCCACTCTCTAGTTGGATTGGGTAGCAAGCATGAAGGAGCCAAGGTTACCTTGATTAGAGACAACAAAATATGTTGACAAGGAGATTGTCGAAAGGGCAGGGGATTCATCAGAGGAGGCATGTGGGCTTGGACCATTTGTTCGTATTCTTCAATGAGAGCAGTTAGCGCCTGAGTCAAATGTGGTGCACCATGACCCATGCCCTTTACCATGCTTCGAGTAGCATCGATCCTCCGTATGTCCCAATTTCCCACAAAAGGTGCATTTGGGGCAACATGGTGCTCTACCATGACTCCTAGAACGAGCAGCAAAGAGGAATTACCATCATTGTATGCGCCTTCGTAGGCTTAGTGATGAAGGATAGTGCATAAACTATGAGAGGCAGACATACGCATTGTCGAGGGAGGAAAGTTGATCAGTACTAAGAATGATGATACATATTGGAGCGAACATGGGATTATGGTCATTTTGATATTTAGCCATGATGAGACTATCATGTTCCATGGTTTGGGGTTTAGCTAAAATATGTGATAAGAAGTTAACTTGGTGAGATAGAGATTGTATGGCTTCAAAGTATTCTTCCAGTGAGTTCTTGCCCTGGCTCACATAGAACCCCTCCCTCATGTTGTGGATGCAGAGAGCATTGGATCCTTCGGTATTGAACATCTTAGCATCATCCCAGATGTCCTTGGTATTGCAATATAACATGTAATTAGTTATAAGCAATTGATGGTTATGTGTTATTCCATAGCGAGTAAACCGCCTGACCCTTGTCTTAGCACCAATTGTCGGTTGTCGTTGTATTCTGCAACTTTAGTTATGCACTTGAGTTTATTTCTAGACTATGGGGATGTGGCATTCATCCATAAAAATATTTGTTGCTCGTGTTCAGTTTTATTACAAAATATTGGTTGGATCACTATAGATGATGGTGGGAGCCTTGTCTTTGCCATATTGAAAACAACCCGGCTATCAAAATGAGAGCACGGTAACAAGAAAGAATTAAATCTACTTGAAGAAAACATGATAGTATAGAAGACAATCGCTATTGGAATGAAACACAAAAAGATAATTAGGAGAATGGCACTGGAATGATTCATGGTAGGAAAGAGGGGAGAACCAATATCAAAGGATTGACACACCTTGATAGGGATGGAATAAAGCCCCTACAATCATAAGCACTCACCCATGCATTTAAGGGAATTCTGTGGGGAGAGAAATTGGAGATGAAAATAGCTTCCCAAATGAAGCTCTTGTTAGAAAACAAAGGGGAGAGGGGGCCTACAACAATCCCGCAATGGGCATGGGAACGACAAAGACGAGGCAACTCGACGCATGCCCTATTGTAGCTTGTGAGCTTCTATGGCACCCTCTTGGGTAGCGACCACTAGTGGAGGGGTAGCGGCTAAAGGATTTGTTTGGGTAGAGAGGACACTCCTTGCATCAGGGACCACAGATAGTTCCCCATGGCGTGCAATGTAGGGTGAGTTGGCTATTGGGGGTGTACATGTGTGCCATCAACTGTTGGAGACACCAGCGTTGGCGCCTGTCACTGATGCGGAGGCAGTTGTCTTAAGTAGCTAGCTATTGTTGTAGGTGCAATAGTGATAGGCAAAAACTATTACAGGCCGGTGAGGCAGCGAGTAGGCCTCGCTACTGGTCAATGCAACAATTGTTTCTTTGCTAGCTTGGAGTGGCGGGAGAGGGAGGCAAAGGTACAACATGCATGAGAGAGGGGAAAAGAGGGGCATCAAGGGTTAGGAGGGAGGAGGGATGAGATTAGGGCGCTTGTTCTTATACCATGTGAAAAATAGTAATTAGGTTAATTCCATTAGTTAGAATAGATTATTAGGGCTCTCCTTATATAGAAGTGTGTGGGGTGGTATACTATAGGTACCAGATGAGAGCGAGAAAAATTAAATATAGAGAGGCCCATGAGTATATCCTAACAACTAGGATGGGTCCACATTATTTTTCTTCATTGTATTTTTCTATAAATATTGATGTTTAGGTTTTGGCTCTTTAGAAGAGAAAATCTCGAGGGATAAAAAAGAATGCTAGTTTGCCTGTGTATAGATTGCTTATATTAGTTGTACAATTTGACCTTGTCGCCTTCTTTACGCACTCTACCTCCACTTGTCAACATAGCATTCTTCTATTTTTTTTGGTGCCATAACGAATGGCAACCATAACCTAATATGAGGATATACAATAGAAAGAGGAGGTTATTTGATGTGTGTAAAACAATTACAGTGCTCTCTCTTTCATAGGATAAGAGAGTAAAACATAAAACAGGGATAAGTGATGTGGGAAAAAAGAAAGGTTGATAGACAAGTTTAAAACCCATAGTACAACAAATAACATAAGATAACAAAACTAATAAAATATACATACTATTACTCCCCCTCAAGTCGGAGCATAGATATCAACCATGCCCATCTTGTCCGTCATGGTAGTGAATCTAGCCTTCGGAAGAAGTTTGGTGAAGATGTTTGCTACTTGATCAGAAGTATGTGTATATGGAGTGGAGATATGGCCAGATAAGACAGCTTCCCTCACAAAGTGGCTATCTACGTCAATATGTTTGGTGCGCTCATGAAAGGTGGGATTGTTGGCAATGAATATAGCTGCTTTGTTATCACAATACATGGGAATAGGTGTAGAATTAGAAATACCAAATTCATTCAGAAGAACACAGACACATAAGAGTTCACAAGTAGTATGAGCCATTACTCTATACTCAGCTTCAGCACTAGATCAGGCAAAGACAGTTTGTTTCTTGCTCCGCCAGGTAACAAGATTACTTCCTACAAAAGTCTAGTAGCCATATGTAGATTTACAATTTGTCTTGCTTCCTACATAATCAGATGCAGAATAGCCTATGAGTTTACAATGTCCATGTCTCGTATAAAACAAGCCTTTTTCCTGGAGAACTATTCAGATACTTCAGAATATGGCATACAGCTTCCCAGTAACACTGTTTGGGTTTATCTAGGTATCTGCTGACTAGACTCACTGCAGAAGTGATATCAGCCTGGTAATGGTAAGATATATAAGTTTCCCTACCATTCTGCAATGTTGTTGATGGTCAGGGTATGGAGGAGACCTATCTCATCCTAGTTAGTATTGGGATCTAACGGAGTACTAGCAGGTTTTCCCCAAGCCTTCTTGTTTCAGACAATAGATCTAGAACATATTTTTGTTGTGATAAGCATAGACCTAAAGACGAGCGAGAAACTTCAATGCCCAGAAAATATCTTAATTTGCCCAGATCTTTGGTGACAAAGTGTTTTCCTGACTTAGATGCCTGCTTGATCACTGCCAGATAATATGATATCATCAACGTAAACAATCAAGATAACAAGACCAGATGGAGTTTTCTTGATAAAAAATAGAATGATCAGACTGAGATCGTTGGAAGTTGAACTTTTGAAGAACAACCTCTATTTCAAGCCATAAATGGCTTTTCACAGTCGGCATACTTTGAAAGACTCCCCATGAGTAACAAATCGGGGAGGTTGTTCCATGTAAACCTCCTCATGCAGATCTTCACAAAAAAAAGCATTTTTAACATCTAATTGGAATAAAGGCTAGTCAGAATTTACCAACTACAATAAATAAGCACACGAACAGAGTTCATGCAAGCAACACAAGGAAAAGTCTCCAAATAATCAACGTCATATGTCTGAGTATAGCCTTTGGCTACAAGGCGGGCTTTTAACCGCTCAATAGTGCCATCTGATTGATACTTGACCGTAAAGATCCAACGGCAGTCGATAGGTGAGCAATCAGTAGGTGCATCAACCAAGTCCCATATATGTCGATCAGTAAGAGCTTGCATTTAAGTTTCCATAGCTTGATGCCATGGAGGATGTTGAAGAGCCTGAGCAGCAGTTTTAGGAATAGAAACAGCAAATAGAGCAAAAGCAAAATTGGCAAATTTTGTTCCCAGATTAGCAGTAGAATAGAAATGTCCAATGGGATGTTAAGTGCAAGACCTAATCCCTTTGCGTAAACTGATAGGAATATCCAAGTCAGAAAATACATGAGGTATAGGTGGATCTGCCGACGAGGATGGAGGAATTGGAGGGGCTATAGAGGGAGTTGTAGCTTTCGATCTTCTTTGATATACTTTCAGCGGAGGAGTCGGTGCAACAATCGTATCCAATAAGTCAACATCATCAGTCACAGGTAGAGGGTATCAGCTAGTAAATCAGATGTCGGAGTGGAACCTGTTGTAGAGTAGAACGGCATATGCTCAAAGAAGACTACATCGGCACTAACCATCCACTTTTTGTAGAAGGATCATAATAGTGATACCCTTTCTGGGTCCTAGAGTACCCCAACAAAACACATTTAGCTGCACGAGGATCAAGTTTGGTCAAACCAGGGCACAAGTTCTTAACAAAACATGTGCTTCCAAAAATCCGATGAGGCACAACAGAGGGGCATCAGGATATAAAATTTAATATGGCACTTGATTGCCAAGAACAGAAGAAGGCACGCGATTCATAAGGTAACATGCAGTAGAGATTGCTTCAGGCCAAAAAAATGTGGGCACGTTATCGTGGAAAAGAAGGGCGCAAACGACTTCAAGGAGGTGTTGATTCTTACGCTCTACAACCCCATTATGTTGGGGGTGTGTGCAGTGTGCACAAGAGGTTTGATGAATGGCACCCATTTTTTGACAAAACTGACTGACATAGGATTGCATAAATTCAAGGGCATTATCAGTGCAGAAGATTTTTATGGGTCTATCAAACTGGGTAAAAATCTCAGCAAAAAAGGATGTGATAGTATCTACTATGTGAGATATGTCCTTAAACAAAACGACCATGTAGTTGTAGAGAAATCATCAATAAAGCTCACAAAGTACCAAAATCCAAAACTACTGGGAACAAAACAGGGGCCCCAAATGTCAACATGCACAATATCAAAAGTTGTTTTGAGCCAATAACAATTTTTTTGGAAAGAGTAGAACGAGTTTGTTTGTCCAACTGGCATGCTTTGCAATGAAAAACAAAAATCTAAAATATCAGGTAGTAAATGCTTCAATTTAGTAGGAGAGGGATGTCCCAATCTATAGTGCCATTGTAGGCCTGTTGCAAAAGTAGTTAGTAGAGCAACAGTCTTCGGCGTATCCAAGTAGTATAAGTCGTCTGGTCCCTCATGGCACCAATCTTCATCCTCGTGCACATGAAAGACAACACCATATGGGTCAAAAGTAATAGAGAAACCGCGGGCTCTTAACAGTTCTACTAACCGATAACATATTAATTGGGGTTTTAGAACATACGGAGTTGAGCGCAATAAAAGTCGACCAGGAGTGCATATATTCCCAATTCCAGAAACATGCATTTGAGAACCATTGGCACGGTTTTCAGGTTGAACAGTGGAAGTCTTATGCAGTTCAGAAAATAATGTATGATTGCCAGAAATATGTGAGGTGGCTCTAGAGTTAATCACCCATGTATGTTTACCAGACTATGCAGAAGAAGCGAGTAGAGCAGAACCTCCATCACTAGAAGCTTTGGTAGAAGAAGCCAAACGAGCCTGAAGTAGCTTCTCAAATTTAGAGTGGATCCAATCTGCAGAAGGCTGGGCGGACGAGGATGGGGCGGTGTCAGGCTAGTCCGACGTGAGTTGATTTGCCCATGCAGGTTTGCCATGCTTGATCCAGCAGCGGTCTTCATTATGGTTTGTGTGCTTACAGAAGTTGCAATAGCATTGTTCAGCGGAGGATGGGTCGGAGCTAGATGAGTAAGATCCTCGACCGGGCCTAGCAGCAGAGACCACGACAACGACCGTGCGGCCACGGCCACGATAAGAATCACCAGAACAAAAGGCAAGTGCAGCAGCATCAGAGGAATCAGGAGAAATTGGAGAGACATGGCAATCGTTGAACTCGTTTGAGAACTAAGGAATAAGGTATCCGATTTCGATGCCGTTTCGACAGCATGGAAATCAAAATTTACTGAAATTTCGACAGAAATTTCGATAAATGCAACAGTGCCCGTTTCGACGCCAAAATCAAGGAATTAAGCCATGAAATTTCACAGGCATGATCTTAACACCTAAATGCATCGATTTATGCAATAAAATTTGATACGGGGATAGGTGGGGGTTCTTTCATGTGGGAGGAAAGGAGATGTTCCTGCTCCCTGAGAAAATTTCGAATTTTGGGCAAAAAATTTCGACAATTTCGACATAGCGGTATGGTTGCATGGTTTCGTATCAGGTGCTGCCGAAATCGGTATTTTGGGGCAAAATTTCGATGGTTTCGCCGAAACCTTATTCCTTGTTGAGAACATTATGCAATGTAGGCAGAGGATCGCTGGACAGGATTTGATCGACGACGCCAGCGAAGGAGTGTGGTAAACCATCAACTAGGAAGCACGGACACTGACATGGGACACGGCATGGACACGGACACGGACACGGGACACGACGATTTTCAGAAATATAAGACATGGACACGGCGTTGGACACGACATGCACACATAGACATATACATATATACATATACATAAATACATATGTGTATAAGTATGCATACACACACATATATATATGTACATATACATGTGCATAAATATATGTACACACACACATAATATGGAGTTAATACATATAACATCCATGTATCCAAATTTGTAAAGTGACTGACAACATGATCTTTAAAGAAATAAAATTAAAAGAAATATAAAATCAGACCCATGATTCACTAATGATATGTATGCAGACTTTGTAAGAAACCACTAGTATGTTTCCATTATGAGAGTGTAAATGATTGGTGAAGAATAATTAATGTAGAATACATTTGCAATTTGAAATCAAGTATGAATGAAGAATGATGAATTACAACGATTCTTTTGTCAAATTCCTAGAACATTTTTTACAAGAATGATGAATTATATCTTTAAGTATGATTTATAATAGATAAATATATAATAACAATTAAGAGAAGGATGGAGAGAAGACATAATGGTATTGTACAGGGATAAGAGGAAGGAGAGAGGAATATATAATTTATGTTTCTTTTATATAGGGAATTAGTTTGGGCTTGCTGCGTCGACAGCATGTCCACGTCGTGTCCAAGTTGTCCACGCCGTGTCCAAGCCGTGTCCATGTCATGTCCACGCTTTAAAAAAAGAGTGGACACTTCTGAACCGTGTCCAGCTGTATCCGTGTCGGACACGTGTCTAGGACGGCCACGCCCAGAGAAGTGTTTGTACTTCCTAGACCAGCAAGAAATGGGATTAGCTAAAGTTCATTGTACTGGCGTTGGATTTCTTTAATATCAGCAGAGAGTGGGTGATAGATCTCTAATTCATCCCAGAGTGCACAGCATTGGTTGTAGTAGTCTTCCACAGACTTCGTATTTGAGTACTCCTCTTGGCCAAGTGTTTGAAGATTTCAAACACTTTCTTCGAGTTTTGTTGGTGGGAGTAAACGCGAGAAAGTTGATCTCACATGTCTTTAGCAGTCTGAAGCTGAAGAAGGGACTGGTTGATCTTAGGTTCAACGTTGTTGACCATCCAGGTCATAACGTTGAAGTCCTCCTTTGTCCATAAGTCATAAGGTTGTTTTGTTTTATCATCAACATTCTCAACAGGAACAGTCGAGGCAGCGACAGTAAGATGGGAGTAATGTCCTTGAGCTTTAACATAGAGCTCGAAGGAGGCAGACCAGGTATGGTAGTTGGAGCCATCCAACTTAACGGTAGTGACGCAAAGTGTTCGTAGCAGATCGACGAACACCATCAGAAAAAGATGCAGAAGTTAGCAGGAAGCGAAATCAGGCAGGAGGAGTGCGACGTAGGGGCAATAACAGCAGGCAGTAGCAGCAGTCAGCATACAATAGAAGCAACAAAAACCCAACACATGGGCAACAGAAATCCTCGATCAGCAGATCCGACAAAACCCGCACGGGGGCAGAAAGCAACAGCAAGGGATCTAAAGCATCAGATCCAGGAAACCCACAAAGGGGCAGTAGAGAACAGAGAAAAACCTACGCCACCATTGAGAGAAAATTACTCAACCATGAGGCGCAGGCAGATAGCAAATGTGGAATGTTTTGAAACGTCAACGTGCTATTTTAGAAAGTTCCCGTACACGTAGACAAAGAAGGGATATGGATGTGGAGGCTAGATGATGGTGGTGGATGAGTGGGTGAAGAGGAAAAGTAAGAGGGAGGGAAGGATGGATGGATGTGGCGGCGGAAAGGGGTGGTGGGAGTGGGAGGCGGCACGGTGGAGGGAGGGGGCACCGGCGGTGCTAGGGGTGGAGGGCAGCAGCGATAAGGGAGGGTGAGGGGGAGGAAGAGAAAGGTGGTAGCAGCGGCGAGAGAGAGTGGAGAGATAGGTGGAGGTAAGGAAAGGAGGGGAAGAAGACGGCGGCAGCAGGTGGACGGCGGCTAGGGAGGGTGGCAGCTAGGGTATGGAGAAGGTGGATGGCGGCTAGGGTTAGGTGAGTGGATGGCGGCTAGGGTTAGAAGGGCTAGGGTGGATCACATCGCTCTGATACCATATACAATAGAAAGAGGAGTTTATTTGATGTGTGTAAAACAATTACAATGCTCTCTCTTTTCTAGGATAAGAGAGTAAAACATAAAATAGGGATAAGTTATATGGGAGAAAAGAAAGGCTAATAGACAAGTCTAAAGCCCATAACACAATTAGATAACATAACATAACAAAACCAGTCAAATATATGTACTAATAGAGGAAAAGGTAGTATCCAATCGGGGCCTAACATAAAGGTCATGTCATAAGACACAATGAGCAACTTGGCATTCATTGAGGAACCAAAATAGAAGGTGCACGTTAGGCCTATGAAGTATATTCTAACTAGGATGGGCCCACTTCATTCTTCCTCATTTATTTACTATAAATGCTTATATTTGGGTTTTGGCTCTTGAGAAGAGAAAATCTCTTGGTTTAAAAAACCCAGTTTACCTATCTTGTGTATAGCTTGCTTATATTAGTTGTACATTTTGACCTAACAGCATCCTTTACTCGCCCTACCTCCTCTCATAAACATAGCATCTTTATTGCAATTCAGATAGTGAATGGCAACCATAGCCCGATATGAAGCAAAGATAGTAACCCATCCAGACTTGACATAAAGGTCAAGTCATATGACTCAATAAGCAGCTTGGCATCCATCGAAGAAAGCAAAAACAAAAGGTGGCACGTCTTGAGAATCAAATGTTAGTACCTTGGTAATCAAGAGTTACATGTCCTTATTGATCGTGACGTGCTTGGCAAAAAGTCGACTAAGTTGTGGGATGTCTTAGAGTAAGAATATAGCATATTTTACTCCTCTTTGCATCTCAATCGTGTCAATCACGAATAAGCTCACACATTGGTTCTCTCGGTGTCAATCCTCGTCCAAATCTTAAAACCCTCCTTTTTCAGTTTAATATGTGGGTCTCTTTGGTTTCCTTCACAAATAGGTAGTCATGCACCATTCTGATCGGTCGCCTTCAATTCATTGTTAGTGGCCTCAAAACGACCCTAGCCAACAATTAGAGCAGAAATCAAACATCATCCCTTCTCTCATCGTTAAGGCTTCACAATGCAAGGTAGTTGAGATCAAAGGATGCCTACAATTTCCTTTCAACCTACGGACTCAGCAAAAATTCGATCAACGTTTGGTCAAATATTTGAAAAAATTGGAGAAAATTCATACTGTACAATATGTATTTATATGTATCAATATTATATTTATATATATATATATATATCAATATGTTTGTATGTGTATGTATGTAGTATATACATGACATGCATTAATCTATAATTATATATACACATGATTTGCATATTGATTCTCTATTCCCAAATCAAATATTGCATGCTCTCATTCCTTTTTAACGAATAACTCAAAATTTGGGGATTTTTCACAAAATTTGGGAATAATTTGTGAAATTTCTGGATAATTCATGAAATTCGGGAGTAAATCAGATTTATAGCAAAATCTGAGCACAACAATCATTGCATGAAATCTGTGAACAATTCATGATTAATTCAAAATTCAGTAAACTGTGTCACTATGATCAACGTTATGACTTGATCCATACTTATCAAGGCTCCTGTCCATCACAATTGTCAAGGCTGCAAGTCGATGATCCAACTTGCTCTGACACTAGGTCGATAGGCGGGCACCCAGGGTACGTAATTTTATACATATAAATTAATATATTACAAATATAATCTATAGTATATGCATGCATATAAAACATAAAATACTATAAATCAGTTAAATTGTCCCAAACATCACAAATCAGTTATAATGTATTTGTATTCAACAGATATAAATTAGCTAAAGAAGGTTGGGTAGACTAAAGATGGCATGCCAGTATTGGGTTCAATATGTAAAAGTTCAAACTAGTGAAGGATTGAATTTCTACAACTGAAATAATCTATAGTATATGCATGTATATAAAACATAAAATACAATATATCTGTTAAATTGTCCCAAACATCACAAATCAGTTATAATGTATTTGTATTCAACAGATATAAATTAGCTAAAGAAGGTTGGGTAGACTAAAGATGGCATGCCAGTATAGGGTTCAATATGTAAAAGTTCAAACTAGTGAAAGATTGAATTTCTGCAACTGAAATAAGAGTTACACAATAAAAGGAAAGATGACATTTAGATTTGTTATAAAGCATTATTCCAAACGTCCAATGTAAAAGCCAAACAGTTTTTTTGCCAAGATCGCATGAGATATTGTCATGTATCTGCATATAGTAAAGTCTCGCAAACCAAAAACCAAAATGGTATGTTAGTTAGAATGTATGTAAATAACAAATTTTAATCACAAGTTGTACAACATGTATGTAACATCTGAAACTTGTAGAGAAATCACAAAAAAAAATTACATGGGCCCGACGTCAGCCCGACAATAGCCCGCCTAGGCGCCCCAGGCAGCCGGCCCAGCAGCAACTAGACAGGGCCCATCTATAGGCATATAGCTAGGTGCCCCCCATGGTATCGACCAGCCGACTAGTCCATGCCTAGTCGACCGCCTCAACATGTAGGTTGCCCATAGTAATAAAGGTTGCAAGGTGCCACGCCTAGGCGCATGGGCGCACCTAGGCGTCACCTTATTGGTTTTTTGCTAATTAATTTTTGTGTGTTAACTATTTAGATACATTCTTTTTAAGATATTTATAGATATTCCCCCTCATGTCGCATATTTTAAAGCTATAAATTTAGGTTTTTACATACTTGGCATTAGTCCCATTGTATACAAGTATGTTATGGTATAAAAGCATTACAAATTACATTTCTAGTAACGTCTAAGTATATTAGTGCCAAAGACTGGAAGAGAATAACTAAAAGCAATGTTATAGATGGAGAATTGGTACTAAATTAAGATTAAATGGAACACTTGCAAGTCTTAAACTAATTAATGGGCGTCCTTCAAAACAGCCCCCAAAACGGAAACTAACGTGGAGACAAAACAATACAGCAGAATATGTGTATCGAGTATTGAATCAAGGATAAAATTAGTACTTAGCACATAACATAGACAAAAAAAAATATTGGATATTATAAAAAAGAACACATAAACCGGTTTGTTAGTATGTAATCTTATTCTTATTCTTATTCTTACATGGTGTTATTTCATATTTCTCTTTATTATGGGTTTCTCATGTACTAGTTTTGTTCCTCTCCTTTATATAATAAAAAACAATATGCTGTTGTGGGTTATGGTTTTGTATTATTCATTTACATGGCACCAGAGTGTGTTTCTCCTTCTGAGACACGCAACCCTAGGTCATTCTCACCTTTCCTTTCTCTCTCTCTCTATGCGCTGCTATTGTCAGGTGTCACTGCCCTTTCTTCCTTCAAGAGTGTCTCCGCCCTTCGCCCTTCAGATCTATTGTTGCCACTACTCCTCCCTTCCCCCTATGCAATCTCGTTGCTAGGAAACCCACTGCAGCCGTGACTACTTGAAGAACAGGGGGAGATGTGCTCTCTTCTATCGACTAGGGAGCACAAACAATCTTCCTCGTCGCTCTCCTTCCTCTTCACGTACTCCCCCCATGCGTGGATGAGTGCATTCGTCCTTAGAAGTTGTTGATGTATTAGGATCACATCATCATCTTCAACCTGTGATGGTGCTTCTTCCCATCACCGCAAGTAACTTTTTAGTGCCTTGTATTCATCCCTGTGATAGCGCATCTTCCAGTCCAGCGGGCCTTCAGCCCCTAGACACGACATGCCATCTCCAAGATACGTCGTGATGTCTCATAGACTCTGAGTTCTTCTTCGGGAAATCAGCCTTAGGATACGACGTGCATGTTCCTTTTGTGGTTTGCACGATGTGTCCCCTTCCAGATGGCACGTCTCCTATTTCAGCCTCCAAATAAGACGTGTCGAAGCGAGTGACATGGCATGCCTCATTCCAGTAGTTGCATTAGTACTGGACATGACGTGCCTATTCAAGACATGTCGTGCCTCATATCAACAAGCAACAATTTCTTCATAGCTCTGTTGTGATTCTTCATTGTTCTTGCAATGGCAGAAGGGAAGACTGAGACAACTCTACTACACCATCCACAATTGTGAACGATGATCAATCCGAGATCACATCTGTCAAACTGAATTCACAAAAATTTCTTCTTTGGATGAATGCGATCTAATACCATATTGGAATCCAAAGAAAAGGTTACTCTCATTGAGTCAGATCTCCTCTGGCCGAAAATGACAAAGACTATGCTACTTGGAAAAAACCAATAGGCTCCTAAAAATCCTGGTTATGGAACAGCATGGAACCTCACATTGCCTTGGGTTCATGTTTTATGCTACTGCAAAACAGAGCTAGGATGCTGCAAAGAAGCACAGTCTTCACCTTGATGCAACATATGATGGCTTGTTTGCTGAGAGACAGGACAATCGCTCTCTAGAGGACTATTTTGGAACAATATAGCCAATCTCTCATGAGCTCAGTTCTTATCAACCATTGAAGACAGATGACCAAAGAGACAGGGATGATCTAATAACAACAAGTTCTTTATCTGTTAAACCTAGTCTATGCCCCTGCTAGAAGTGTCATCCTCGCCATCTATAACCTACCCAATTTGGAATAAGCCTTTGTGAGAATTCTTTGAAGTCATTTTTTGCTACAACTAGTGCTCACACATCCAAAACTCATGTGTACTTTGTTGCTGCAACAAGGGACATGAATGAGGTGTTGGGAGAGGGTGAGGCAAGCATCCCCTAGGCAACTGTACCTTTTGTGGTAGACTTGGGCATATTGTTGACTGATGCTATCAAAAGCATGGTCAACCTCCTATAGGGAACTCTGCTATTGGTGTTGCTCATTACACTACCTTTACTTCTGAAAACTCTACCTCAGGGGGCTCTACTTCGACATCAGAGATTACCATTTCTAGAGATGAGTATGACCAACTACTTCAAGCTACAAAGCAGCCTACTCTTAGTTCTTCAACCAATTTGATCTTCATTGCAAGTAAGCAAGGGACGTCTCTCATTGCCTCCCATCCATCGTCTACATGGGTGGAGGATTATGGGGCTTATCAACACATGACGAAAATACGGTCCATGCTTTCTTCTTCTTATTCGTATGTCCCATATTCTTCTATTACTCTTGTTGATGGCTTTACGAGACGAGGCGAAGCATTGGGATCAATATAGAATTCCCCTTCCCTGACTTTACAATGTGTGCAATATGTCCCTAAGTTTCCTTTGAATCTTATGTGTTGCTAAGTTGATTGATTCCTAACGTTGCTACGTGGCATTAGGTCCCTCTTGTTTTGTATGTGGGACCTCAGAATTTTGAAGACGATTAAAGGGGGATCTAGGATTGGTGATCTCTACCTTTTTCAAGGTGACCGTCCAGCTCACTAGCCTTCCTCCATCGAATCTACTGCCATTCACTAGTTGCTCTCCCTAGCAGCAGCATTGTTTCTATCGCCATCCTTCCTTGCAAAGTCTACAGAAGCTTGTTCCAAGTCTATCTTCCATTTCATCCACTAAGTGTGAATCATGTCAATTAGGCAAACATCGCCATGTGTCTTTTCCTAGTCGAGTTATTAAACACTCTTAAGAATTTTTTGATCTTATACACGATGATATTTGGTTCATGTTAAAGAGTCAAGTTACAATGGCTTTCGTTATTTTCTTTCCTTTGTTGATGAATTCTTTCAGATGTCTTGGCTTTACCTACTCAAATCTAGGATAAAGTGTTATCTGCTATCCAAAAATTTCATCAATTATTAAAAATTCGTTTTGACTATTCGATTGAAATTCTTTGTACTGATCATGCTTTGGAATATGTTCAAAAGAATATCTCTAGTTTTTGTGATTCTGTTAACATGATTCATTGGACTACTTGTCCTCATACACCCCAACAACACGGTGTGGTTGGACACAAAAATCGTCATATTCTTGATGTGACCCGTACTTTCTTGTTTCAAATGTACGTGTCAAAAAATATTGGTTTGATGCCCTTTTCACTGCTTGCCTTTTTATTCATCTTCAGCCATCATCTGTTTTGCATGGGTCTACTCCCTTTCTCTGTTTAAAGACCAAACGGGAAACCTTTTCCTTTTCATGTTCCCCTTTGTTCATTATTTTGACTCAAATGCGGACAAGTTGTCTCCGTGTTCTATTCTTACAACCTTTTTGGGATACTCTTCTACACAAAAGAGGTACAAGTGCTATTGACCGAGTCGGTCATATCTTTATTTTGGCTGACAGTACCTTTCATGAGTCCACTCCTTTCTTTGGTGGCTCGGCCTTACATGAGGGGGGCAGTATAATTTTGAGAGCATGAGAGAGCACCCACCATCTGTCCACCCAGCATGCCACCTTTCTTGTGTTGAGTGATAAGATAGTACTTGATCACATTCCTACCGCATCCCTAACGTCACTCCACAATGGTTTCCTTTAGTTTACACCAGACCGGCAGGACATAATTCTGAGATGTAGTAACATCAATCCCACATATCAAGCTGTCATTGTCAGAGATTCCTGAGGTACCTATCTCTACTGAGAGCCCTTCAGATCTTTCTATTTTTGACCTACATTTTCCATTCATTTACGGAAAGGTGTTTGTTCTTGCAGTATACGACATCCAGTCTCCAATGTTTGTTGTTTATCTCATTTTTCATGTTCTACATACACTTTTGCCATTCAGCTTAACTCTACACTGATTTCTTAATATTATGTTGAGGTAGCTCAACATGACGGATGGACACATGCTATGGACAGTAAGATGGAGGCATTGCACCACAACTCTACGTGGGATTTGAAAGATTCACATGTAGGGAAATCTGTTATTGGTTGTAGTCCGGTGTATATTGTGAAGCAGAAACCATATGTTTCTGTTTATCGTCTGAAGGCTCGCCTTGTAGCCAAAGGCTATAGTCAAACACATGGTGTGGATTTCTTTGAGACCTTTTCATCCGTTGCCCGGCTTAATTATGTGCAGCTTATTATTTTTGTTGCTACTCACTTTGATCGGTCTCTTCTTTGGTGGATGTTAAAATGCATTTCTTCACGGTGATCTTCTTAAAGATCTTCTTAAAGAGGCGTATATGAAGGGTATGTTGCTCACGGAGAGTGTCGAAAGGTGTGTCGGTTGAAGAAACCCTTACATTCTTTGAAATAGTCATTGAGTGGTTTTAAAAGTTTAATGTTGCACTTGCTCGGTATGGATTCAATCATTCTACTACATATCATTCCTTATTCTTTTATAAGTTTTCTATGGCACTATTGTCCTTGTTGTGTATGCAGATGATATTGTGATTGCACGAGATAATCCCACGAGTATATCTTAACTCAAGAAGTAGCTACAGACACAATTTCAAACCAAGAATTTGGGTAATGTCAAGTACTTTCTTGTAATAGAGATTCTACATTCCAAGAAAGGGACCAATCTATCTCAGAGGAAGTATGTTCTGGATCTATTGATTGTGGTATGAACATTGCAAGCATACAGCTACATCCATGGATTATCATATAAAGGGGTTTACTTCTGGTGATGGGTGAATACTGATCTTGCACGATATAGGTGTAGTTGGAAAGCTGAATTATTTGACAGTTACTCATCCAAATATTTCTTATGTTCACCGGGTTGTTATCCAATATATGAGTGTCCCCAAAATGAGTCATTGGATGGTGATCACTCGGATCTGGAGATATCTAAAAGGATCATCAAGGAAAGGACTCACGTATTTCACTAGACATCAGGTGACTTCTACCTTACAGTTGACTGGATAACTGATGTTGATGGAGCTACTGATGTTGTTGATACACATTCCACATCAGGCTACTATGTTTTTGTAGGGTCCGCTTAGTGACTTGGGAGTAAAAAGCAGACTGTCATAACTAGGTCTTGTACAGAGGTTGAGTATCATGCTATGGCACATGCATGTGTGAGCTTCAATGGGTTATGTCTAATCTATATGAAATGGGAGTTTTAGCCAAGACCCTTGTCACTGTTATGTGTGATAACCAGACAGCTATGCATATTTCCAGTAATCTTGTATTTAATGAACGACAAAAGAATATTGAAGTAGATTGTCACTTTGTTCGTGACTGGGTGCTATTAATTAAGTATAAAAATCCTCATGTTTGGATTGAACAGCAAGTTGCAGATGTCATCACCAAGCTGCTTATATTGTCGGCATCTGATTACATGATTTCCAAGCTGGAAATGCACAACGTGTATATTACAGCTTGAGGGAAGGTGTTAGAATATAGTCTTATTCTTAATCTTACAATGTGTTATTTCTTATTTCTCTTTATTATGGGTTTTATATGTAATTGTTTTGTTCTCCTCCTCTGTATAATAAAGGACAATCTGTTGTAGTAGGTTATGGTTGTGCATTAATCCTTTAACACCATTCAATGGGAGCCCTTCATAACATAGCCCCCAAAACAAGAATTAAGTGAAGACACGACACGATATAAGATGGCAGAAAATTTGCATAAATAGTATTTAATCACGAATAAAATTGATAGCACATAACATAGACATTAATATATAATTTGAACATTTTGACAACAAAAAACATATAAAACCATTAATATGCCCCTAAAACCCCTAAAATGAGCAAGGCAGCAAATTAGGCAAGGCGTGAAAAACCACTAGAGGGGGGGTGAATAGGGTTTTAAAATTAATTTAACAATTATTTAACTCAAACAACCAACCACAAGAATATTGGACAAGGGGACAAGGATTTAGAGTGGTTCCTACCTTAGCAAATACTAAGGTAGTCAGTCCACTACCCGGTTGCTTACCCAACCGGGATTTTGAAAGAATTTAATTTTATTACCTCGCAAGGACTTTACATAAAATTACAATTCTTTCCCTAAACCCTTCGAGCAGCCTTCACGTTGAAGTAATTGCACCAACCTTGAAGCAGCCTTCTTGAAGTAACTTCTAGCTCCCCCTTGAAGTAGCCTTCCTCCTGAAGTAGCTTCCCGTTGCAATAGCCTTCTAGAAGTAGCTCGAAGTCCACCTTCTCTACCGAGAAGAACCTTCTCCAATCCGCAGCCTCCAACCCTAGGAGTAGCAAGGAGAATACAAAGAATAAAAGGAACAAGAAAGAAAATGGAAATTACACTTATCCTTTGAAGCACAAGGCTTGATTTGCCTATATCAAGCGTGTAGATCTCCTAACCAATGTATATGCACGTGTGATTGTTGTGGATAGGAGATACTAGCCTATAGGACACGAAATTAGAGCAAGTAGAAGGATCGCCAATGCAAGTGTTGCTCAATTTCTCAAAACATATTGCCAATTGTAGGTGTATGCTCAAGTGTATCACAAGTGTAGCTTAGGTGTTTTTAGGTGTCCTAAGGCATGTCCTATTTATAGAAATGGCCTACAAGTGCTTAAGGACGTTCTAGACACTTTCTAGGGGGTTCTAAGTGCTTAACTAGCCGTTAGGTATACTTTAGTTGCTTTAGCAACGGCTAGTTAATTAATTCTGTAGTTGCTGTCAGAGTCCATCTCGGTCGAGGAATTGTCGACCGAGACACCTACTCGGTCAAGGTTTTGTCGACCGACAGGCTCTTTGGATCAAGTGTTTGCAACGTTCATCTCCAACTGCCAACTACCTTGTCAGTTGTGTCTAACGGCTACTTGGGTCTTTCTCGGTCGAGAAGTTTGTCGACCGAGAGTGTCTCGGTCGAGGAGTTTGTCGACCGAGATTGACCATGTTTCAATCTTTCAATTAAGGCACTGAGTGTGTGTATGAGTGTGCATATGTGACACTATTGAAGGGGATGACCTATCTAAGTGTGGTGATTGGCTAGGGAAGATCTAACGCTCGATTTACATGAAGTCTAAGTACTTGTACATTATATATTTGTACAAGTTTACAATTTATTTACATTTCATGAAATTTACAAATATTCAAGCGTATAGATTTCCTAGTACTTTTTCATCCACCTTATTCCTGCAACACTCAAGTAGCACGTTAGATCGACAAGAATGAAATGTTTGTCATCATCGAAACAAAGGGATTTATCATAATGTCAATTTAGCCAACAATCTCCCCCTTTTTGAAGATGACAAACATTTCCTAAATATAAAATAAGGAAAATATAAAACATGTGAGTTTCATACCTGAAATTTACCTTTGTAGCCATCTTTGGTTTTGCAAGTGACTGCTGGCCAAGATATTATGAAACTCATTTTAATTTTATGTTTGTGATTTTATATTCTTTCTCCCCCTTTGTCATTTCAAAAAGATATCCAAAGAAAATCATTTTGTGTGACTTTCATTTTTCCCTCTTAATTTTATACGATGCTCCCCCTTAGATAGATATTCTATTAAGAATAGGGATTTAATATTTTTGTCCAATTTAGCCACAATTTGTTTCTCAATCAGTTGCAAAGGATGTTAAACCTTGAAATGATATGAGATCCTTTTAGATTCATGGCATATGTATTTTGAGTTCTCATCCATTTTACACGGGATGTTAAGCCCTAAAAATGAAATGAGATCCATTTAAGCTTAGATTACATGAAAAAATATCTCTAACCAAAAACATGGGATGTTAAGCCCTGATTTGTTTAGAGAATTACATTAAGAACAAAATTTGTACATTTCTTCAAAGAGTAAAAATACTAAGGTCATAACAAGCTTCAAATGATGTTTACAATGTTTTGTAAGCTTCTTAATCAAATTATCAAGTTTTTGTGAACTCCCCCTTAATCTTATAATTAAAGCAATGTAAAGCTTCTAAGGTCACAAATGATTTTAAATTTTGATTTTGACCTTTATCAAAAGTATACTAAGATTAAGTACAATAAAATGATGTCCAAATAAGCATTTTGTCAAAGCTTATTTTAGGTCGACCTTGACTTCAACCATAGCGCCCCTTGGTCAAATTTTATTTCAACCAAGAGGCAAAACCTGCAGATTTCACATGTGAAGTATAAATTTTGCAAGTAACTTAAAGAGATATCAATTTGAGATACTTTGAGTAAAACCTATATGACATAGTCCATGCACATCATAGATTCTTATTTTTATAGCAACATCTTTACATGTAGAGAACTGAATGGTGAAATAGTGAACACATATGTATGATGATAGAACATTAGAATCATGAAATTCAATACAAGGTTGCTATGTAGATATGTCAAGGAAAACTTAGAATAAACCATGAAAATAGTAATTTTCCTTAACTTAAAACAAATATGATTCATAATATAGATGAAGATATTCTCATATAAGTGTTCAAGATTTTTATAATTTGTTCATGCCTAACCACCTTTTTCAACAATCAGTCTTCTATTAGCACAATTTTCATAAATATCTATCTTAACTCATGATGGAAAACTTTAATATATTGTGTTCCAAGAATGATTTCCAGAATTTATTCTTATTTTGCATGTAAAACAGTTATTAACAGCAAATAGATAGCCACTTGATCAATTAAAAAATTATTCAGCAATTTTACTGCAGACTGAAATCAGTGACCTGCTCGCTCGGTCGAAGATTTCTCGACCGAATAACTGCTCGGTCGAAGATTTCTCGACCGATCAGGTGTCTGTATTGTTTTCAGAACTATTTATCGATTCCAAGTAAAATAAGATTATGCAAGTTTGAGCTCGATTGTGTTGAGACATGACATTTGTATATCAAGAATCAGTTTAGGTCAAATCTCAACAAGTTAAATTTGAGCTTCTAAGTTTTAGGAATCCAAGCTAGATCATCATTCCTTTTCTTATGTGGGCATGAAAATGAATAATGTCCAAGACGCATGCAATAATGACAACTAATGGAGTCAATTTCATTTCTCTTTCTAGGAATTATGTTTTTAGGTACAAACATAGTCTTAGTCTTGGATGCTTTAGCTCTTTTGGGTTGACTTCTCTTTGGATCATATCCTAATCCTCTTCTTCCATTATAACTAGAGGAAATTTTCAGAATATTCTCAAGGATGTCATTTCCTCTTAACTCATTTATTTTTCTTTGTAGCTTAGCAATATCATCCATCTTCTTGTTTATATCTTTCTTTGCTTGATCTAAAGCAGATAATAGAAAGTTTCTTTCTTTTACAACCTCATCATAATCTAAGTGTGAACATAAAATAGGATGTTTCTGAAGATCATTCACTTGAGTTTGCAAGTTTAACTTTTCTAAGGAAAGAAGATTGCAATTTGCCTCTATAGATTTTAACTTAAGATCATAATCTTCATTTGCCTTTTTGAGATCCTCATTTTCAGATGCAAGAGTAAGAAGTTTAACATTTAAATCATCATTTACTTTATTTGATTTCTTAAGTTTCTTCTTGCACTCAATATATTTCTCATGAGTATCTTGAAGACTAGCAATTAGATCTTCTTTTGGTAGATCAAAAAGACTTACCTCTTCTTCTTCTTCTTCATTTGTTGTAGCAATGAGGCACTCTACTTCTTCTTTTCCATCATCACTATCATCACTTGAATCATCCCATGCAGCTTTATATGCTCTTTCTTTCTTTTTGTGAGATGATTTCTTCCCTTTCTTGAGTTTTGGACAATCACCTTTCATGTGTCCCTTCTTGCCACATTCAAAGCACCTGGAAGAAGAAATACTAGAAGTTTTATTAGTTTTTAAACTTTTATACTGCTTACCATTTACAATGAGAGTTTCTTCTTCACTATCATCTTCACTTGTATCATGATTGTTCTTGGTTGATGCTTTGAATGCAATGTCCTTCTTCCTCCCTTGTTGAAGTTCACGTTCTCTTCTTTCTTCCTCTTCTAGGGTTGCTTCATGAGCTTCTAGGTTGCCAATGAGTTGTTCCATCCTCAGTTGGGTGAGGTCATTTGCTTCTTCAATGGTCGTCACCTTGGGCTTGTATTTGGGAGGAAGTGATCTACGGATCTTTGATACCTGATCTTCCTCACTAATAGCCTTTCCTAAAGCATTTAAACCATTTACAATAGAAGAAAATTTTGCATACATTTCACTAATAGATTCATTCGGATCCATACGGAAGTGTTCAAACTTTTGTTTAAGCATACTAATCTTAGAATTCTTAACTTGAACAGTCCCTTCATAGGTAATAGATAGTCTATGCCATATTTCATAGGCTGTTTCACAGTTTGATATCCTATTAAATTCTCCTACTGAAATTGAACAATAGAGAATACTTACAGCCTTGGCATTCATTTGAGCCGACTTGACCGTATTTGCATCCCACTCTGCATATTGCACTTTAGGAATCTCGTATGGGGTTGACACCATCCTCCATAGATCCCAACTGATGCCTTGGAAGAAGAATTGCATCCTTCTCTTCCAGTATGTGTAGTTTGTTCCATCAAATGCTGGAGGCCTAGCAACAAGTGTCCCTTCAAGATTGAGGTTGTTGAGCAACCCATCACCCATTCTTCAAGACCTGGTTAGGGTTCCTTGAAGCCTGCTCTGATACCAATTGAAAAACCACTAGAGGGGGGGTGAATAAGTTTTTAAAATTAATTTAACAATTATTTAACTCAAACAACCAACCACAAGAATATTGGACAAGGGGACAAGGATTTAGAGTGGTTCCTACCTTAGCAAATACTAAGGTAGTCAGTCCACTACCCGGTTGCTTACCCAACCGGGATTTTGAAAGAATTTAATTTTATTACCTCGCAAGGACTTTACATAAAATTACAATTCTTTCCCTAAACCCTTCGAGCAGCCTTCACCTTGAAGTAATTGCACCAACCTTGAAGCAGCCTTCTTGAAGTAACTTCAAGCTCCCCCTTGAAGTAGCCTTCCTCCTGAAGTAGCTTCCCGTTGCAATAGCCTTCTAGAAGTAGCTCGAAGTCCACCTTCTCTACCGAGAAGAACCTTCTGCAATCCGCAGCCTCCAACCCTAGGAGTAGCAAGGAGAATACAAAGAATAAAAGGAACAAGAAAGAAAATGGAAATTACACTTATCCTTTGAAGCACAAGGCTTGATTTGCCTATATCAAGCGTGTAGATCTCCTAACCAATGTATATGCACGTGTGATTGTTGTGGATAGGAGATACTAGCCTATAGGACACGAAATTAGAGCAAGTAGAAGGATCGCCAATGCAAGTGTTGCTCAATTTCTCAAAACATATTGCCAATTGTAGGTGTATGCTCAAGTGTATCACAAGTGTAGCTTAGGTGTTTTTAGGTGTCCTAAGGCATGTCCTATTTATAGAAATGGCCTACAAGTGCTTAAGGACGTTCTAGACACTTTCTAGGGGGTTCTAAGTGCTTAACTAGCCGTTAGGTATACTTTAGTTGCTTTAGCAACGGCTAGTTAATTAATTTTGCAGTTGCTGTCAGAGTCCATCTCGGTCGAGGAATTGTCGACCGAGACACCTACTCGGTCGAGGTTTTGTCGACCGACAGGCTCTCTGGATCAAGTGTTTGCAACATTCATCTCCAACTGCCAACTACCTTGTCAGTTGTGTCTAACGACTACTTGGGTCTTTCTCGGTCGAGAAGTTTGTCGACCGAGAGTGTCTCGGTCGAGGAGTTTCTCGACTGAGATTGACCCTGTTTCAATCTTTCAATTAAGGCACTGAGTGTGTGTATGAGTGTGCATATGTGACACTATTGAAGGGGATGACCTATCTAAGTGTGGTGATTGGCTAGGGAAGATCTAACGCTTGATTTACATGAAGTTTAAGTACTTGTACATTATATATTTGTACAAGTTTACAATTTATTTACATTTCATGAAATTTACAAATATTCAAGCGTATAGATTCCCTAGTACTTTTTCATCCACCTTATTCCTGCAACACTCAAGTAGCACGTTATATCGACAAGAATGAAATGTTTGTCATCATCGAAACAAAGGGATTTATCATAATGTCAATTTAGCCAACAAGGCGCACCCTCTTGGGGCACCTTGTCGCCTAGGTACACGCCTTAACAAGTATGGTCCCGCCTAGGCTGGCTCTAGAACAGGTCTCCAAGCCTGGGCAAATAGGTTCCACAATGGACAGAGTGAGTGGGTGTGTAGGGTTACTTCATTTGTTAGCATAAGTCTAGATTAGGTCATATTAAGACATGCACAGCCATGTAAGGGCAAAATAAGGTTAGTTTACATTTAATTCAAGGCAAGTTAGGCCCGATTTAGCTCTAATTTTATTATGTTAACTTTGAACAAGTTAAATTTAGGATTGATTAATTTTTTGGAAAAATGTTTGATTATACTAAATTATGTGTGCATACAAACATATCCAATATGAATGTAAACCACTAAAATATCAAAAAAAATATTAATTACCTGGTTCACCTAGGTAATAGCACCTAGCCGTCTACCATCAAAGCTCCCTAACCCTAGAGGTCATCGCCTAGTTGCTTAGATGACTATGAATCATATAGTATATTTATTGAATTCTTTTGAGATAGCAAGACATGTTACTTCTCTTACGATTCTCCTTTTAACATGAAAAAGTAAACAGGCAAGACCTTCCATATTCATAAGTTTAGATGTAAATGGTTTTGAACCAAGCTTAACCACACAAACCAGTCAAGTTCGGTTCAGTTTGATGCTAGCTGACAAGTTCACTTCGGTTTGAGAAAAATAATAACCGGAAGAATTGGTTCCTTTATGCCTTTAGGTCCAAACCATCCCATGCTCAACCCATACCCATTTATAGGCCCATGGCATGGTATCCACATCCCATGGTTGTCTCTTAGTTCAATTGTTCAGATCTGTGCTATTAAAATTGTTTCCCAAAAGTAAATTCTAACAATCTCTTCCTAGTTGTCACTTCCTTTCTACTTTTGTGGTGCAAATTTAAGACGAACAATTCAACGAAGAAGACTCTACACCACAAACATCATTATCATCCTTTTTCAATGTATATTTGTTTTGTCATTCCCAGCATTTCATGTGATAGTTTGTCCCCAATCTTGCAAGATTATTAGAGTAGGTCATTCATCTAGGTAAGCAGCAAGCCCAATCTTTAGATCTAGAACCCAAAGTCAGGTCTAGACTACTTCAATAAGGTTTTAATATATGGGGTCCTAGTTAGGTTAAGTCTAAAATCAAATATATGTTGTTGTGATCATTCTCTCTGTAGTTGCATTACTTCATTAATGAGATATTTGAACACCTGATTCTTTTCTTCCATTACAAAATTAGAAATCAATTTACGGGTCACTTACATTTTATGTGCCAAATGGTGTTGAAGAAGATTTTTACTCAACTTTCACCATTATCTTACAATGTGCAAAATGGTGCTTCAATCTTATCGCCCTCCCTCCGTCGCAAATTACATTTTCCAAATGAGAACTACCACCATATCATTGAGACAACTATCCTTTGTGTGTGCTTGATCCAAAGAATTTTGGGAAGATGCAATGTGTGCCACCTACCTTGTCAACCTCAAGCCATCTTCAATTCATAATAATAGATGCTCTTATATTGCCATGATTGAGAAAACCACTTAAAACTGATCTCCCACAATGCTTTGCGTGTGTTTGTTCATGAATTGGGGCTAGTTTAAGATAACTTATGCTCGAAGTCAACACAGGGTGTGTTCATGGGCTAGGCGTGCATAGAAAAAGGATATTAGTATTATATAGCCTATCAATTCATTTATTTTTCCATCTTCACTTACATTTCCTTTTTGTAGAAGCACATTATTTGATAAACCTAAGAGTTCATTTGAATTGGAAGAGTTTTTCCTCTACCTACAACAACTATGCAGTTTTTTTTTTCTCAAATAAAATATCCTACATGTAATGCTTGAGTATCATCTGTTCTTCGTGCAGGACCACATATTTTATAACAGTGTCAATAGTTTATGCCAAATCTGAGCCCCATGCATATAGATACAAGTCATAATAACTTCTATGTCTAAAAATCACCTGGCTTTCCTGCTACCAAATAACCCAAATAATAGACCATTGAATGTTGCTAAGTCTTCAGAAGAAAATTTGTCAGAATCCAACCACCAAATAACTTTTCTACCATTCAACTAACAATTGTGAATTTAGACATTTATTGCACTAAGAAGAAAAAGAGGGTCAAGCACGGCACGCCATTTGACTAACTTTTTATAATATCAAATTTTCTAATGGTACCTTTATCTCTACATCAAATTATGTATCTATACCTACATGTGTATCATAAGAGCTTAATTGACCCAATTCTTAAAAAATGGATGACATGTCTATTGGAAAGGAAAATGCTACTTGGCCCCTCGCGTATTGCCTATCTAGAAGGTTAGCTGTTGGACACCTAATAAATGGGCTTGTTTGTATATTCAAAGTAAGATTGGTGGATAAGGATTTACACCCATCTATAGTGGAGACTGGTATGAAACTTTTTCTCTAATCGCTTGAAAATGTTGAAAACAGCATAAGGTCCCTGGTTCCAAAACTTTCCAGTGCTTTTATTAGCTTCATGTTATGAATCTCTAACTCAACTGTGATAGACTGAAGACATTTATAATATTTTTAATAAAGCAACCGCCTGGTAGTGGTTTGTAGTTTGACCTGAAATCAGATGTGCTTTGCAAAAGTATGCACGTTGTATAAATCTTTGTAGGATATGAAGCGGTCTCTTGCAGCATGGTTTGGTGGGTCACTGTTCCCTTACAATTCAGGATGAAATCTATAACTAGAGAAAGTAGATGCCACCTTCAGATTAAATCCTGGTTAACAGAAATCTGCTAACAGCAGTGCTACGTGATTATCTGCAGTTTCATGCGACATTGCACCACATCAGCAGCTTGACTTTTGCTCTGTTGTTTCACAGATTTACTAGAGTAAATTAAGCCATTTGGTAACTTAAAATAAGTCTTTATAGTGTCTCTTCTCCGTGGACCAAAAATATATAAAAAAATTCATAAACCCACTAAATCCTTTTTATCAGTTGACACTAAAAGCACTATCCTGGAGAGAAGATTAGATGCAGAAAACCTACTATATTGTGCAACGAGAATATTGTGCACAAGATACATTAATATTGTACCTATTGTATGTTGAAAATCTTAGCTCTCCAAGGACCTTCTCTTTTTTCTGCCAAACTAACTTTGTAGACACAGGTAACAAGGTCATCCGTAAGATCACAATTGTATTCATTACTACTTGAATATGCAACCAAACTGAAACTTGAAGCAATAGTCTCTTTCCTTTGTAAGAATTTTGTAATTCCATCATCTGGATATAAACTGTCCAATGTAACGTGGAAGATATATATCTTATATGTTAGGCATACTAAGGAGAGACCTCGAGTCGGGGCTCAAAGCAGAAGCCAGTGAAAAGTTGAAGTGGAAATCTTTTGGTTACAGGGCATTTCAAAGACCACTTCCATTTATTCTGACTCAGGTCAAAAACTAGAAGGGCTGGAGCACCATAGCTTTGTATGTATATGAGGTCATCAGTCCCACTGCTTGCAAAGACATCGTCGAGTTCACCAAATCCCTGGAAAAACCTATGAGGCATACGAGAAACTTCTTTCCAGTGCCTCTCCTCCAGTTCCCATATAACTATTCCTTTAATTATATCCGGACGGTCTTGTTTGCCAATTCCACCCACCAAAATCAGCTTATCTTGAAGGTTCATCAGGCGACCGCAAGTGAGTGGACAAGGCACCGCTACAGAATTACTCAATAATGAAGGATAAGAAGAAGAGCTTGAAAGATCATACATAACTACTCCATGTCGCAGTTGAGAATTCCTGAATACACCAGTAGAGTATATAAGACAGTATAAAATTCCATTGCACACAACAGTTTCAGCACCACCCCTCCAACCACTAAAAATTTCCTTCACACAAGGGATCCAGGAACCTATATTTGAGTCATAAATCTGAACAGAAAATTCCCATAGGAGGAAATCATCTGGGACTTGCCTTGAGTTTGCAATAACAACATAATAGCTGTGAGATTTTCTGTCAACAGACAAAGCCAATGAGCTGTAACAGGAGTATTCAGCGTCAGGGGGTTCACCAATACCTCTCCAGCGCTTTGTGATCGGGTTACATACATAAATCTTATTTCTGGAGCTACTATCATTATCCATGAAACAAACCAGTCCAGATGATGAAGAAATAATCCAACTACTTGATTCAATGCAGGGAAGATCAATACCACCATACCACTTCTGAAATATGGGATCATAAGCATAACCAGCTGCAATATCATTTGAAGTGAACATAAAATACCAAGGTTTCTGTGACACAGAGCTGGAGAAGTTCCACAGAAATCTTTTGGATTTTATTATGTCATGCCATCTTTTGCAAACAGATCCTGCCCTAAATATACCAGCAATAGGCAGGCAAGAAAAAATCCTCTCCAATAGATCATTCGGCAAGAGGGCATCGATTGAAATCAATGGATGTGTTGCATTTCCACCAACTACATTGGGAATAAGTTCAGCTTCCACAATCTCACCACTAGAATATTTGTTGTCATGGGGAGTGACCAAAGACGGATGACTATCCATGTTGCCGAATTGTGGACCTAAACATTAAATTAAAGAATGAATAAGAAACATACGTCATCCAATAGTTGACAGCCATTCACAGTGTCACTTGACTCCTATTTACCATAATAGTATTTCAAGCATAGAGTGAATACAGAAATTGACATGGCACAAATTGCTCCAGTAGAAAGTGAGATATTCTTCAGACAAAATAATTGCATAATGCAGAATTGTCAGTCTAAAAAGTATGCCAACATCTAAGAAGATGCATAAACCACGAAAAGCACACACCAAAACTCAACGAAGTGATAATGAAGATAGACATCTGATCATATCCGGATACAATTCAACAGGCTAGCATTGTAATGTGGTATGAGTTCTTTTATACCTAAATATGCGTGGTAACCAGGTAATTGTGCACGGTCTGTACACCAAAAAATTGTGCAGTAAGCATAAAAGTTTGTCAGGAACAATCGAAGCCTAATCAACAGTTGTGGAAATTGAGTTAACGAAAATTCCATAGTAGCATTGCCAGACAAAGACGATCTAAGACGCACGGGAAGAAAACGGAGAGTCAGATATACATTTTGTCACAGATATTATATTAAAGACACTTAGAAATCAATACAACAACAGGGTAACACCATTTTAAGTTCAAAACAAAACCAAACAAGAACGATCAAACATGCCTGTAGTATGCTCATAACGTTCACTCTTAACTTATGCGAAACGGAAGATGGGTTTAAACAGACCAGAAATGACGAATATGTCGGATGGGAGCATTTGTTCGGGCAAATCAGTTATCCAAACGGTCAACACACCAACAGGATTTATTTGAAAGAAAAGATCAGAGATTCAAAATTATACGAACCCTAGAAGCAATTGCATGACAATGTCAGTGAAGACTCTCCTCCCAATGTTATGGGTTCGTGGAGTGACCACACAAAATTAAACCCGGTTCAAACAGTCTGTAATCCAAATGAAAAAAAATAAACGAGTAGATCCACACAGAAATATGTGTTCGAGTTCCATAACTCGACAAGGAAGCTACCACGAAATGGAAAATAAATGATGGAAAAATCAAAACTGTGCTGCATACCTAGCGACTCCGACGGAACACCCAAAAGTTAGCCTCTCAGTTCCGGAAAAGCTTCACCAACAATCAATGAGCGCAGGGCTCCTGCGATTTCACTCACTAGCTTCGAATGGAACGTAGCCCCAGAAATGCCCCTGGTAGGAGAACCCGCACTTCTGGTAAGCCATGGTATCCGAAAAAAAACGAACAGATGGCGACGGTGAAAGCCGGGTGTTGGCGATGGTGGCAGCTCTCTACTTTATCGGCGACCGCAGACTGGATCGGTCGGAGGAAGAGCACAAAAAAGGTGACGGAGAGGGTGCGGAGAGGCCAGAGCGATGCATAATAGAACAGTGCTGTTGTCTTCTGCTTGCTGGTGCAAAACGACAGAGGAATACATGAGCAGCAAGCAAAAGGAAGGTGGTTGCTTGTCCCGGATGAATACAGAGGGAAAAAAGGAGGGGCAATAGAGTATGGGGGCTATAGGAGAGCGACAAGGCTGGCGGATGACACGGAGAGAGAAAAAAAGTGAAATGTAACTCTTGCCATGAACTAAAATTAAATTTCTTGTGGGGTAAAACAATAATTTCTATTTCTATTGCAAATGAAACTAGGTACTAGTTTTCTCAAAGGAAAACAATAAAAAATAGTAAAATTTACCTATGCATTTGAAGAGGTAAAATGTTATGCATCAGATTCTCAAGGTAAATAAAATTTCATCTAACTTGTACACAAAAAGCCTCAAATTTTTCCCCGAAACTTATGAAACTTATCCTAAGAGTTTACAAACTTCTGACAAATAAACTCTAGTTATTTACATGAAAAGATAAGGGTTATAAATATTTTGTTACTTCAATATATTAATTTTAAAGTGTTGTAATATATTTTTTTCATTGAGACCAAATTAAGCATATGTGTAGATGATATGCAAACCGAGAAAACTATGAACCTATATCTAGCCATGAAATTTACATAGTAGAATGGGAATACAAATATTAACGGGGTACCATGCTACCAATGAATAAGAATATTACTGAATTCATACCTTTTCATTGGTTATTGCTCATATATATGATTATTCATAAGCATGAATTCTTGCACCACTTAGTTGTTTTGCTTCTTTGTTTTGTCCATGCTCATTTAACTTCATATGAGCAAACAGGTTGTTTGGTAGAGTGTAGTTGTATTGGGAAGTAGGAATTAGAAGTAAAAATGGCAAAACAAAATTTAAAGTAGATACAATTTTTTTGTCGAAAAACTTCTATTCGTTAGTTTTGTCTTCTATTATTTGACTTGAAGAGGTTTTAATTTGACTAAAACAAAGTAAAATTTGTAGTATTATATTTAGTAGTTTAAACTTGTGAAGGTATAGGTCATCATTCATTAGATAAGAATCCATATTACGTACCATGAAGAAGGGAGAATGTCATAAGAAATCATGGGGAATTTTTAGACTGGCCTACCTCATGGGTAGGCTCTATAGGATGATTTCTTTTCTGTAACATGTATTTAAATGGGAGAGGGATGAGGGGGCCAAGGACATGGTTATTGAGTTTCAAGAGTTGACACACTATTAAATTGTAGAGAGAGGAAAAAAAGTAAGTGGGATCTATATAATGTGTGTATACCTATGTTTAGGATATGGGGAATATATTTTTCGTGGAAGACGTTCCAATCATGAAATGTCTCTAGATGATCACAACTATGCATGAATGATCATAGTAAGCAAGATTTAATCCTTGATATAAACACCTTAATTCTCTAGAGGAATTCTCAAAATAGTTAAATCACGTAGAGTGGGAATAACTTGTACTTAATTTGTTTATTATGATTGCCTCAAACTATGTGTACTCTTCAATGGTGGAGTCCCAAAATTTGTTGTTGTGCACCATTATTGTGGATTCCCATAATTTTTAGTTGGCACTTATGTTGGATTCCAAGAATTCGTACCTAATGTGCAAATCTGGAATCATCAAGGTCGTGTGCCTCATTTTCTATGTGTCCCCATGGAAGATTTCATCAATCTTCATGAGAAAGTTGTTGACAACTTTTGTGGATAAGTATTTTGTAGTTGCAGGTCATGTCATTGAACCGTCAAGTCGTATTTGTCAAATCCAGCACCGAGGAGGGTGCTTGATTATAGAAATGCATTGGTGTGACTCTGAAGTGAGCCCCCAATAAGTCGGTGTTCTAATTTGTCCCTTAAGTATTTACTATCCTAGGGTTAGCAAAAAAAACCAAACCCAAGTTTCAACTTAATTGAATATTTTTCATATTTCCTCCCATCTAAGTAAATAAAATATGAATCATATGGTTTTTGATGAAAAAAAATATCCTAGTTGAAGAAAATCAGATATCGGTATCCATATGAGATTATAACATTACTTTGGACAATGAGAAGGGTATAATTTAGTTAAGTATTCATTATAGACACTTATAACTGAATTTTACCTAACTGATGACATTCTTCGGGCGACTATTATGATAGTCATACCGACTAATACGATAGTGAGGGATCGCTCTAGATAGTTTTTAAGAGGGACACTCCTAGACGTCGATGGTGAGGGTTGCTAGTGTATTGGACACTATTCAAAAAATCTTTAAATAGCTAGACCAACTATCTGCAAGAGATAGGTCAGGTGAGGCTTCACAGTGAAGTTGACACAATCGGAGGAAGTTGATTATTCAATTGACTTTTTGAAAGTTGGACCAAGTAATGAGTGCTAGTCGATCGACTTTTGAGACTATCCATTTAGTCTTCATAGTAATGTTTGGCAATGATTAGTCATGATGTCCAGTCATTAGTCAGACCAATGTGCAAACTAATCATCTGACTAGTCGGTCGGTGTTTGTTATGACCGCATCTGAGCTTAATTGGTAAACTAGGGTTTACATGGATGATTACATATTTAATTGGATTGATCATTGCTTAAATCTAATTAATGATGATATCTCAATTATAATATGTTAAACCTAATGAGAACCCCAAGCATGCTATCTCTTTTATAATTAGGGTTTGAGATATATAATCTCTAGTCGGTTGAATTAGGGTTTTTAACAAATAAGCTCTTTTGGGAAGGAATGATAGAGTTAGGCATAGAAAAATAGAAATGATAGTTGGATGCTTGGGTAGCACGGCCATGGTGGGTAGCACGGTCATGCTAGGTCATTGGTGGCACGGGCATGTAAGGCCACACGGTCGTTTTGAAAGAATTGAACTATTAACCAACTTTTATACTCAAATCTGCTGAAAACAATGCACCACGGCCGTGGTAGGTAGCACGGCCGTGCTGGGTCTATCTTGCACGGCCGTGGCAGCTAGCACGGCCGTTCTGAGGCATTTTTGCTTCAAATGACATTTCTGCAGATTTCTGGATAGCAGTTCACTGTTCTATTTTTAATTATTTATTGGTAACTTCAAATGATCTCAAATTTTAATTAAAGCTTTATAGATCAATTATACACAACTTGCTAAATTCCCATAATTTTTGGAGAAGGTTTGATCTCTGAAATAAACGAATTACAGTAACTTTTGTATAACTGAATATTCAGCCAATATAATAAAAGTTGAGTGTAGGGTCAATATGCAATTGACCCAAGCAGCTCAATTGCTCTATATGTTCGAACACACACACTAGAAGCTCTCATAATTCGCAATTCATTCCAGAGAAACGAGCTCCTAGAGAGAGAGGGAGAGTTAGGGTTTGAGAGGAGAAAGTGGTGGAATTGCTGAATTAGGGTTTTGCGGTCCGAGGAATGGTGAAATCAAGTAAGTTTAGCTTCTTTGTATAGCCTTTCATGGTGAATCTTCTCTCACAGGTCAAGATTCCGTCCCTCCCCTGATTTGATCCGAAATGGTATCAAAATTTCCCCTTTTCTCACTCTTTCTTCATAATCCCTCATTTTCAAGGTTTCCGAGTTGAATGGAAGAAGAATTGGGAGATTTGCTAGGGATTTGATATGAGTTCGATATTCCCTGAGTTGAGCTGCAGTTTTGAGGTGTTTTCACACCTTAGGGTGAGTGGGTTCTTCCTTCAAACAGTGTAATGCACGAAATTGGATTATAGCATCCAAATCCCTAATTGCTTAGTATGTGATTCTAAACCCTGAAATGTTCGTTTGATTTAAGTTGTTGCAAATTGATATGATATGGATTCCTTCTCTGTTTGAATGACTCTTTGATGGTAGATTCACATCAGAAACGTATACAACACATCCTAGTAAGAATGTTTTTCAGATTTATACCATATGATGTAATTAGGGTTTAACCTAATTGAGATATCACTAGAGTTTCAACCTTAGTGAAGAGACATTTAGTCTTGAACTAAGTCTAGATCTTAATGCTCCTAATGAAGCGCATGTCTAACATATTTCAATATCCAAGCCCATTTGGATTCACCATTAAGTCTATGACTTTTGATTTTGCTAAGTTGAAGTTCAATCGAGCTGTGGCACGGCCGTGGTGGGTGACCACGACCGTGGTGAAGGGTCTGTGCCACGGGCGTGCTAGGTAGCACGGCCGTACTGAATGCTTTTGAAACTCTGATCTCTATACACCACGACCGTGGGGAAGAGCCATGACCATGGTGAGGTAATTGTGCCACGGCCGTGGGGTGACACCACGACCGTGTTGAAGCAAACCCTAAATGAATACTTAAAGGTCAAAGTTAAATGAAGAGGACTAGTAATCTTATAAGTGGTTAGGATGTACCTCATGGGTTACCTTATTTGAATTTTATTCTTGGTGCATGATATCTCAGTGAATAGCATGGAAACCTAAATTTAGTTCAATTTCCATGGTTTCATACATATATTGATTATATATGGTTGTTGAAAGCAGTCTTTAATTTGTGAATGTTTATATCGTGTGAAATCTTTATGAGAGCCATGTGATAAGTGAATGAGGCAAATGAAACCCTAAGAGCAGGGTGTTGGCATGTGATGAATGAATAAGGCAAATGAAACCCTAAGGATAGGGTGTTCAATGAATCATGTTATGGTGATATAAAAGGTCTCGATATGAGATGTGGTGATACTTAACTGTTGAATTGTATGTTTCTAGTGCATTTAACTTTATATGCTTGTTCTCTCTGAGTTGATATCTACATACTGCAGGGCTTCTTATTTTCAGTACATATCTCGTAAATTGCAGGTGATGAGATATGACATGCCCTAGAAAGGGATGTTACTAAGACATGATATATGTTGAATATATGAGTTATGATGTTTCTTATGATATGATATGGCAGGCCGTGTGAGCCTTGTGAGAAATGTTAAATGAGTTATGATTTCTGTTTAAAATGTACCTATAATGTTAATGTTAGACTTAGGTGCCCTGAACACCGTAGAACCCCTTTGAGAGGTCTGCTTCTTAGGGGTGAAACTCGTGTTGCAACAATAACCGTGCGGAGTCACGGTGGCACGAGGACAGAGAGGCAGTGTCCAACAATAATCCGTGCGGAGTCACGGTGGCACTGGAGAAAATAGGGGTTATTCAACATTAATCCGTGCGGAGTCACGGTGGTAACCCAGTGAGACTCTCCGCCTGTGTACTCAGGTTAGAGGAGGAGTCTAGAGCACTCGGAGTTAGTGCATTGAGGCCGGAGAGCCTGTGGTCCTGTAGCAGAACAGGGATGGCAGTCAGACTTAGCATTTCCCGGGTGTGTCGCTAAGTCTTGTATGGTGTGGCCGTAGTGCACTGCGAGTCTTTATGCAGAGTACACTGCATAGATCAGGGCATAAGTTAAAATATGATCATATAGGTTCACAGAGTTCCTTATAAATGAAAGAGTTAAGGAAGACTAGAGCATAGTCTTCTAGTAGTTATTCCTTGGATGCAATATTTACATTCCTTGTTATTTCAATTATATTGTTTTAGAACTGTTCAGTGTAGTATTTATTGTTGTTAAATTTCATACCGTTTACTCAAAGTTATATCTGTAATCACATTAGTGCCTTAGACTGTTTCTTTGAAGTACTCATTCACTGAGCGAGTAGGCTCACCTTCTACTCAAACATTTTAGGGTTAATCGCGTGGACTTGAAGATGGTCAGAGCATCAATGTAGATCTGCTACAAGAGTTAAGTACAAGATTAGTTGAGTCAGTCAGTCCTTGTCACTCTAGGTCCTCAGTAAGAGATAAGAGAGAGGGTTGTAATTACGATGTGTAATATTATTCCTCTTTGATATGTATGCTAATTAGCAAGTTTTATGTGCATAAGGTGTGAGAGACATCATGAATGTTTATACATGTATCTTTACTATTGAAGTCTGATTAGTAAAAGAAATGTTCAGATTCCTTTGTTAAGATGTTATGTGGTTCAATGCGGGGAAACAAGAGTTTTAAAGAAAAGAAAAAAAAAGTTAAGGGTGTTCTTTGTGTTACATATAAATCCTATCTTATGACCTAATCTCATGATTTGAGGAAATTGTGAGATCGGGGTGTAACAGCTTGGTATCAGAGCTTAGGGTGAGTTGTCAAGGACCATTAAGTTAGTAAGTTAGAGTCCTATGTGTGGCAGATAGGAGATGTTTGATGTTAGCTTTGGGGATTTGAGTATTTGGATATCGTGGCCCGATATCTGAGTACTTGGATCAACCAGTACAAGCCACTCTGTCTATTCTTTCACGTATACCCTGGCCAGGTATACAGTGGGAGAATGGGCTAGAGAGGAACCCTAGAAATGTTAGGGTTAGAAAATGAGAAAAGAAACAAGAATTAAGAGCATAAATGTAAAAGGAGATAGAACTTACATTTCATAATGTTGTTTTTGTTGGAAATGTATAGAAATGCTCTTATATGTTTGAATTGAAATATTCAATACTTTGAAATATGGGTCTTTAATATCTGTTGTACACTATTCAGTTGTAGCATTTATTGATTTCATTCTTTGTAACAAGTAGACTAGAATTGACCTTTGAATGAGCTTTTGTTAGTGGATAAGTTTTCTTCCACACTTCTGAGATGAATAGGAGTTGAGTAATCCTTTGTAGTTCTTGGCTTCAAGACTTCAGGTTTGGCCTGGTCCGGTTGGCAGGATGCATTAGTAGGATCTAATGAATCCTATCAATAGTATAATAAGAATAGAATTTGAATAATTAGACCCACATCAGAGTAAGAATGTACATACAGTAAGATGTTGAAACATATGGGCAAGATCAGAACAAATAAGAATCAGTTGAAACTGGTATCTGAGGTTCAATTTTGGGGCCTCATATGAGAAACCCTTAATTGGGAATAATAGAACATGATATGAAGTTCATGATCAGTTTATCGATTAATATTATATGAACTATACATATGAAATATAGAAAAGATATGTGAAATGTATGTATGGTTCTAGATAGCAAGAATCGATCATGAAGAATGGATCATATAATTGAGTATAATGCTTTTATGAACTCTAAAGCAAAGGCTGAGTAGAAGAATAGAGTTGAGCATTCAATAGGTCCATAGAAGTGAAGAGTTTTCAAAAGAGTAAAAGTAAAGAGAATCGTATGAACATGTAATTCATAAGACTAGAACAACAAACTAGTTCCTAAGTGAAGAACATAGGTGTAGTTTAACCAATGAATAAGTCATACAAAGGTAGACTATATTCAGGAGAGAAAAACTAGATTGAAAGAGAAACTATGTTTGACCCATGCATGATCCACTTGAATTAAAAATGAAGAATATGTAATGTATTCAACATGAGGAAAAACTAATAGAAGGACTATTAATTTAGAACGTTAACTTCACAATAGTATAAAGATACGGGAGGAAATATGTGCAACATGGTATACATGACCATACATATGAATAAGCAACATGGTCATAAGAGAAAAACTTAGAATTAAAGATGACGGGTTAAAGAGTAGTATATGGTAAGAGGACTATGAAATGTAAGAAAGGGTTTGAAATATGATGGAGAAGTTATAAAATAAAGAGGTTGTGAGATTCAAGCAAGTGCTAATCAATCAAATATCTCTGTTGATAACTAAGTAAATCTACATACGAGAATGTATTAAGGGAATGTTTGAATACAAGTATTCCAAGTCTTAAAATCATCTTCTCTCTCATATATTCCTTAACAATAGCAAGGTAGGAATGAAATGATAAGAAAATGAATCATATATGATGCATAACTACCTTGGTAGGGTCATCTAGTGAATGTAATAGTGACATACATTATGATGAAGTGCGATAAGAAATAAATTCTTGTGTGATAGCAAGAATGATGAATAATCTATTCTTACCTTGAATGTTTTAATATTAGGGATGTTTTTGTATATGATCAAAATGAGAAGGAGAGGTAGCAAAACATAAGTAATAAGAAATGAGGAGAGAGATAAAGGAAAATACTAGCTTTGTATAATATGTGAACTCGTTTTTAGAAGTATGCTTTGTTGAAGGCATACTAAGGTATGTAAGTTGGTTCTATGTATGATTTCAGTGTAGTTGTGCAAGCTATATGTTAATTAAAGGTGTATGATAGTTGTAGTAATTCATACTAGATATGCATCCTAGTATTGTGTAGTTGTGATATGGTGATACAGTTTGGATGATGACGGAAGACATGGAGGGATATCCTGAATAAGGTAGTTATACCTACTCACTCATATTAATAGAAGGGATGTTAATCAAATTGTGTGGATAAGTAACCCTAATGAGGTATATCTTGTTATACCTAGCTTTAATCTAACTAAGTGATGGTATCTGGGTATGAACAAAGCTTGAATGACTGATACAATTGTGGATTACCTTATTACTGTTGATGAAACCCTAGTATGATATAACCTGATGGTTGCACCTTGACTTATGTGTGGGTTCATACTGAGGATAGTATGGAATGAGGTGGTAATGCTTCACCTCATGAATCCATGACCCAATGGGGATGCCAAGAGTAGTATTGTGCAATTGTTTGTTGAATCTAGCCTTTTAATTCAAGACTGTTTTGCTATTTGAATAGCACTTTATTAAAGTTTTAAACAGCATGGTGAACTCGCTTTTGTCACTTAAAGGTGATACAGAACAATAGAACTTTCTGAGCCGCATAAGTTGAGATAGTTGTATCAGAGTATCAGAGTTGTGCAGCAAAAGCGTGGTGGTTTATCTTTGCATTCTATGTTTGACTGCGTCATAAAGAATTTGCTTGATATCATTGAGAACTATTTGAAATATGTTGTGATTTAGTAAAGAATTAAAAGATCTAATGTTGAAAACTACATTCAGGTATGAAATATAAGAATATAATGACATGGAAGGCTTTAGAAGCTTAGAATAACCTTGAATGTATCTTTCTTGTAGGTTTATGTTTCGAGGACGAAACATTCTAAGAGGGGAAGAGTTGTTATGACCGCATCTGAGCTTAATTGGTAAACTAGGGTTTACCTGGATGATTACATATTTAATTGGATTGATCATTGCTTAAATCTAATTAATGATGATATCTCAATTATAATATGTTAAACCTAATGAGAACCCCAAGCATGCTATCTCTTTGTATAATTAGGGTTTGAGATATATAATCTCTAGTCGGTTGAATTAGGGTTTTCAACAAATAAGCTCTTTTGGGAAGGAATGATAGAGTTAGGCATAGAAAAATAGAAATGATAGTTGGATGTTTGGGTAGCACGACCATGGTGGGTAGCACGGTCGTGCTAGGTCATTGGTGGCACGGGCATGTAAGGCCACACGGTCGTTTTGAAAGAATTAAACTATTAACCAACTTTTATACTCAAATCTGCTGAAAACAATGCACCATGGCCGTGGTAGGTAGCACGGCCGTGCTGGGTCTATCTTGCATGGCCGTGGCAGCTAGCACGGCCGTTCTGAGGCATTTTTGCTTCAAATGACATTTCTGCAGATTTCTGGATATCAGTGCACTGTTCTATTTTTAATTATTTATTGGTAATTTCAAATGATTTCAAATTTTAACTGAAGATTTATAGATCAATTATAAACAACGTGCTAAATTCCCATAATTTTTGGAGAAGGTTTGATCTCTGAAATAAACGAATTACAGTAACTTTTGTATAACTGAATATTCAACCAATATAATAAAAGTTGAGTGTAGGGTCAATATGCAATTGACCCAAGCAGCTCAATTGCTCTATATGTTCGAACACACACACTAGCAGCTCTCATAATTCACAATTCATTCCAGAGAAATGAGCTCCTAGAGAGAGAGGGAGAGTTAGGGTTTGAGAGGAGAAAGTGGTGGAATTGCTGAATTAGGGTTTTGCGGTCCGAGGAATGGTGAAATCAAGTAAGTTTAGCTTCTTTGTATAGCCTTTCATGGTGAATCTTCTCTCACAGGTCAAGATTCCGTCCCTCCTCTGATTTGATCCGAAATGGTATCAAAATTTCCCCTTTTCTCACTCTTTCTTCATAATCCCTCATTTTCAAGGTTTCCGAGTTGAATGGAAGAAGAATTGGGAGATTTGCTAGGGATTTGATATGAGTTCGAGATTCCCTGAGTTGAGCTGAAGTTTTGAGGTATTTTCACACCTTAGGGTGAGTGGGTTCTTCCTTCAAACAGTGTAATGCACGAAATTTAATTATAGCATCCAAATCCCTAATTGCTTAGTATGTGATTCTAAACCCTGAAATGTCCGTTTGATTTAAGTTGTTGCAAATTGATATGATATGGATTCCTTCTCTGTTTGAATGACTCTTTGATGGTAGATTCACATCAGAAACGTATACAACACATCCTAGTAAGAATGTTTTTCAGATTTATACCATATGATGTAATTAGGGTTTAACCTAATTGAGATATCACTAGAGTTTCAACCTTAGTGAAGAGACATTTAGTCTTGAACTAAGTCTAGATCTTAATGCTCCTAATAAAGCGCATGTCTAACATATTTCAATATCCAAGCCCATTTGGATTCACCATTAAGTCTATGACTTTTGATTTCTCTAAGTTGAAGTTCAATCGAGCTGTGGCACGGCCGTGGTGGGTGACCATGACCGTGGTGAAGGGTTTGTGCCACGGGCGTGCTAGGTAGCACGGCCGTACTGAATGCTTTTGAAACTCTGATCTCTATACACCACGACCGTGGGGAAGAGCCATGACCGTGGTGAGGTAACTGTGCCACGGCCGTGGGGTGACACCACGACCGTGTTGAAGCAAACCCTAAATGAATACTTAAAGGTCAAAGTTAAATGAAGAGGACTAGTAATCTTATAAGTGGTTAGGATGTACCTCATGGGTTACCTTATTTGAATTTTATTCTTGGTGCATGATATCTCAGTGAATAGCATGGAAACCTAAATTTAGTTCAATTTCCATGGTTTCATACATATATTGATTATATATGGTTGTTGAAAGCAATCTTTAATTTGTGAATGTTTATATCGTGTGAAATCTTTATGAGAGCCATGTGATAAGTGAATGAGGCAAATGAAACCCTAAGAGCAGGGTGTTGGCATGTGATGAATGAATAAGGCAAATGAAACCCTAAGGATAGGGTGTTCAATGAATCATGTTATGGTGATACGAAAGGTCTCGATATGAGATGTGGTGATACTTAACTGTTGAATTGTATGTTTCTAGTGCATTTAACTTTATATGCGTGTTCTCTCTGAGTTGATATCTACATACTGCAGGGCTTCTTATTTTCAGTACATATCTCGTAAATTGCAGGTGATGAGATATGACATGCCCTAGAAAGGGATGTTACTAAGACATGATATATGTTGAATATATGAGTTATGATGTTTCTTATGATATGATATGGCAGGCCGTGTGAGCCTTGTGAGAAATGTTAAATGAGTTATGATTTCTGTTTAAAATGTACCTATAATGTTAATGTTAGACTTAGGTGCCCTGAACACCGTAGAACCCCTTTGAGAGGTCTGCTTCTTAGGGGTGAAACTCGTGTTGCAACAATAACTGTGCGGAGTCACGGTGGCACGAGGACAGAGAGGCAGTGTCCAACAATAATCCGTGCGGAATCACGGTGGCACTGGAGAAAATAGGGGTTATTCAACATTAATCCGTGCGGAGTCACGGTGGTAACCCAGTGAGACTCTCCGCCTGTGTACTCAGGTTAGAGGAGGAGTCTAGAGCACTCGGAGTTAGTGCATTGAGGTCGGAGAGCCTGTGGTCCTGTAGCAGAACAGGGCTGGCAGTCAGACTTAGCATTTCCTGGGTGTGTCGCTAAGTCTTGTATGGTGTGGCCGTAGTGCACTACGAGTCTCTATGCAGAGTACACTGCATAGATCAGGGCATAAGTTAAAATATGATCATATAGGTTCACAGAGTTCCTTATAAATGAAAGATTTAAGGAAGACTAGAGCATAGTCTTCTAGTAGTTATTCCTTGGATGCAATATTTACATTCTTTGTTATTTCAATTATATTGTTTTAGAACTGTTCAGTGTAGTATTTATTGTTGTTAAATTTCATACCGTTTACTCAAAGTTATATATGTAATCACATTAGTGCCTTAGACTGTTTCTTTGAAGTACTCATTCACTGAGCGAGTAGGCTCACCCCTCTACTCAAACATTTTAGGGTTAACCGCGTGGACTTGAAGATGGTCAGAGCATCAGTGTAGATCTGCTACAAGAGTTAAGTACAAGATTAGTTGAGTCAGTCAGTCCTTGTCACTCTAGGTCCTCAGTGAGAGATAAGAGAGAGGGTTGTAATTACGATGTGTAATATTGTTCCTCTTTGATATGTATGCTAATTAGCAAGTTTTATGTGCATAAGGTGTGAGAGACATCATGAATGTTTATACATGTATCTTTACTATTGAAGTCTGATTAGTAAAAGAAATGTTCAGATTCCTTTGTTAAGATGTTATGTGGTTCAATGCGGGGAAACAAGAGTTTTAAAGAAAAGAAAAAAAAGGTTAAGGGTGTTCTTTGTGTTACATATAAATCCTATCTTATGCCCTAATCTCATGATTTGAGGAAATTGTGAGATCGGGGTGTAACAATGTTAGTCAAGTTCTCAAGTAATCACAAATTATTTAAGAACTCTACACATATTGCTATGTCTATGTAGACTAAACTACAAATCTAGGCTCTAATATCACACTTACAGACTTCCATCCCGAGATTTTGCATAAACACATACTAGGTGGCAAGATCAAATGCAAAGCATGATATAAACCACTCATTAGACCAATCCATCCAAAATATGTCTATTATTTATTATGCACATCATAGCTCAATATTCCCTTTTGTCAAAAATAACTCACTTTTAATTTAAATAAGCAATCAATCATTAACATAACATCCACCAGTAGATCAAACTATAAACAATCACAAAATAGTATTTACCAGCACCCAGTTTTATTCCTACTCAAATAATATGTACGGCGAGTAGTTTAATTTACAACGATATACTACAGAAAATATTAGAAAATTGGTTGACTAATAAATAACGGTGAGTACAACTTCAAACCCCAAAAACTCTCCTAGACCCACCAAATAGGTATGACACTAGTGCTACTACTACACCCAACATTCCCAGTAATGAATAGGATTCCACATGTACTATTGGGCACACTGTTGTGAAAACTTATCTCTGGTGTATGTCGATTGTTGTTGAGAACCTAAAGCCATGAGACCAACTCACATGAGACAAAAGTCATAGTTAGTGATAAAGCACACATAAAGAGTAGAAATATGCTTATTTTGTTAGAAGTAAAAGTTGAACAATAATGTTGATGACTTAAATAGAAGGCATGACAACTTATGCATAAATAACTACTCTGTAGATTTAAACAATATATGAACAATTTAAGTAGATGAAGAATATTTCAAAGGTTAAAAAAGAAGGGTGTATTATGCATATGATTCTCATATGATTAATATATTTTAGTTTTGCCCCAATCAGCTTGAGTTGCACCCACGACGCTACAACTAGACCAAACCAGTCCAAATAGCATGGATAATATCTTAGGATTTACAAGTTCTTCTAAGATCATACTACCTTCTATGTTAGACAAAAACAATGTAGGAGCACAATGACTTGCGACATACTCAAACTGGGTCTTGCATTATGTGTACTTAGCATTGAAGCCTACAAAACATTTTATTGAAGGTTGAAACTACGGTTAGTGATGTTATATGTCAAACACCTTGATGTACAAATACGCAAAAGAATACAATATAACATCACATGACCTCACTACAACTAGAAAGGTGAGCAAGATACAATCCCTCCTACAATAGGGGGTTTGTACTCTCACACCATGAATCCATGTAGTTGTGGATCACTCCACCAAATGAAGATCCACAGACATACACATGAAGCGACAACCTTGTGATTCTAGGAACATTACCACATTCCTCTACATTTCTATAAGAGAACTTGTTTCCTTTCCTATAATCCAGACACTTGAAAGTCTTATAGTTATTATAGCATTTTAAAACCAAGATAATTAGGGTTACACTTGATTAATAATCCATATTACTCATTTTCCAAACTCCACGTACCTTAAAGGGGTAATAAGAAAGATTGAATAGCCACTTAGATATTTTCATTTGTAAATCCTAATTTTAAGCATATTTTTAGAAGAGGTAGTTATATTCTAACCGAAGTAAACCATGAATTTATCATCTTAAAACAATAAATTATAAAGAATATCATTCACAACAATAATAATAAGTAATTGTCCTCATTATATGGGCAAAACCCTGTGTCAGGATCTCCTAGCTAAAAATCTCAATCTTATCCCTTATCCATAATTAGGATCAATTATCAAGTAAAAGATAATTACATTTAGATACCAATATTAACATGTTATTATAATCTAAAGAAAAAACTATAACAAGTTCTAAGTCAATATAGCCTTGTTTAAGTTCATTCTATTAAAAGTTGGCAAAACAACCTAAAACCATTAATATTTTGGCAAGGCACCTCGACCTTGATAAGCATAACCAGTAGCCATCCATGTCATATAACTCATTTTAGATTAGTGTGTCTGTTTTAGCTCATAATATGAGCTATAAACCATTCTCACTTTAAATGGCCAAAAATTGGGAAATCAGGGCAAAAACTAGTGAAAGCATGTGATCTCACATGAAATCATTCAATTCCAAAATTCATGTTTAAATAGGTTTAGTATTGGTATACTACTATTAAATAATCATTAATTTCAAATCTTGATTATAGAATTTTCATTTTACCACAAAATCACTTGATTGCTATAGAATAGGGGTAAATCAATGACAAATAGCTCAAAATAAATTTGAGGAATACTATGCTTCCTGTAACAAGAATGCAAATTCCTTCCTACCATGAACTAAGTAGGTGAATTTGAAAACTCTACAAAATATTCCACAAAACTTCTTCAAAGTTGAAAATCACCTCAAGGAACCTATCTTAGTATCCTTCCTAGATCCAAGAATGAGAAAAGAGGAAAAAGGCGAGAATCAAATATGAAGAATTAGGGGTTTTCTCCAATTTTAGACTAATTGTGAATTAACCAATACATCAAACAAAAACCAAAAGAAAGAATGAGATAAGTAAAAAACTTACTCAATTTCAACTTGAATTTTGGGAAGAACTTAAGTCCACATTGAGCAAAGTCTGCCAAGATCACCTCCCTACTTCTAATCATGATTTATAGATATGAATAGTGTTTGTTGGGTTGTTTCATATCATATTAGGGTTATATGGTCATTTGAGGTTCTTAGGAATCTTGAAAAATGTCCAAAGATGATGTTTTAGTTTTTTTTTACTGCCAAAACAACTAGTCAACAACTTGAGCATTTGACCTAATAATCAATATATATAAAAGTCTATAATTGATTTTCTATTATAGAGTTTATCAATAAGAAAATCTCTCTTAGAATTAGTAAAATTATTTTACTAAATGTATCTACCATAATTCCATCATCTCAAACATATTTTAGGAAAAAATAAAGGCAAAACACTAATGTTAACTAATGTAGTAGTGTATTACTTACACATGCCCTATATACTAAACTTGAATAGTTATATAACTTGTTATTGAAACATTAGAAAAAATAAATGTGATTTTTAAAGCATGCTAAAAAGCTAAAAATGCAAATTATTAGCTGACTAGGATATAGTATCTTAAAATCATCCCTCCTTTTAGGATTCAACAGAAAATCCTAGAAAAGAGTGTTGTAATAGTAGTACATCTTTTCTTATAATATCCATGTGGCCTTTTCAATTTCATAGCTAGTAATTCCAAGTAGTATTCCCTACTATCTTAGCTTCTAGATCTACCTATCCAAGATATGTGCATGACCCTATGTAAGGAATTTCATATACTCATTGGACATATGCATGCTTATTTGTTTGTTTTATATTGGGATGCCAATTCATCAAGATGTATAACATGAAATGCATTGTGTAGCCTATCCATCTCGAGTGGCAGATCTAGATGATATGCCACCTTCCTATCACATTGTAGTATAGGGTAGTATCCCATATGTCTATGAGACAACATACCCTTTTTTCCCAAAATGTAGAAACCCATCTAAGGATAGGCTAATGGGAAAAAGAAGTTTCTAATTAGAAACCCCAGAAGGGTGGAAGTGACATGTAAAAAGAGGAGCGACTAGGAGGAGAAGAGAAGAGAGGTGCAATGCTCTAAAACTATTCAAAGTGATGCAACTAAAAAGATTTGTACAACAAAGATTCTTATAGACAGAGAATCAAGGTATTTATAGTCACCATACATGACCTTGTACAAGTTGTGGGCCTTGTCTTACAAACTCATGGACCAATATAGTATAAATCAACATAATAAAATTAACACTCGTGTTACATTGCTTATAACCACTATGTATGAATGTATTAGTGAATACCCCCCTACACAAACTTGGTGTGGGTAGTTGAAACCCCAAAAAATGAAATTTGCCCTTAGTGAGGGCCTTTATGAACACAACAATTTACTATTGAGTAGAAGCAATAGGAACACTTATATTGTGTCTTACTACTACCTTTTATCTAACAAAGTGATATTCAATTTCAATATGCTTAGTCCTAGTGTGAAATATTGGGTTGACAATTGAGTGTAAGGCGCCCATATTATCACACAAAACTTTTATACGGGATATTAGAATGGTGCATAAGTCTAAAAAACAAAAGATATCCAAGTCTGTGGAATTGCAACAAAGGCTATAGAGTGATATTCAGATTCACAAATTGTTTAAGCAGTTGTGTTTTGTTTCTTGGCACTCTAAGTAATGCAAGTGATGTACAAGGAGACATAGAAACCAGTCATAGACATGCAAGTGGAATGATATCATGCCCTATTAGAGTCACTAAAGGCGGTAAGCTACAAAGAATAGGTAGGTTGGATATGCAATCCCATTGGCATCGTTATTTTTAGATGCCTAAGTGTCTTTTTTACCAACAAGAGATGACTTTTAATATGAGAAACCAAGAACTATATTAGTGTTTAAACCATATGCAATATAGAGTGTAGTAATAGTGTGTATGTAGCCATCTGAGAAAATTTAGGAATATTGGTATTGCTGAGGGCTTGCAATCCAACATATTTCCCTAATTGAGAATGTTGAGAATACTTTCTTCTTGAGCCAATAGTAGACCATTAATTAACAATGTCTCTTGAATTTCTAGAAAATATGCAAGATTTCCAAGATTACTTAATTAAAGGCATCACTGAGATCATTCTAAACCTTATGAAATATATATATATATATATATATATATATATATATATATATATATATGTATATGTTGTACGTAAGAGTTATATCATCCACATACAATAATGGGTAATGTAAGGGTGAGAACTAAGAGGGGATCCACTCCTTAGTTACTTGAGGAACAAAATCATTCAGTCCAAGCACACAAATAAGTATGTATTAAGTGTATTTTTCATTTATCAAAATAATTATATACAATCAACATGAATATATCACAGTTAGAAAAGTCTCCACTACTACATTATCTCAAAGTGTTACATAGTTTATTCCTCACTACAAGGGTGGTCTTAACAAGAGAAATCTAACAATCTAAACTTATACATAGGACCAATTGCATAGGAAAACCTGGACATCTCAAGCTATCCTTAAAGTCCTACTCACTAGTATATGATCCACCTGGCCCATCTTCCTCCAAACACATGTATTTTGGTGGGTTGGTAATAGCACCTGGAAAGAGGAAACGGATGATAGTATGAATTAGCAAGAATAGAGTATGTGCAGTATAGGAACATTTGAACATCTAATAGAAAAAGGTAAAATAATATACAAAATTCCCAAACAAAAAGGGAATTTTGTATATGTGAGCAGTTCAAGAGGAAGTACATTCAAGAGAATATCCATGTCGAGAGATGAAGCACTTAAGAAAATGTTGCCAAACACTTGAATATGAGTTAAATGGCATCCACTTGCTTGCATGTGATGAACTATAAAGCATGTAGGTAGGAAATATCACATCCAACATAAACATGGGGTGATCTAGAAAATACACATATGCCCCTTAATATAGGTGAGAAGGAAAAATACACATTCTATCTATAATATTGGTGATTTAGTAAAAGTTACACATCTCCTTTTATCACGACATGAGACACATCTACTCATTTAAATTCATTTGTAGAAATTATTACCTCTGCACAATTTATATGGTGTGGGAACTTATCACATCTCACAAAAACACAATATGCTAACATGCCACCACATGATACAAAATAAAAGATCAAGCAAGTTCATTGCAAATAAAAGGGGATGAGACATCCATATTGTATCAGTTTAGGTTAAAGGACCCATCAATAATGATTTTGCAAACTTCAATGTCATTTAGAGAAAGAATCTTAGAATAAAATATTTTATAAAGGATTATAAGAGTTGGGTAAAAGATAATCATTTTCAAAGGATACGACTCACATGGAAAATTAGACTTTCAGTCATAATAATTCTGAAAAGAAATCGAGTGGACGTATATACTTTACATTCAAATCTACAAAGTCTAGGGTCAAATCAACCTCCACAACAGGCTCCAAAACATCTAGTCACATTTTTAGATAAACTTGGATTAAATTCCAATTAAATAAATAAACTTAAAACTGACATTTTTATTATTTTTGAATTAGGTTATAAGATCGGTATTATCATGTGATTTCAAGACATATTTTATTTAACCTTTTAAGAAAATACAATTAATATATAATATGTATTTGCTGTAAATATATTCTATTGGGTTATATACAAACCAAGACAGTAGAAAATTTTCCCTATGCCCTGCATAAGGTTTTTCAAGCTTATTGCATGATGGATCATTCACTATATGTTATCCATTGGAATAAAATGTTATGTTACAGATGAAATTGGATGGAAAATGATACAAATTCCCCTCACAATGTGACAAAACAAAATGAATAAATGGCAAGGCTAGAAGATTACCACTAGTGCCATCTCCTTACCATTGAGTAGAGCTCAGAAAGTAGCAACACACACATGTATGTCTCATGAGCAGATGAAAGTCACACATTTAACTCTTGTTTTGACTTTTGATCCACCACTGGATCAACACAATCATAACCACTTTGAAAATGACATGAAAGCTCAAATATCCATCGTCTACACTAGCGAGTTGGAAAACTATGACGATAGTGGGAGAACTTCTCTTACCACCTTCAATATCCAATCAAAAATCAAGACATCTCCATGATACCATCAAGAGAATCATGGACAATCGTTGCAAGCTCTAGTGCATCACCAAGAATTTTGAAGAATATTCAAGTCCAATAGAAACCAAAGGTCAGAGGGGATAGCTAACAAGAAAACAACGAGCTTGGAATGCATTAGTGCATTGACTGGGTGTAGGGGCTCATGTACTCCATAGGAATTGGATCACAATCATCAGAAAGGGCCAATGCTAAAACTTTTGACTAGAGAAGAGATATGGGGGGGATACGTAGCTTATATAGGTAGAAAAAGGGGCCATTCTAGGATTGGTTCACTCAGACGATGCTCATGAGTGCCTCAATAATAGAATTGTTTGAAGGGGGTGATGAGAGAGAGAGTTAATCACGACAGAGGATGGCATAGTGCAACTAATTGGGAAGGTAAATGGAGATAAGAGAAAAGGGGAGGTCACTTGATCATCATTGACACATTAGAATAATCTGGGATGTCCAACTCATGTTCTAGGATGACAAACAAAGTGAACCCACATCTAACACATTGAAAATTGAAAATATTTAGGAATTGTGTTATACCAGACAGAATCATATATATATTTTTAGTACAATTTTTATTTCCAAATTTAGTTTAGGCATATTGGAATGTCCAAATCTAATGAAAAATGGCACACAAACCAATTAAGGTATGTAAAATCCAAAATAATGTTAGTTTCTAGTTTTAGGAATTTATGTTTGACCATTTGATAGATCATGACTCTTTAGCATTATTCATGTGCCTAGGACACATCAGGATCAAAAAGTACTTATAATCACTCGATCTAGACACACTCTCGATAAAATATCCACACAGATTGGGACACAAAATAGGAGTTCATGATGCAGAGTGTAGGGTTAAAGGCTTTAATGGTGGGTGTTTGAAGTACACTAAGATGATCATGCAAGAAGGAAAAACAATAATTAAGCCTAGATTAACCCTACACAATTACAGCTGATTATGAAGCTAAGGAAACAATTACACTAAATCTAGCAACTCGAGATAGGTAATTAAGTAAAAATTTGAAGATAGTACTACTAAGAAATCAACCAATATAAGCCTACTACAAAATCTAGGAGTAAGAATAAATTATTCTAAGAAGAACCAACTAGCATGAGCAAGAAGGAAAGTTTGGGTTTTAGCAAACATTGAAGGTAGTGGGCTATATGGGGTGTATGTAACCATGAACCATGTATAAGGGGGTATTCAAGCACATACATCCAATAATTAAGCTATAAACCAAACAACATGGAATAATGTAGATTACACATCCTATCCTTTTAGATGGCCATGGGTGGCATGGTGGTGTGTAGAGGAACTAGTCCATACCACGTCCCATCGGACCTTATGAGGCTCTTTGACTAAGGGGTAGGTAGATATTAGTCTAAATTATTCAAGTCTAGGTTTCCAGTTGTGATTATTCTAATACACTTAGTGTCAATGGGTGGTATAAGTTATAGGAAGAGGGTATTTCACCTCATATCCTCTCCTATCCAACCTCTTATCAAGTTTTTGTCTAATCCCATAAGGAGGAGCATATCTAGTCACTTACATATATCACCTAAGGATAGTGTAATATATAAGAGGAAAGAGGAAAAACTAGCTAAGGTTCCTCTAGGGAACTTTGAAGTTGTTTCACCAAAAGTCAAACCCCCCTTTTCAATTCCTTAGGTTATTCCATAGTTCAAACAACCATAGAAATAGGTAAGGAATGAAAACAAGCAATGATATAGAAATATACAATGAAATCAAAGCATTGTGCATAAATATTCCCCAACATGGTGTCACATTTACATATTTTACCCCCAAACATACCATAAAGGGGCCTAGATACTCATAGTCAAAACAAGTATAAAAGAAGAGGGAGAGAAAGATATAAACTCCTTGGATGTGGGTGGAGAAGCTTTAATCTTCACGTCTAAAAGCTCCAAGTACAAACTCCTACAAGTGTATGGTATGGCATGGAAAGTGGAATGACCAAAACCCTACAAAACTAGGGTTTTGGGGGTGGAAGGTGATGTATGGTGTAGTGAATGGGGTAGGTAGGAGATAGGCAGAGGAAATGAATGTCTAGGGGATCTAACCTCATACTCCCAACCACCACTAGTATTTGTATAGTGGCCTAGGGGTCTAGGGTAAAGTGGGGGTAAAGTGCGCAAAATCATATTGGAAGCTTTAGGGTTAGGTGGATAGCACAGTCATGGTAGTCTAGGACATAGTCGTGGTAGTAGAGAACAATTATGGCACAGGAGGTAAAATGTCAGAGTGAAATGGGGTTTAGGAAATGCGGTGACACTACCATGGTGGGTACCACGGTCATGGTAGAGTGAAGATAGAATAGGTATTGTGAGAATGGCATATGTGGTGGTCAGGATAAGGAAGAGTGGTGGCCTTTACCAGGGTTGCTTATTGCTCTACTACCACAATCATTTTGGCTGGCATGACCATGGTGGGTTGGTCTTGCCATAACCGTTTTGTCTAGCACAACCACGGTGGGTTGGGTGTCTTGGTGTTAATGAATATGTCACTTCACTAGATCTCGAGGTCATGTCGCACAACCATGAAGTACCATAATTGTTTTGGGGGCTTTATCATGCACTTGATTGTTGAACTTGGTAATCTATGGTGATCTCAACTCATATTTGTTCCTTGGTCACTTGGGGTAGGTTGGAGTTGACTTTCATGACTCCTTGGTATCCTTCATGTATTTTGGAGTCCTTGGGATTGTCCCTCTCTCCTCCTTACATAAACTAATTCCAAGTTACCTATAAAAATATGCAAAGAGCATTCATAAATGTATTTTATAGTAAACCAATTATCAGGAATATAACATGCATTATGAAACATCTACATGGGAAAAGGAGAAAAAGGCACAAGATGAAGACCTTAATTAGGGATCCATTACCAACCTGGTCTTAAAACATGGTTGCCCTCAAGTATTGCTCCAAGTAATCTATTTTCCAACTCAATCAATCAAGAAATAATAAATGCACTCATGCACATGCATGTTGATTAGATGAGTTCAACCTTGAATATATACATGCGATCCAACTATCATTTATTCTTCAACCTTGGTTCCCAAACAACTAAACCACATCGCACAAAGACTTCCCATATAAGACATCAAAGCTCATTTAAGTGATATGGCATCCACAAGACTCCTAGGTAGAACCATTTCATATGTATATTCGTCCAAAGAAATTGGAATGTAGTTTCACTTGCATGCATTCAGTTCTATATTTCAATCTATCCTTTTTGACTCACTTGGATGTTTTTGTGGGTATGGGGTCTATGTTTGATGTTTTCTAAATTAATAGGTATGCAAAAGGAAGAAATGGAATGGAAGGGGATATGGATGCTATTAATTAGGAGCAACTATCTTTTCTTTATTTTGTTTAGATATTATTACATAGGCGCGTCACTTATTTTCTCTTTACACTTTTCTTTTTCTTTTTCTATTTCCCCCTTTTGTATCCAGGTCATATGGTGGTTGGAGTGGAGCGTAGAGGAGAAAGGGTTTGGCAACCCAAGCTTGTGAAAAGTGTGCAATGCTTTTTGTGCCCCTTTTGGCATATTTTCATGAGGTGGTGAGATAGTGAGCAGTGGAAGAATAATGGATCAAGAAGGGGGTCAAATCGTGTGTTTTTTCATACTACATGAAAGATATTCCAACAATCCTTAAAAACCAAGGCAAAATCATAATGAATGATCACTGATGTCAAACTATATTCTTTTCACAAGAAATGATAAAATCATAAGCATCTGTGGCTTTCTCTAGTTGCCTTTCAGCCATTAAATCCAAAAGAAGAGAACTAAGGAGCATGTATACATTCAAACATGTAACTCTATCAGTAAAAAATATATAAGGTAGGGTTGTGAGAAACATTCACCAAAGGTTATTCCATTTAGTTTCAATTGAAAGAGATAAAAGATTAATCTAGAACATCTTTAGGGCAAGAATTTCAATCTTGGACATAGTTGGAAAATGGTGCCAAATGCCCCTATTCACATCATGATCTAACTAGAAAGTAGGAAGTAACATGAAAGTAAATCCTAAATAAACAAACACAAGGGAACCACAAAATCTACATGTGATTCAACACGATGGACAACTTGTGAAAAAATAATTTTTGAAAAGGTATAGAAAATGTAAGGATCTAAGCAACATGACATGCAAGGATGTATAATATGAAAAATGAAAACATTTGAAGTGTAAAATTGAAGTGTATGGGTCAATAAAGAATTACTTATCTTAGGGAAAAAAATTAGAACAATGGAACAAAGAAAAAGGGCATACCACCCTACCACCCTAAGATTTTAAATGATGTTTTCCTCAGTCCTTAGCATGAAACAAAGGTTAGGATAGTATGGTCACGACCATGGAGGTGTGGTGGCCAAACATCGAGATGGGGAGGATGCAAGTCACTCAAGTGGGGTGTCCTAGGGCCACCATAGTTGTTATGTGAATAATGGTTGTTCTGGTCTATTTTCACCATGTTTGTAGTGATGAAAATGAATGTGGCAGTTAGTTTCCTGTAGTTGTTCAGTTTAGTCTGGTTTTCTTCTTCTTCTTCACACCTCAGATCTTTTCATGGTTTTCACACTCCATGGATCATTATTAATGCTAAATTCTTGTTTCAAGAGAATACAAAATAAAGAAAATACCAAATGTGGTGTGTGTATTTCTTGGAAGTGTAAAAACAAAAGTATAACAAAATGCGAGGTAAGAGGTTAAAATCTCACAAACTTATGTGGGTTGCCTACCACTAATGCCTTTTTTTCATCTTCAGTTGGCATGATTTTATTCTTCTCAATCATTCATTGGTGAATCTCATGGTTACATTATTGAAGTGAAGGGTCTTCTCATTGGCATTCAACATTGCTCCTCAATCCACTAGTCATGTAGGTCCTCAAAACTTTCCTCTTCTAACTTGTCTTATTCTCTTCTTGGGGTGATGATTTCTTGAATATATTGAGGGTCAACCTCAAATTCATGAAGGTAACTTTATTGTTTCAGTGTGCACATGAATATCAACATTAGTTGTATCCAACAAGGGCCTTCCCAAGATGATGGGGAATCTTCTTGCCCTTTGGCTCCATATCAAGAATAATGAAGTCCATTGAGAACATACTCGTTGTTTCTGTGTCAATCATAACAAGAAGCCATCCACCCTTCCCCTTGGGATTTCAATAGATTGGTGTACAAACTATAAGTACACATTTTTGGCTTAAATATATCCAAGACCAATTCAAGATACATACTATAGGGCATAAGATTCACACCAGAACCCAAGTCAATTAAATAATTTTAAATAAGATGGCCACCAATGTGGCATGGAATGAGAAAGGCTTTGAGTCCTTTTTCTTGAGGGGGGCCTTTTTCAAAATATATATCACCTATTTGATGAGATTCACTCTCTTAGGCATTCTCCTTGTTGTCTTTCCTCTGAAGGTGCACATGTCCTTAACATTTTTTTTTCACATACTAGAATTTTCTTGATTGCATCAAACAATAGGATGTTGATATTCACTTGGATTTTGCATTTTTTTTCCTCCTCTTGGACTAGACTTCATTTAAAGCATCAAGATATGGAGTCTCGCTCCACTTTTTTTTCTTGAATTGCTAAGAATATCTTCAGTTATCACATACATGACTCTTGGAATCACAATTGGGATAGAGGAGTGAATGACTCCCAAATGGAGTAGTGTATGAAACACATGGAATCACAAAATCAATAGAAGGCATCACAACAAGATCTTGTCTCATTGTAGCATCACTTTTATCTATCATAGAATCATCAATGGTCTTATCCGACATTACTTTATTAACATTACCTTGATTAACTTGATATTTACCCCTTTTGCTTTTGGGCTGCTTAAGAACTATATTACTACTCATGAAGGTCACCATATTCACCTGATCACAGGGGAGGGTGGGGGATCTTGTGGTTGTGATGGAGTCTTTGATGTTGTTTATGGTGAGGTGAAGGTTTAAGGATGTATGGCTATTGTTGTGGTTTTTCTTGAGGTGGTTGTTGGATATAGGGTTGTTTTGGTGGTTCTTGAGGTGGAGTAGGGCATTGGTAGTCAAATCATGGTTTTGGTGGTGAGGGCATATGGGTTAGGGGGATCTTTATATTGTTGCACATGTTGAACTTGCATTGATGGTGGGCCACATGAGCTTTAAGGGCTTCCACTTGTCCATTTACATTGTTTGGATTCACCATAACTTGGGAATGAAGTCTTACCTCACAATGTGAAAGGGGTAAGGCAATATGATCTAGACTCTGTTCAAGCATATAAATGATTTTTACATGAGTGGACACATCTTTCTTTACTTCAACTAGGATCCTTAGCCTAAAAAGAGCTTCTTCCTCAATCCTTGAACAATATTTTTGGCATTGGAGTTGCCTTTCTAGTTCATGTGCATCACCACCATTCTATTTCCATGATAAGCTAGTGTGATTTCTACACTCAAGAGCATAAGATTGGGGCATGGGACCTTGGTTGTTGCAGTTTCCAAAAGATTACATAGCTTTGCCTCTTGTTCAAGAGTGTTTATGGATTACCCGGCCAGCGTAGCCGGGGCGGTCAAGCCAGTGCGCCCCTCATGAAGGGTCGCTGGTTCGATTCCCCGCTCGGGTCAGCTGTATTTACCAACCTCTTGGGTCATCCGGGCTCTGGCACCTGTTTGGAGAGGGGGTGGGCTTCGGCCCATGCAGATCCAAAAAAAAAGAGTGTTTATGGATTGCACTAAGTTTCTTGATGCTCTTCCACCTTGGTTCTTCATCATTTCAAAGAGAACCTTAATCAATTATGGTTTAGGGTCATACTAAGGTGAAGGTGTGGCTCTAGTAGAAGATCCATTCATATTTCTATCATACTTATAGATTTTACTAGAAGCTCGATGTCTTGAAGTTTTTGCCAAGTGCTCATACAATGGTCAATGACCAAGAACGTTCAGGAGTTTTTGCTATAAAGTTCCACCACATGAAGAGCCCACTATTTGGCACAAGGGGGATAGACCACAATAGAAAGCTTGCACCAATTTCTATATGGGGATCTCATGGTGTGCGCAATCCCTAAGTAATATATGAAATCTATCCTGACTATCATGGAAGAGCTCATGGTTCATTTGATAAAAGTTCAAAGTGGATTTTCTGATGAGTGTCATCTTGGAAATAGAGTATAACTTCTTTAAGAATGCATTCTTCATATCCTCCCAAGTCACGATATTGGTCCTTGAGATGCACCATGCTTTAGCTTTATCCTTCAAGGAGAATGGGAATGCGGTCATGCATATGACATCATTGGGTAGTATTGGAGCGCAAAAGGTTGATAACGACTCAATGAAGGAATTTACATGATGGTATGGGTTCTCCTTGTTAACTCCATATAAGTTAGTAAGTGTTGAAACTAGTGTTGGTCATATAGATAAATATTGCCCCAACGTTGTACCAATATGTGTAGCAACTGAATAAGTGTAATTGAATGGAAAGAACTAGTCTTGTAGAGTCCTCCAAAGTAGAGATGGAGCACACATTGCTTCAGGGTGCTCTTAGTTTCCCTCTATCTGGGGAGTTCCATTTGGATCAGCCATTTCTTGCTCTTTTGGAGCTTGTTTAATGGTCTAAGCTTGATTTTCCACCTTCACCTACCTATATCAGGATCCTAGAAGAATGATTTAGTAGAGACAGAGAGCGGTGACCAAAAACATACTTTGTCACATGCGCATGCACAAATGAACCAAAGAGAGCAAGTTAGAAAATCTCAAATGTAAAAGTAACACAAATAATAAAGAATAGAAATTATGGGGGAAACATGAAAACTCAAGGAAAAACAACTTATCCAGGATGAGTGCCACTTTCCATGGGAACAACACCCAAAAGTTTGATACACCTATGGTACACTAGCTAAAAAATACTTATAAATGTCTGATCTAGGTACACTATCGATAAAAGATCTGAAAGCACGTGGCTCAGGACATAGTATAGGAGCACCAAGTTAGGGTCAACATAGGGAAAGATGGGGGCACCAGAGCTAGGTTTGTTTTGGCTAGGTTCCTAGTGCTGAGTGTACATGTTTTAAGGGTTTAATCTTGGAGGTTTGAGATACACTAAGATGAAAATTCAAGAAGTAAAGATAAGAACTAAACCAAGATAAACCCATACAGTTAAGGTTGATTAACATGCTAAGGAAATAATTAAGTTAAAGCAAGAAACTAGAAACAAGTAATTAACTAAATAAAGGAAGCTAATACTCCACTAAGAAATCAATCAATCATAGCGTAACATAAAAATAAGGGTGAGAACTAATTATTTCAAGAAAAGAAAAATAGCACAAGCTAGAAATTGAACTGAGTAAACAAGGGAAAACTAGTTAGGAAGAAGGCAAGTTAGGATTTAGCAAGTAATGAGGGTAGTGGGATGTTTGTGAGTATTTAAAGTGAACCATGTATAATAGAATATTCAAGCACATACATTCAAAAATTAAGCCACCAAACAAAACAACAAGGAATAATGTACATTATGGATCATGCCCTATTAGTTGGCATGTCATGGTGGTGTTTAAAGGAACTAGTCCCAACCACCTTACATGCAACCTTACAATGCTCTTTGACTAAGGAGCAAGCAAACATTGGTCTAGGTATCCAACTCTAGGTTTTTGTAAGGACCCTGACCTCCGTTTAGGGCTTATCCTGTTTGCTTTGCTTAACCCTGGTGCTTAGTTGCTTTCTAATCACCTTTAGTGGTGATTAGGGTTTGTTGGTGCTTTGTTGAGAGCTGGAGGTGCTACTTGCAATCTACCCAAGTTTAGGGTTTGTGGGCAAGTTTGTCACCTTGTGAGGTGTCCCTCCCTCTCCTTGCTTCCTCTAGTGTTGAGAGGAAGGGTTGGGCTCGTTGCTTGAGTTCCTTTGGGCTTGGATGAGCCTTGTTGGGCCTTGTTGTGCCTTGCCTTTGCCTTTTTGGACCTTGTGTCGGGCAAGTGAGCCTTGTGTCGGCCTAGGTGTGTTGGCCATGTTTGTGTTGGCCTAGGTGTGTCGGCCTAGGGTGTGTGTCGCCCATGGACCCTTTGACCTCTTTGACCTCGTTTGTGTCACCACTATACTAGTGGACACTTGGCGCTTGATGCTTGCATGTGGCAATGGCCTTGGACATGTGTTTAGGGCATGTTAGAGTGGTGGCATTGCTCATGGACAAGTGTCCCTAGGTGGGCAACACCTTGCCTTGTCTTACCTTGGTTTCTTCTCCATCCTCTTCGATATATGTGTTCCCTTTCTCTTGCTAAGGATCCCTTTAGTTCCTTTGTTTCCCCTCTCCCTTGGTGCACGATACCCTCTTCTTTTGCAAGCTTGGTGGTCGATCCTTGTCTTAGAGTCTCCTTCTTCCTCTAGTGGTGGCCAAACCCTAGAGTGCCTTGCTCTTCTTCCTTGGTGGTGCTTGGAGCTTGGAACTTGCTTAAGGCGGGTTACATAACTCCTAACTCTAACCATACTACCTTATATGTTCTTGTATGTTTCTTGTGATCATAATCGGTTATGTATGTTGCTAGTTTAGTTTCTTGCTTAGTTGCTTCTTGTTGGCCGAACCTTGTTCTAGCGTTTCTTGTTGAGCAACACCCCTCTCCCTCCTTGATCTTGAGAAGTGAGCTTAAACTCTAGTATCATGGGCAAAACCCCTCTCTCATTTAAGTTGAGAGGTGAGCTTGTGTTCTAGTTGCTTAAGTAACACCCTTCTCTCACCATGGATCCGAGAGGTGAGCTTGGTGGTGGTTGTAGACCTTTGTTATGGTTGATCCTTGTGTTGCGCGATTGGTGATAAGAAGCTAGGCAAGACCCCTCTCTCTTGGTTGTTGAGAGGTGAGCCTTCTTCTCGACCCATTAGGTTTTGGTGCCCTTGTGCTTGAGGTTGGTGACGACCTTGTGGAGTTGCATCTTGGTCAATATGGCTTGGGGTTGGTGTTGCCCTATACCCCTCTTGACCTAGAGCCTTGGTCGACATGATGTGGTGGCTGTGTTGGGCGATACACCCTAGTCTTTAACCTTTTGTGTGTCGGGCGTCACACTATGCTGACTACCCTGCCCGATATGCTTAGCCTTGTTTGGTGGTAGGCGTTACACCCGATTGAGTATCTTGCCCGGCACGCCTAGCTCAGGTGGTTGCTTAGTGCTGTTACACCTTGAACGATAGGGGGCGTTGTGGGCTGACCTTGTGACGGGTGTCACACCTCTGTCCTTGCCTTGTGTCGGCCGATATGTCATGGATAGGCTGGTTGAATGACAGGTTCCTTGCTACCCGTTTGAGTTGCACCTTTGGGCGTTGCTTCTTGATGAGTGGTGTTTCCCGATACACCTAACCTGAGACGGTAGCCTAGAGCCCGTTATATCATGGATGTTATGATGTTCAATGGTTAGCCTTGTGCTGGGCGTCATGGTGTTGCACGTTACTCTTGTTGCACGACACGCCCCTTGGGCTCAGTTGCACGATAGACCTTGTTGCACGTTACACTTGGAGATGCACGACACAACGTTGCACGATACACCCTGAGGTAGCCCAACACCCTTGCTGGTTGCTTGGCCGATAGGAGGCTAGAGTGCCGTGGGTGATATGGGGGAAGTAACCTGCCCGATGCTACCTTTGGTGAGGGCGCCCTAACCGTCACACCTTTGGTGAGGGTAGTGGGCGCTTCGAGTGAGGGTCCTGTTCCTTCTATATGTTAGATCTTGTTCTTGCTATCAAATTTGGTTTATGATAGTGACCCTTGATATGCTTGATGGTAATCGTCATAGTAGATCTCATCTATGTAACTTGACATGACATTACGTGTGTTTATGATCATCTTGATTATATGAATAATGCTGAGTTAATGGTAAGCATGTAAGATGCTTTGCTTGATGATATGACCTATGTCTACGGTCATAGGTTGAGGCATGAATGATAAAGCATATTAATCATCGATGTCACCCTATGTTGATAATATGATCCTTCTGTTAATCCATGATGACTGTGCACACTAACCATGCAGGTGATTCATACAGATACATAGCCAGGTAAAGGGCTATGAGGTATATATGTTTGAGTAACACTACCTTGATGGTTACTCTTGATGATGAAATGACATGCATGATGTGTTTTGGTCTGAGGACCTGAGTTTGGCTAAAGTGCCTAGTTGATGTGTTATCCTCTGATGATGATCTGGGATTGATATCCCAAGTGATGAGAATGCCTTTTGAGGCAGTGGTTTCTTGTGATGGGGGATTGAGATCCCAGAATACCATGATGATGATAATAATAATGTAGTTTTATGTTATGCATGTGTTACAACTTGGTTGCCTCAACAATCCACTTAAAATGTACCAACTAATCATAGTGGAACATATCATGTAGTTTGCCCTAGCCATAGACCCATCATCGTCAGGAGCTGGTGATGGTGAAACGGGTTCTCCTGCGGAATAACCGGAGCGCATATTGTTGAATATGCGAGGTTTCTCCTAGCCTAAAATAGAGAGGACACGAGTGTAGTTGCGGTTGCATACTCGGAATATATATATATATATATATATATATATATATATATATATATATATATATATATATATATATATATATATATAGAGCATGGTGAACATGCCCATGGCTCAGGATATGTGATACGGGAGCATGAATGCGTTCATGGCTCAGAGCACGGTGAACAGGCCCGTGGCTCAGATATACTAGCGCTGAGACCTGTACCGAGGCGGGCTAGAGAAAGGGTAGCCTATGGAGCTGACCCTGTGGCTGAGGCCACTTAAGCATGAGACTGCGGTCCTGCTTGTGTTGTACTCGTGCACTGACCACGAGGTGGGAGGTCGTGGAGTCCAGATCTTCCATTGATCTTGTATGGCACCGGCTTGGGTTTTGCAACCGAAGGTTGGATTTGAGCGGTACGGCTCACTTCCTCAGGGCATAATAATAAATCGTAATCCAGCCGTATAGTATTTATTGCTTAAGGCAAAATACAAAACATTGATTGAAGCCTTGCTTGTGTAGTTAATCTTGTTATACTTGTAGTTACTTATACATTCCTTATGTTATGTGGTAAGATCTTATAAATATTATCTTGTTAATCATGTTCCATAATGAAATATTTGGGTATCTGCCTTCCGTACAACCTGGTAAGCTTGATGGTATGAATAGCTTTACTTTATAGACTGCTCTTGTTATACCTTCTATCAGTTATCCTGTTGCTTTTGCTTTAGTCTTCCTTTGGTTTTATGGTTTCGGCGGGGAGTTATGTTTCTCGCTGGGACTGTGTGTCTCACCCCGCTGGTTTGCACCCTTTTTAGGTGTTCGAGCTAGACATGGTGGTGGTCACGGGGTTGCGACCGAGTAGCAAGACGAGCAGTAGAAGGCAAGAGATGGACATGCTGCTGTTTTGGTTGTTTTGTAGTAGAGTCTAGAGTCATCCCTGTACTCTCAGGTCCTTGGGAGCATTTTGACGTTGTTTCACGATGTATAGCTGATGATGTTTTGTATATCCTGCTGTTGGCCGGATGTGGGCCATTATGTACATATAAACAAGTGATGAACTCATGTGATGGCTAGACAGCTGATCTCCTAAGTTGTGGACACGTATCAAGACTTGTAAATGTTTATATAACATGTTTCCTTGCAGAATGAGGACCTAAATGTAATAGTTTCTTAGTTTATCCACTTTTCAAAATCGGTTTTAAGTAACCTGTGTTTTTGGTAATTTGTGGTTTATGGTGTTTTCCGCACGTTTTCGCGTAACACCTCACTGTCTGTGTGATAGCGGGATGTGTTGCCACAGTTTCAAGGTGTGATTTTCTAATATACTTAGTGATAAGAGGTGGTACTAGGTATATGAATAGGATATTTCACTTCCTATTATCCCCTATCCAACCTCTTAGCATGCTCATTGCTAAGTGTGCATGGAGTAGCATACCTAGTTACTTATATCTCTCACCTTGGGCTAGTGTAATGGAGGGACAAGGGGAAGGAGGAGAAAGTAGCTAAGGTTCTCCCTGGGAAATTTGAAATTTATCCACCAAAAGGCCCATAATACCTACATGATGATGCTAGTTTCATCATCATTTTTATTCCTCTACTATCAATACCACTTCCGTAATATTTCTTAAGCTTTGAAATTCCATACAAGTGATCATTAGGGTTTAGAAAAGATTTCTTTTGCCTAGTTTAGCATTTTACCTTAGTCACAACCTCTACTTCATATACATGCAAATTAATTCTCAAAATATTATGTTTAATTAAGTAATATCCATGGTGTCCACTTAGAAAGGGTTACTCATAAGTTTAATTAGATGGTTGTTATATTTTTTTGACATAGTTATCAAGTTACTCAATAGTCAGTAATGCATCATTATTTAGTTCGAGCAACCCTAAATTGGATTTATAATCTTAGAGACTACATGTTACAAGAATCCACCCCTTACAAAACGTATCTATGACCTAAATAACCACCCAAAGGGGTAACATGGGGTAGATAATCTAAGTCACATGCAAATTTCTTCTTATCATTGCTCCACACTAGAGCTGGGGTTTTAGAGGTGACCTTATTGATTAGAGGGGTCTTATCTAAAGAGACTATGTATTGTCTAAAACTTAATACAGTGGTGACTTGGTTCATAAAATCATTGATTAAATCCAAGAAAAGAATTCTTTTTGTTCATATAGTGCAATAATGAAAATAAGTTTTACAAGGAAAGCTATGTGATGTAAATATGAACATGGTGCCAAAATCAATGTGTAGCCAACTCACCAACTTAAACAACTTAACTAAGCTATCCACCTTTACACATTTCAACCAAGAGGGCTTACTTCCCAAAGCATCTAGATGGATAAACTAAACATCTCTAACTTATAGCGCATAGTAGAGGTAAAGGGTTTTGTATTCCGTGATATTCACTCCTACTAGTTCCTCATAGGTCGCATCAACCATCACATACCGCTTCATATTGATCTTAACCTACTTTGAAAAGGAACAAAGAACTTCATCACAAAACAACATGCGATCTATATACACTCAACCATAATTGGAAGAGAGTTTTGGTTTTCCCATAAAGCCAAGAGTTAGATTCCAATCACTAAAAATGTTATCTCTTACATAGGGGAAATTCTAGCCACTAAAGAGAGGGTTAGGCTAGTTAGGGTTCAGATAGGCTGACTCTCAATCATATAAGTGGCTTGGGAAAATGATGCAATGATTATCGCACAATAAACTCTGTAGGCATGAAATCCCATGGTACTACCAAAACAATAGCACAACAATACCAAACGCAAACAGAAAAATCTTAGCATAGTATCATTCAAGATCGAACGCAAAGCACAACATATGTAGGATTTATTTGATCAATCACAACCGAGAAAGAAATGGTATTTAACACAAAGGTGGTTGTTTATTGATTACACTAAGATTGCAAATAATAAAATGACTAGATGTAAATTCTAAATTTATCAATGGGTGTAAACACTAGGGTGGACGGGTTTCACCATCACTACATATCATTCACTCTCTCATTGCATCATGAATAGCATGAACATTCATATGTTGAGGCATGATAAATTCCCCCTTTGACATTAGGATCAAAAATGGATAGATATCATGCTAAACTCTTCATTGTGTTACCTAGAGATCATTTACATATCGCCTAAGAGAAAACCTACCCAAAGTTCTCATCAAGGGTTTAACATGAAACAAATGATATCCTAGATTTTAGGTGCCAAGTTCTCTACATCCAAGATCCGTTAAAAATTTGAAATATTTGTCCAAACTAGATTTGTAAGCATAAAATATTTAATTCAAATCATATATAGGTTCATATAGGAGTAGATGTAGTAACAAGAATGAAAATAGGCACCGGGGTTACTCCCCCCACCCCAGAGGGAGGACCCCTCTCTCATGGTAGAAATAACAAGTACAACAAGGGAATACAAAGAGGAAGTTGCAATCACACTAGAAGGTGGAATTGAGCCATGGTATGTGAAAGCATTGATTCAAACTTGGAGATGAAGGCATCAAGAAAGCAACAAAAAACTTCATTAATCTCCTTCTTATAGCATGGACTTGTCACTGTGAGAGTCGAATACAAGGATGGTGATGGAAGATGAAAGGTGTGTTTAGTCTTTATCTCTTTTGAGATAAAGATCTTGGGTCCTTGAGAGAGACAGAAGTTTCATCCATTGATGGGTCATCAACCAATGGAGACCACACCGATGGAAGTTTGGGATGGATGCTAAAGAATGATTTTGGTAGCTTGATGGTGTCAAGAGAGGATCCCTTAACTGGAGGCATGGAGCTTGTATTTATACGTGGCCGATAGGGTGTGGTACCCTCCCAGACGCATGTCATTAAGTTGTCATCCACCATGGATGTGAAGAGGTGCTTGTGTGAGGAAGACAATATATCTTGCGTTGTTCAAAATTTTTACCGGTATTGGTACACAACTTCCTTCAGTTGATGAAAGTATTGTAATCTCATTAGTAGATGGGCACCAGTCTATGATTTCATTGATTGGCTAGTGCTGAAACCCCATTAGTCCTTGCTAGTCAAGATTGTCATCAGTAGATAGAGTCAAGACCTTTTTCTATGGACACGTCAAGTCATTCCATCAGTTGATGGAAGCATCACTTCTATCCGTTGGTAGAGAACATCCTTTTCTTTGGTGTATAACTTCATCAGTGGATAAAGTTGAAGTTGCATCAATGAGCAATTTCCTCAGTAGAAAGTGAGTGTGATTCCATCAGAGGATGGATTGAGTATCTCATTGACATGTAGGATCTTGATCAGTTGACAAGTGCAGATAGAGGTTCCATCAGTTGATTACCAATAGAAACTCTAGTTATGCGAAATAATAATAGTTTAGGTTGGATAAAACCCAATGCGGGGGAGAAGGTCATGCACAAATGAAGTCACCACCAATTAAAATCCTCAAAAAATGAAGAAATAGATCAATGAAATTTGGTCCAATTATCAAACATTTTGTTGCCTTCTAGTTGGTTAGTGGGACACCAATCTCCTATAATGGTGCACATGATATGAATCTCAAACCTACCATTGAAAATCAAATAATTGGATCAAAACCTTACAAGTCATAAAACTAAGAATAAAAAAATGGAAGCTAATTAAAATGAGAAGTATGAATAAAAGAATAAGTTAAAATGCAACGAAAACTAGGATGGATATGCATTCATCAAAAAAATGAGGGACCATGTAAGGTAGCGATGAAAACTATAGTTGGTATACCATGAATCAAAGATAGAACCCTCAACAACCTCTACTAGTCATCTTTCTTCCTAAACTAGGGTCCTATATAGCAACATGTTAGTATAACTTGAAATAGTCAGATTCCTCAATTACTTATGCTCTAATACCATCTTTTAAGAATTCGGATATGAGAGGGGATCCACTCCTTACTTAATTGAAGATTCAACCCATCCAATCCAAACAGACTAACAAGTATGATGGACTATTTGTATATTTCATTTCTCAAAAGAATAATATACAAGCAACATGAATATATCACAATGGAAAAATCTCCACTATTACATTATCTCAAAGTATTACATACATGTTTCCTCACTACAAGGGTGGTCTTAACAACAAGAATTGACAATCTACAATTATATAGAGGACAGTTTCATAAGGCAACCTAGAGATCTCAAGCTGTCCTCAAAGTCTTACTCTATGGTACATGCTCCACCTAAGCCATGTTCCTCTAAACACCTATATTTGGGTGGGTTGAGAATCACCACCAAGAAAGAGGAAATGAAAGAGATTATGAATAAGTAAAAAATAAGTACGTGCAATATAGAAATATTTGATCATCTAATAGGAGAAGGTAAAACAATATAGAAATTTTCTAAACAAAAGGGGGGTATTATATGTTAGTAGTTCAATAAAAAGTACATTCAAAAGAACGACCATGTCAACAAATGAGGCATTTAATTCAATTAAAAGTAACATCAACAATGAGGTGTTGCAAAATACTTGAATATGAGTTAAAATGAATTAGTGTTTACATGTGCCATAATATATAGCATGTAGGTAGAAAATATCACATCTACCATAAATATGGGATGAGCAGGAAAAATACACATATGCTCTATAATATGGTGTGAGAAGGAGATGTACACATCCACTCTGTAATATGGACTGAGCATGAAAAAATACTTGTCTATTTTGAGCAATACACAAAACACATATGCCCTTTTAAATTCATTTTCAAGAAGTATTACCTTTGCACAATTTATACAAAGGGTTGGAATTTATCACATCCACATAAAATCACAATATGCTTATAGGTCACCACATGATGCATAAGAAAAGGAAAAGCAAGTTTCTTTCACATAGAAGAGGATTAGAATATCGTATTGTATCAAGTCTAGTCTAAGGACCCATCAACAATAATTACATAAATTTCAGTTATAAATCAAGAGAGAGGATATGATAACAAAGTTTTTTTAGAATATTGCAAGAATTAAGAAAAAGGTAATGATTTTCTAAGGATATGCCTCATATGGAATATTAAGATTTCATTTATCATAATGTCCAAAAGAAATCAAGTGGATGCATATGCCTTGTATTTAGTCCTAAAAAGTCTAGGGTCAAACCATAGGTCCACAGTGGGGAACTGAAAAACCTAGTATCATTTTCTAACAATCTAGGGTTAAATTTCAATTAAATATGTAAACCCTAAAATTTGGAATTTTTATTATTGTTTCTCTAGGTTACAAGACCAATTCCATCATGTAAATAATTTTATTAAATTTCATGACATATTTTATTTAATTTCTCTGACAACTTAGTAAATAGATATGATTTATTTTATATAAATATATTTATTGGGTCATATGTAAAATAAAACTCTAAAAATTTAATTATATGCTCCTCATAACGTTTTGCATACTTATTTAAGTGATAGGGAATTTTTTATGCCTTAGCAATCATAATACCCTATGAGATTAAAGATGAAATTGCTTCCGAAAGGGCACAAATGCCCCTCATGGCACGACGAAAATGAATTGAATGAGGAACAAGGCCAGGAGATTACCTTTTGCACCATCCCTTGCTCTTAAGTAGAGCCTAGGTAGAAATAAGATGCTCATGTATCTTCTATGAGATTGGTGTATTGAATGCAGGGGAATGGAACACAGTTAACTCATATTTTGACTTCGAAAGTCCACCATAGGGAGTCAACATGATCAAACAACAATGAAAATGACATGAGCCTCAAACACCCATCATCTTCACTAGAAAAATATAGAGTTGGGAAAAAATTCTTGTCACCTTGAGAACCAAATCAAATGCAGAGGCAACTCTGACACACCACCAAGGGCATCCTAGATGATTGTTGTAGGCTCTGGCATGCCACCAACCACTTATAAAGAAGCTTCATGTCCAATGTCAACTGGAGGTAGGAAGGGATAGTCACTGAGAAGACCCATAGCTTAGAATGTGCAAGTAAGTGAACTATGTGTAGGTGCTCTCATACACTATAGGAATTGGAGCACCATCGGCTAAAAGGGTCAATGTCTAAACTATTGCTCATAAAAATGATGCAAAAGAAGGCTTATATAGGTAGAAAATGGGGCCATTAGGGCTTGATTAACTCAAAAGATGATCTTGAGTGCCTTCATAATAGTCAGTGTACAATGGTGAGAAGAGAGAGAGAGAGATCAGATGAAAAATTGTGACTAATTGGGAAGGTAATTGGGATAGGAGAAAGAGGGTAGGTCGTTGGATTTGGTCCGGTGCATTAGATAAGTAGGCCGAGTCCATCCAAATCATGCTCCAGGACAGGATACAAAGGAAACCTACATGTGACAAATTGACAATTATAAAATTTAAAATGGTATCACATTGATTACATATTGATCATTGTTTATGTATTTAAGACATAATTTCTTTCCTAACTTAATTTAGGAATCTAAGAATTTCAGAATCTAATGAACATTATCACCCTTGCTAATCAAGGTATGGCAAATCCAAAAATCTAATTACTTTCTAGTTTTCAAAATATTTTTTGGGTCATTTCATAAAACATGAGTCTTTAGAATTTTCTTACTATGTTATTTTATTATTAATCTAAGGCAAATAACATTTTCCAATTAAAGTGGAATTTGACATGTAGCCTAATTATAATGCATGGAATACAAATTTAAAATATGTTTCATTTTTAGACCATACTTGTAACGAACGACACTTTTGAGTGTCTAAAAGACCTTAAAGTCATGAATCATTACTCATGAATTCTAGGATCAGATTCAAGAAATAATACAGAATAGTAAACAATTTCCATTAATGAACAAATAGTTACATATTTGCATAAAAAGCTTCTCTAAGGAGTTACATAAATTTTAGAATGAACCAACTTATACATGTGTGAAGATATACCATTATAACTAAACCTTCAGGAATTACTTCAGTGTCTTCAACATCCTTATCCTGTAACCTCATCTCCATGAATCAAGTATACCTGATACCTAAAATGCCAACAAACAAATACGCGGTTAGTATATTTCTATACTGGTATGTGGGTTCATACAATAATCACAAGTAAGCATATAACTAACATTTGTTGTTTGCACATAAGAACATAAACTTGTTTTCATATTCTAACCCATATCCGGTCTGCTGCTTCATGTGTAATCACTTTCCCTCCGGGGCTCGTGTGCATTACCCTTAAGATCAGTCTAATCCAGGGTTCAGAATACTATTATTTACTTTACATGATACTCATAGGAACTTTATAATTTGCAAGAAGTAAATAAACAAGCAAGCAGTTTATCATGCGTTCAATCTCATCGAGAAACCTCAGCAAACTCAAAATTTGATACATGTATTCATAAGCGTAACCATGTACCTTATGCAATTGCAGAAACTATGCAGAATATATCACATGTACTTTAAGAGTGCATCCAAACATCCAAACAACAAAGCATTCACCCAACATAATCTGAAACATGCATATTACGTAGGTGTCAATATGTATTCACATTACATTAGTCAGATCTAGATTCACTCCTAAAACAGGGTTTAGGGTTATCTCAGGTTTATACTAGGGATAAGGGTTGCAAACCATAATTCCATCATGTCATGATTTCTAAGATTACAACCTAAAGTTATGCATATTATGTGAAACCCTATTCATCATCTTAAGCATATTAAATTATTTGTGATACCTAGATCATATTACTAGCATTAGGATCATAGCAAGATGTCCACATTAATTTCAAAACCCTAAATCATCACGTATATGATTATTAATCTAGAAACGTCAATTATTCCTCATTATACTTGACAAGATCAGGTATTAACTCAACATAAATGAATTTGCTCAATTAAGCATCAGTTTAAAGGAATCTAAGTTTTCCTTTATACTAATCACATGAAAATGTGTATCGCATATACTTTTAGAACATGCAACATAATTAGATCTAAATTATATTTTCTTTAGATTCCTCTCGTTTTTTGATCATTTTGATATATAATATTGCTATTTTTGAACCATCCTAACATTTACTATGAATTAAGTAAAATAGGACATATACCTTAATGATGAGGCCACGTGGCACTTCCTTATTGGCCCACCCACCATGCTGGATAAGTAGGGGTGCAGGTCACAGTGGTTCAGGCGCCCAATTCTTCTCCTAGATCGACTGCTAAGACTGGTTTTCGGTCTGACCCAGACCAGGCTCCTTCTCCAACACATCATCCTTCATACGCCGACGGGTGCGGAAATAGGAATAGGCAGTGAGCGAGCCCTTACCCGCCATGGTCTGATCAACCGCAGTTGCTGACCCGCCCTTCCAGCCACTGATTTCACCCCCACCTTTCATCGGACATCGCCAAGGCTGGGAGACATAGCTCCATCTTGTGTCAGCAATGAGCTTGACCGGATATGCAACCTCCTCATGGAGTCGTCGCCTCCTCGTCTCACCTGGAGGATTGGCGGGATGCCTGGGCACCCCTGCGCTGTGGTTAGAGTTGACAACAGCCCCTCATTTGCTCTTCAGGGGGACATTGATGCTCTGTCGTAACCATCCATGACTCCTCCTTCACCTAGGGCACGACACCAGCTTCTCCAGCACACCCCTACATCACTGCTGTGATGGGGTGGCACCGCCATCCCTGGTGTAGGGCGTCCTAGGCCGGCGTAGCCTCGTCGTCTCTCAGTCGACCTTCCACATGCACACGGTCGGGTGTCGCAAGCCCCTGTCACCGAAGACTTTGCTGACCCTGCTGTTTGGGTACTGTAGACGATGCTACTGCAACACTGGGGTAGGTGTCGTATCCATGGCGACATGCGAGGTAAGGATAGGACAGAAGTCTCCTGTGATCTTCACTCACCGTTAGGCTACTACGGATACACTTAGATTAGGGTTTTGTAGAGCCGCCACCACCAGCCTCCATACCTTCATCTTGATGGGGTGACATGATGCTTACCCAAGTAACCTTATATTTATAGGTATGAGAATATGATTCAAGGAGTCCTATTCCCTACCGAACATAGAGGTTTCATTGGGATTGTGAGTCCCGCACGAGAAACTAGTTTCCACCCAAACTTATTTCTAGGAAACTAGTAATAGGAAGGTGATACTGGAAAGTCCCAATGGCTGGTCCCCTTCTATTAGTTCCTATCAAACCAAACAAGTATCTTGGATACCTATTTCGATCACAATTATCAATAATATCCAAAAACATCTCAGGGACCCATATGTGAACTTTGATTAACCAATTGGACTGAAAGGTGTCCCTAAGGCCCATGAATCGTATCTTGGGCCTCCCAAAGGTTCCATGAGCTTAATCAAATTCCCAATTACCAACTTAGGCTTTGATAATTCTTGCACCTTATATTAGCCCCATATGAACACATATGATCTGTAGCACCTTATTTCATTAAATCGATCATTTAACATGAGTCTAGGGTTTGGAATCTTCAAGCAAGATCCCTCAAAACACTTCATTATTATATGTTCCCTAATCTATTTAGGCTTGAAATCTATGAATTTCAAGGATGTAACATTCACCCCTACTTAAAAGGAATTTTGTCCTCAAAATTCAGGCCTACTAAGCCTAGTGAATGACAACTCATATTATTTTCAAAACTTAGGGTTAGCACCCTACTTAGATATCTTTAACAATTTTTCTTAATATACCGATTCCCGACTCATTACTAGGATTGGCACTTGAATTGAAATTCAAGTATATCCACATCTCTAGTATTCACACCTCATCATCTCTTAATGATTTCATTCCTATTTTGTGATTTCAATTTCACTTGGTGATTTCTCTTTTCACCTAGGTTTCCAATCTATTATTCATTATTTTCACATAAGGGTGTGGTGGCACCTCAAACCCTAGGTCATGTCATTACACTTTCAACGTAGGATATTCATTCTCATATCTCAATTTTAAGCATAAGATGTGTCTACCCAATCTCTCTCCCTCATACTAAGATGTCACATTTAAGTATGTGGTGGAAACACAATGTTTGCATCAAATTGTAGCAACATATTGCAACAAAATTATTGTTGCACAGATCGAACTTTACATCTCAAACATAACTACTCAATCCTGACCTACCCACGCCTATGTGCTATCCCAACAGTGGACATGGATACTACCTCTCTCATATGGTAGATCCTCAATAGCCCCTTTTTGGTCCTACCCAATAGGTAGACCAATACATAGAGCTATATACTCGTATGATCCTACCCAAAGGTAGACCAAACCTCGAGCTATATAGTTGTATGATCCTACCCAAAGGTAGAAAAAACCTCAACTCATGATAATTTGTTGATCCTACCACAAGGTAGACCAATACCTAGATCATCCATTTCTCATATATACACAAATCTACATATGAGGATTAGGATATGAGCTATTCATGCACATATATATGGTGATAGTCATAATCACTTTACATTTTGCAAGAATTAAAATTCATCCCATTCCAAGAGTAGAGATGGTATATCCACACATTACCTTTCAATTTTACATATTAAGTTGAATCATACTCGATATGACTCTAAACTTACTTGTTTTTAATTTCATAGCATTCTTATATTTCATGAATCCAAGTGTCCCTTTTTCTTACTCTTAAATTAGGGCAAAACTGCTCTCAAGTTTTCATGACTTCGTTACGTCTTTTATATTTACATCTCATGTATCATTATGAGCCTTAGCCAAATTCTTGAGGTCTCTAGGGGTATAGGTACCTTTGGAGTGATCTCATCCTTATGCATCTAGAGAGTGCCTTTCACATTCACCCATTAGGCTACATGATCCTCATGGAGGTAACTAATCTTCTGAGTCATGTACCTTGGGTAAACCTAGTTGTTACCTCCCGACCACATGGTCATGTGCATTTAGGGCATATCAAATCCCAATCCATTGGTCCTATGTACCTCTAATACATCCTACTTGACCCTAGTATTACATTAGGACTCCACCCTCCCCAAGGGTTTCTTTGAGAGGTCATATCTTTTAAGCACATTATTCTCTTATTTAATTCTTTAACCTGGATTGCCTTCATCTCTCTCTTTTGAATGGACATTATGTAATGTAGTCCCAACATTTGGCTCGGGCCACCTTCCCTCCAGGGCTTGGTGCCATGTTAGTCTTCCCTCCTGGGCTTGACATTCTGTGATCTTCCCCTCCAGGGGCTTGATCCTAAACATCTGCACTATGGACTTGGGCCACCTTCCCTCTTGGGCTTGGTGCCTTATTGGTCTTCCCTCTTGGGCTTGACCGTTTCATGACCTTCCCTCCTAGACTTGGTCATCCACTCAGGCCACCTTCCCTCCTGGGCTTGGTGCCTTACTGGTCTTCCCTCATGGGCTTGACCGTTTCATGACCTTCCCTCCTGGGCTTGGTCATCCGCTCAGAGATGACATCCTTGGGTTCAAAGAATATAAGTGCTTTCATCTTTACATCTTTAACTCTTCACCCCTATAGGTGATGATTAAGGTTATCTCAATACTTAAATACATTTATTCACTTACCTTTTAAGGGAAAGTCCTAGCCTAGGGTGCCTTCTTGGCTCATAGGAGGGGGTTAGGCTCTCTAACCACAACTTGATCCCAAGCTCTAAGGTTTTGCCTCCCTCCTAAGTCATCTCCCCACTCTTGGGTCGACCCACCCCAAGTTGGCATACTAACCCTAAAGATTTCATATATATATTTTTTCATTAGGCATAACTTTTTATCATTATAATATATCAACCCATGTTTGCTCAATTTCTAAAATACCCCCTCATGATTTTTGTCCATTCAGTGAATTTAGTTTACCTTTCCCTATAGGGGCTTGGTGCAACATTGACCCTCCCCTCTAGGGGATTGGCCACCATCACCAAACTTCTAGAGACAATATGTGGGGTTTGAGCAAGTTATATTCAAACTTTCATTTTCATATATATATATAAATATATATATATATATGTATATATATATATATATATATATATATATATATAACAATTGGGTTCATATATTTCTTAAGACCTCTTACATAAGTGTTATGTTCCTCGTGCACACATGCATGGGAGACTGGGTCACCTAAACCCATCCCTTTATCTTCCTAATTCCTAATTTCAAGTTTCATATGGGTGGTGTCCCACACCACCAAACCATGTTCATTATTTAATATTAAGGTTTTAGGGTTAGGGTTAGGGACTGTACTCTACCTCTCAGAGTTCCATATCCCTTGACCCACTAAAGTTTTCATTCCATTAACCAAGTCCTTCCTCTATGAAAGGTCTTACTCATACATGTATCTTTCTAGTGTCTACCCTCTCTAGAGGGACCTACACAAAAGGTTACATCTTTTTACATTTTACTTCTCTAATTAACAATTTCTTTTCAAGAATTTTTAAGCAAAGAGATGAGAAGTAAACGAAAGTGTGAGATAAGAAACCTAAAAGATACATTATGCTTTACTAATTTTTATCTTATATTTCTAAGGATGATTTGAAATTATAAACTATTAAGTATTAGTTTATGAATCTGTGCTCTGATACCAAATGTAATGACCCGCGCTTTTGAGTGTCTAAAAGACCTTAAAGTCGTGAATCATTACTCATAAATTCTAGGATCAGGTTCAAGAAATAATACATAATAGTAAATAATTTCAATTAATGAACAAATAGTTACATGTTTGCATAAAAAGCTCCTCCAAGGAGTTACATAAATTTTAGAATGAACCAACTTATACATGTGTGAAGATATACCATCACAACTAAACCTTTAGGAATTACTTTAGTGTCTTCAACATCCTTATCCTATACCCTCATGTCCATGAATCAAGTATACCTGATACCTAAAACATCAACAAACAAATATACGTTCAATATATTTCTATGCTGGTACGTGGGTTCATCAAATAATCACAAGTAAGCATATAACTAACATCCGTTGTTTGCACATAATAACATAAACTTGTTTTCATATTCTAACCCATATCCGGCCTACTACCTCAGGTATAATCACTGTCCCTCTGGGGCTCATGTGCATTACCCTTAAGATCAGTCTAACCCAAGGTTCGAAATACTATTATTTACTTTACATGATACTCATAGGAACTTTATAATTTGCAAGAAGTAAATAAACAAGCAAGAAGTTTATCATACGTTCGATTTCATCGAGAAACCTCGACAAACTCAAAATTTGATACATGTATTCATAAGCGTAACCACGTACCTTATGCCATTGCAGAAACCATGCAGAATATATCACATGTACTTTAAGAGTGCATCCAAACATCTAGGCAACAAATCATTCACCCAACATAATCTGAAACACACATACTACATATGTGTTACCATGTATTCACATTACATTAATTAGATCTAGATTTGCTCTTAAACTAGGGTTTAGGGTTATCTCATGTTTAGACTAGGGATAAGGGTCGCAAACTATAATTCCATCATGTCATGATTTCTAAGATTACAACCTTTAGTTACGCATATTAGGTGAGACCCTATTCATCATCTTAAGCATATTAAATTATCCGTGATACCTAGATCATATTACTAGCATTAAGATCATAGCAAGATGTCCACATTGGTTTCAAAACCCTAAATCATCATGTATACGATTATTAATCTAGAAACATCAATTATCCCTCATTATACATGACAAGATCAGGTATTAACTCAACATAAATGAATCTACTCAATTAAGCATCAGTTTAAAGGAATCTAAGTTTTTCTTTATACTAATCACATCAAAACATGTATTGCATATACTTTTAGAATAAGTAGCATAATTAGATCTAAATTATATTTTTTTTGGATTCTTCTCGTTTTTCAATCATTTTAATATATAATATTGCTATTTTTGGACCATCCTAACATTTACTATGAATTATGCAAAATAAGGCATATACCTTAATGATGAGGCCACGTGACGCTTCCTTATTAGCCCACCCGCCACGTTGGATAAGTAGGGGCATGGGTCACAGTGGTTCAGGCGCCCGGTTCTTCTCCTAGACCGGCCGCTAAGACTGGTTTTCCGTCTGACCCGAACCAGCCTCCTTCTCCAACGCGTCGTTATTCGTACGCCGACGGGCGTGGAAATAGGAACAGGCCGTGAGCGGCCCCTTGCCTTCCATGGCCCGATCAACCGCAGCGGCTGACCCACCCTTCTAGCCACCGATTTTGCACCCCCCCCCCCCCCCGTCGGACGTCGCCAGGGTTGGAGACACAGCTCCGTCTTGTGTCAGCAGCGACCTTGACTGGATATGCAACCTCCTCATGGAGTCGTCGCCTCCTCGTCTCACCTGGAGGATTGGCGGGATGACTGGGCGCCCCTACGCCGTGGTCAGAGTTGACAACGACCCCTTATTTGCTCTTCAGGGGATGATGCTGCTCTGTCGTGACCATCCATGCATGACTCCTACCTCACCTAGGGCATGATACCAGCTGCTCCCGCATGCCCCTACGTCACTGCTGCGATGGGGTGCCACCGCCATCCCTGGTGCAGGGTGTCCTAGGCCGGCGCAGCCTCTTCGTCTCTCAGCCGACCTTCCACATGAAAACGCTCGGGTGCCGCAAGCCCCTATCGCCGGAGACTTTGCTGACCCTGCTGTTTGGGTACTGCAGACGGGGCTGCTACAACACTGGGGGTGGGCGTCGTGTCCATGGCGACATGCGAGGTAAGGATAGGATAGAAGTTCACGCTGCGCTCTCTTTGATTATCTCGCTTCTCACAAATTTTTTCAATTTTTTTATATTTATTTAATTTTATATTTTCTCTTTTATGATAAAAGAATAAAAAGATTATCATTATCTTTTTGGGCAGTTACGAGGATTATCATTATCTTTTTTGGAAGTTTTATTTTTCAAATATTTAATGTAAGATAAACATGTTCAATGGGGCACGATTACCATTATCTTTTTGAGAAGTTTTATTTTTTAAATATTAAAATAAACATGTTCAATGGGGCACGTGCATATGCACGTGTGTGTTGCTAGTATTTATAGGTATGAGAGTATGATTCAAGGCGTCCTATTCCGTGCCGAACATAGAGGTTTTATTGGGATTGTGAGTCCTGCACGAGAAACTAGTTTCCACCCAACCTTATTTCCAAGAAACTAGTAATAGGAAGGTGCTAATGGAAAGTCCCAATGTCTGGTCCCCTTCTATTAGTTCTTATCAAACCAAAACAAGTATCTTGGATACCTATTTTGATCACAATTATCAATAATATCCAAAATCATCTCAAGGACCCATATGTGAACTTTGATTAACCAATTGGACTGAAAGGTGTCCCTAAGGCCCATGAATCGTATCTAGGGCCTCCCAAAGGTTCCATGAGATTAATCACATTCCCAATTACCAACTTATGCTTTGATAATTCTTGCACCTTATATTAGCCCCATATGAACACATATGCTCTGTAGCACCTTATTTCATTAAACCGATCATTTATCATGTGTCTAGGGTTTTCAATCTTCAAACAAGATCCCTCAAAGCACTTCATTATTATATGTTCCCTAACCCATTTAGGCTTGAAATCTACAAATTTTAAGGATGTAACAATACTTCAAGCCATCTAGCATACCATATATTTTGAGTTGTTATTTGACTAAACATTTATAGTTATTGTTTGGTTACCACGTCTAGAAATATGATTGTTTTGAGATTATCCACCCATTCAACATTTCCCTTAAAACTTATATCCATACATCAATATTTTACTCAACTTTCCACTTTTGACAATTTTAAATATATAAAACCACAAATTGAAGGTTAATAAATTTTTATTGTATTTATCTCTTCTTTTAGTCATTCAATTCTCAATTTTCATTTTGACTCTTTTTTTATCACATCTAATTATAGGAATATTATGGAGAACCAATTTTAAACTAGAATCTGTTGTGATGGTAACATTATAGAACTAGACCCTAAGTTTAACATTATCCTAATTAATCACATACATGAAGCCTCAAATAGGAAGATTATTAGATAAAGAACATCCTAGTACAATCTAAGTAAGAAAAAAAGGATATTAAGGCCAAAATTATTACAAAGGCGTAAGGCAAGGGAAGATTAGGTTGGAAACCTAGAGTTGGATGTGTTACAAATAAACCATAATATCTTGTTGAGCAACTACCAATAATATGTATATGGTGTTTTACAAGTGAATACATAGGCAAATTAAAAGTCACATAAGTTTTTAACCAGGCTCGTGGATCATGTTTAAGACCATAAAGGGCCTTGTGAATCATGTAAACATAAATTTACTTGGCCTAAACAAACCCTAGAGGTGTGAGAGGTATACTAGTTCGATTTAATTACCAATAATTATATATATCCATTTTCATAACCTCCCACTTAGAGCTCATACTGATAATTAAAATAACCTATTTGGTGCAACTTTAAAAACATTGTTGTATGTATCCCCATAGTCAATTCCCTCTCATCAGCTATATGACTTTGCTACCATTGATTCAATTCTTTCCAGACTAGTCAATTCCCTCTCATCAGCTATATGGCTTTGCTACCATTGATTCCATTCCTCTTGGATTACCATTCAAATGCTATTTTTTTTGAAGCCACACTTAGAGCCAAGGATATTTGTGTGACTTGGTTTTGGAACTAGAGATCAAGTATTATTAGAATGCAATACATTCAATTCTTATCTCATGGCTATAAGCCATTGTGAATACTTGGGTGACCCTCAAATAGACTATTGAAGTTTAGGTAATAGTTGAGATGTGAATACATATTTTGGAATAGGCTTAATGACCCTTTACTTGGATTGTGTAAGCACATAATGCACATTCTTTTAGCAATAACAAATCTATCAACAAACATAATATTAGTAGAGTCAGTCATAACCATAGATCATGTGATCATGGTATTTAGTAGATGCACCCATGTTAGTTGGCAAAATATTAGTGCATTCATGCATCATGGAAACTTGTATATGATTGCCATCATCTCCTTTGGGTTCGACATGATGAGATTTAATTATATTGTGAGTTACATGATTGTCAATGCTTGAAGAATTACCAGAGTTGACAACGATAACATTATCAATCCAATTATCTTCATCACTATTATTTCAAATATCTTCAAACATGTTATTACTATTACGAATACATTTTGATAGTTTAGGGATCAAATATGCAAGGTAATTCTCCATTTAGAGTAACATTTAACGATATTGGAGAGCAATTCATATTTGGAATATCTTGAGAAATAGAATATGCAGTTTTAGTGTCATCAATGAAATCAAATATGGTTGCTAATTCCTCCAAAGCTACATTATAAGGTGGTGCGTCCCGCTAGAGGTGCACATACTAATCAATTTATATTTGACTATATGCACCCCACGAGATCAGAACACACTTGGGATAACTTTCAAAATTTATAATGGACCTACATGTACACACTCACATACACTAAAAACACTACACCCACAAGCACATGGGGTCATTTCGTAGTATAGGAGGGCGGCGAGTATAGTGTCGATCCATAGGGAGAAAAGGGGGCATTAGAGCTAGGTTAGTTTTGAGCTAGGTTCCTACTGCGGAGTTTAGGGTTGAAGGTTTGATGGTTGATTTGATGATTACACTAAGGATTGAACAAGCGAGCAAATAAAGGAAATCAAACAAGATCAAACCTAAATTAACCCTAGAGAGATCATTCTAATAAGCAAAAAAAGACAAGGCAAGCAATAAAAGGACAACCTATGCTAAGGTAGGCAAGAAGAGATCTACACTACACTAAGCTATCAAACAAGGCAAAAGAACAATTAAAGACCTAAACTAGCAAGAGCAAAGCAAGAACAAGGTAGGAAGCTAACTAAGAAAGTAAAGAGCTAATTAAGCTAACACTAGCTAAGAAAGAAGGCAATTAGGGTTTTAAAACATTACATGGATGTGTGGACGGTTGCGGGGATGCACTTATCAATTAGGTTGGGGGTGACATGTGAACATTATGCTTTCATTTATATTACCAAACCAAACAACAAGATAGAGTCTAATGAAATGCCCTAGACTACTAACTGACCATGGATAGGATAGGTTGTGTATAGGGTAACTAGTCCCTAACACCTCCTACTACCCTTACGAGGCTCAATTGGGTTAGGGTTTAGGTGTAATTAAATTCGAGTCTAAACAAGCCTAGGTTTCTAGGTTAGAGGATCTTAGGGTGATTAGGGACTGAGATTAGTAATGGGAGTGGAAGTGAGGTTTTAGGCCTCCCATCACCCACATTCTAGCCTGGAGAAAGCACCATTCTAAGCACACTAAATTCATCTAAACTAGCTACTTAGATTTCTCAATTAGGGTTAGGAGAATTGATTATCATGTAGAAAGATGGTTGGCTAGCTAGGGATCCATGAATTGGACCTAGGAACAAATTCTAAAATTCACACATATAAGCAATTTCCCTAAATTTCTAGGTGATTTTAAGCACAAACCACAAAACAATTCATGAAGAGTGATATATAAATAGAACATAATCATTAGCAAATGAAATTACAATATTTACACATCATTTTCTCACAACATAGTATCAAAGTGACTTTTTTGGCCCCAAACAGGCCACCTAAGGGGCCTAGCTACTCATGGAAATGGAAAATACAAAAAGAAAGGAGAAAGAGGGAGAAGATCCATGGAGCTCGGTGTAGATGAAGTCATCCTCCTCTTCAGCTGTTGTAGAGACGTCCTCATCCTTCCTCCAAGGTGCAAGGACATGGAATGAAGTAGGAAAGTGATCAAAACACCAAGAAACTAGGGTTTTGGTGGTGGAAATGGTGAAATAGAGTGGAGTGGAGGTGGAAATGGAGTGAAATGGCTAAGGGGAGAAAATGTGGAGCTAAGAGGGAGTATAAGGTAGCTAACCTCATTCCCCAGCCACCACCCATGTATATATAGGTGGTGGGGAGGCACTAGATCAAGTAGGGGTAAAGTGGGAAATGCAATGGAAAAGTAGCTAGGTTTTTGTGAGTAGCCCTGGTCGTACTGGGCAGCACGACTGTGGTGGGTTGGCGTCAGAATGGTGGTGGTGGAGTGGAACGACTGAGGTGAAAAGTGGAGAAAATGATCAGGGAAGTGGTTTTGAACTGATAGTGGGTTGTGGCTTGGGAATGCTCTGCGCGTTCTTGGCAATATGCCCATTCTGCACTGATAGTCGCACAGTCGTGCAAGATGGAACGACCATTTTGGATCCTTGAGGCACGATCATTCTTTGTGGCACAACCATGGTGATATCTTCAATCTTCAATGCTTCGACTCTATTGGTGTTTGGGTGATGCAACACGACCATTCTAGTATACCACGACCGTGCTACTCTCTATAGAAATACTTTGACTTGAATCTTTGTGTTTCCTTAGACGTCTTTGCTTCAATGGATCTTTGGCCACTAGGGGTAGGTTTAGGAAGCCTTGGACTTCACTTTGGGCCTCTCCAAGGGTAGAGAAACCCTAGGATCACTCCTTCTCTCTCTCTCTTCCATCCAAGCGTCGTCTAAATACCTAAAAAGCATGCAAATAATGTCCACAAGTGCATTTTACACAAATATGCATATTAGGGAAAATAACATGTAATCTAGTAGGTATAGATGTGATTGAAATGCAATATGACACAATATGGAGCCCTAAAATAGGGTTGCATCACCACCCCAAACTTAGAACATACTTGTCCTCAAGTATGTTCCAACTCAATCACTGTAATTTTTCTACAATCAAGAAATCACAAATACATTGTAATAGATGAATATTGACTAAATGGGCTCAAAGATGACTAGGTACATACATTACACCTCTCTCCTCTCCTCTTTCACAAACCAATCATGATTAGAGCAATGAGCCTGCAAACTTCAAATATAGAGCATAGGAAACACAATCAATCCATATGGCTATCATATCACTCTGGGTAAACCGTTTCATGGTAGCAAATGTCAAAAATGGATAATTTTGCTATTTTACATTCATGCATTCAATCTCATATGTCCATCCACACTAAGTAACCCACGTGGCTGTGAAAAAGGACAAAATGAGCTAGGGTTGATATTTCCTAACTCCATGGGCATGCAAAAGGAAGAAAGGGTTGCCGTAAGAGTTTGGAGTGCTTTTACATGCTTATCTTTTCTTTATTTAGATGCTCCTAAATAGGAGAATCTTTTATTTTCTGTTTACATTTCTGTTTATGGTTGCGGGGATGCACTTATCAATTAGGTTGGGGGTATAGATATGGCCACCCCAAACTTTTGGAGGTGGCCAAGGCCGAATGTGTGCACTTTGGTATCCTTTCATGAGGTGGAGAGGTAAGAAGATGGTAGAAGAAAAGTGAGTCAAAGAGGGGTTACTAGTGTGGATATCAACATGAGATATCCTTCATGAAAGTTACTCCAACAATTTCATCAAGCAATGACACACCACATGAATGTGCAATATTAAAACCACATTTCTATCATGAGATTCTACAAAATTGTGAGCGTTTGTGGCTTGCTTCAATCACAATTCAACCAAATAGTTCACAATCACGAGAGAGGTCATGCACATGTAAAATATCAAGATTGAGGCCTTTTAGCAATAAACCATGATAATTCACTTGCATATGTCAAAGGTCATCATTTTCAATCCAACAAGTAGAGATTGGGTCAAAACACACTATTTAGGAAAGAAGTTCTAAACTTGGGCAAAATTGGTCAAAACGGTGCCAAATCTCCTTCAATCACATCTAAGTCTTCATTATGGAAAATAAAGGAACAAACAAGAAAATCCTAGATAAAACATGCAAAAATTACAAAAAACTACATGATATGCAATGCATGACAAAAAGGGAAAAATATTTGAAAATAACGCAAAAATTGTCAAAAAGTAAAATACATGACATGCAATTATGCAAAATAGGTAAAATATAACCTAGATAGCAAAAACAACAAAACAAAAGTAAATGGCAGGTGAAATGCAAAAAGAGTGATATGAGAAAGGGCATACCCCCCTACCATCCCAAAATTTTGAATCATGTTGTCCTCAACATGACAATAAAGTCTAGGAGTGATAGGGTAGATTATCACTGTGGTGGCTCCAGTGGTGCTCCTCCCTGTGGTGGAGGATGCTAGTAGTAGCTGCCCCAGTAGTCCCCGCCTGTGGAGGTGGGTGGGAATCCTGATATGCAAAAAGTGTGCCCCATAAATCTTCCCCCCATTGGGGGTTTCTCAGGGTCTGGGCATGCTGAAACTGACACGTGGTTGATCTAATAGTGCATATGTTGATGATCCAACCATAGTGCATCTTGTGTGTGTTGATATCCCTCATGTGCCCTTAGAATCCTCATGTGAGCTATGAATACCCTCCAGCTATGCATGTATGGTAGACATGTCATATGTGTTCACTGAAGGCTATTGTGGCTGTTGTGACGTCTCCGCCCCTATATCATGACCTTACGTGCCTCTCTCTCCTCATCTGTCCTCATCCTCTTGAAGGCTTCCTGAGACTCTCCTAATCCCTTAGGAATAATCTATGGTTGTTGGAATGTGTCCTGAGGGTTCTCCTCCTCCCATCTCCTTACTGAATCCAAGAATTGTGGAGTGGGGCCATGTTCCTCTAAGAGAGGTGCAATGTTGTATGGGATCTCTAGTATGATGTCTGGGTATGAGGGTTGACCTGGTATATGAATTTCTGATGAACAACTACAATCATCGAAGAACGGACAAGATACTACAAGTCTACCAATTTCCCCCCTTCTGCCTTGGTGTATCCAGAAACGTCATGACCTAGGGCAATGACAATCAATGCCACAATCACTTCCAAAATGAATGATTTCTTGCTCTTAGATGGGACTATCTTAAGACGATCAATCTTTAATGCACCTAGATTCACATGCTTGCCCTCCATCATCCATCCTAGGACACGCAAGTCCTTCTTCATGCAACTCCCCTGATTCTCACATCAGCCAAAAATATTGTTCATGAGAACCTTTTGAACATAGCATTGGAAGGGGTTATGGAGAAAACTTGTCTTTGACTTCCCTGCTACAAAGTCACTGTGGATGATGAATGTCTTCCACATGGAAGTAAAATTGACACTGGCACTCTTATTGGTCTTGCCATTATGTAAGATAGTTGCCATTTCCTGACTTGGAGCAAAAAAGTTGTTTAGCATGGATGAAGTGATAACCCGACGTTTGTCTCCAATCACGACTCTAATGGCGTCTTCAACATTCTCAGAAACCTTTTCCAAAGTGGAAAAGAACTGCTCCATGAGCTTGAATTAGGTCTCCTGGACTGTAGTCAAACCTCATACAATCCCATTGCTACCATCACACCCTAATAATACTCAAAGAATCCTAGGGTCTCCATTGTTGCCTAACATGTGTAGCGGGTGGCAATCACCCTATGAGTCAGGCACTCCAGGTGCTTTGGCTTCTTCACATTCTTACTTCTTATTTTAGGCATTTCTTCATGTTGCTCATCAGGTGAATTCTCTTGTGGTACATCCTGCATAACCTCATCTTCCTCATCTAAAAGTAGTTGTCTCCATGCTCGAGGTTGAGGTTGTGGTTGTGGTGTCGTAGATGTCGAAGGTCGTGCTGCTAAAACTGATGACTAAGCTGATGAGGGCGGTGGCAGTTCTCTAGACAATGACATTTCTCATCGTAGCTACATGGACACTTATTCAACAATGGGATCCACCAAGGCATTCAATTTAGCCTTCGTCAAATGGACAACTCCTCCAAACCCAGAGGTGGATGGCGGAGTAGTAGACACTGGAGTCAAAGTTGATGCATTCTTGGTCCCGAGTTGGTAGGAGAGTATGCCCTTGGTATTTTCCACTGCTTTCTTGACCATTTGCTTCATCTTTGATGGACTTTGGTGGAGAAAATTTGGATTGTAGGTTTTCTTTGAAGAACGGGGCTGTTGGGGTGGATTGGAGAAAAATGGTGGATTTGGTGGATGAAATGGAGTGGAATATGGAGGTTAAGGTAGTGGAAATGGTGGGGGAATGATTGGAGATTAATAGGGGGTGATTTGGTGGAGGATCGAAGGTTGGAGAGGGGGCTGGAGTCACCGCACGACCGTCTGGACATGGAGAACAGGTGTGCTGTTCGTGGAGAAATGAAATGAACTGAGTTGGAATTCACTGAAATTGCTTACTTATCGGGTAGCAACACGGCCGTGCTGTGCGGCACGGATGTGTTGTAGCGCTAGTCACACACCCATGTTGGCCTACACAACCCATTCTGCTATGGCAGTCACACAGCCGTTCCACCTTCCACGAGCGTTCTAGGTCTGTTCTAGTCTTCTTGAATTCTCTTGATTCTCTATTGATTTGAGTGTACCACCACAACCATTCTATGATACCATAGCTGTGGTGAGTACTGTAGCAGGTGTTCCACACTTGAATTTCATCAAAATAACAAGTATTTGCTCGAAAGTGATTTTTTTTTATCCTTTATCTCAATATCATTCAATTTTCTACATTGATCCTTTGTCTCAGTATCATTCAATTTTCTTCATTCCACCCTATTTTCACCTGCACATCTTAAAACTAAACAAAACTATTAAAAAGAAGTGTGTGTGTGTGTTTTCTTAGAAAAGTGTAAAAATGAACAAAAAATATAAAAATGATAGGTTGGGTGAAAAATTCCCTAACCTAGGTGCGTTGCCTCCCACAAGCAATGAGTTTCATGCCTTGAGCTGGACTTCTTGCTAATTCTTGCATCATTCATCCATTTGGCATCCTCATAAGTCCATTCTTGCAATAAATGCATCTCTCATTTGTATTCAACCTATGTTGCTCATCCCTTTGATCACTAAAGCTATCCTCAAGTCTTTCATCCAGATCTCCTTCTCTCAAATGACCAGGACTCTTGAAGTGACAATGTCCAATATCCTCATCTCAAACTTGTCGGGTTGAGGACTTGTATATATTGATCTTTATCTTCATTTCCATGAAAGAGACAGTCATTATGCCACTCTGAACGTGTATCTCAACATCAACTATAGATAAGAATGGTCTTCCCAAGATGATGGGAATCTTCCTATCATCCGGCTCCATGTCAAGAATAATGAAACCCATTGGGAACACTGTGCCTCTTTCCTTGTCTATCATCACCAAAACATCATCCACTCTTCCTCTTGGCACTTTGATGTAACAGTCTGCCAATTCGAGAGTGCAATGTGCCAGTTTCAACTTGCCTAATCCCAGCTTAACATAGATACTATATGGCATCAAATTCATACTAGATCCCAAATTAAGTAGGTATTTGTCTATATGATGTCCCTCAATGTAGCTAGGTATGAGTGGGGCTACTGTGTCTTTCCTCTTCATGGGAAGTGAGTGTTGGAGGATTCAACTCACTTGTTCGGTCAATTTGACTCTCTTCAGTATTTTCCTCGTTGATCTTCTCTTCACAGTGCATAAGTTCTTAAGAAACTTGACATGCAATGAGATATGCTTGATAGAATCCAACAATGTAATGTTGACCTTCACTTGGCAAAACACGTCAAGAATGTCAACATTGTGCTTTTGTTTCCTCCTTACTTTCAATGGCTCATCTAATGCTTCAATGAATGGTGGCTCACTAGCTTTGGCCTTACTTGAATCAACATGAGGTGGGATACTAGGGATGGTGGAACCTACAAATGGAGTGTGAGGTGGAGCACATGGTATCACAAACTCAACATGCGGCGTCACATAATCAACGTGCGGTATCACAATATCATCTTGAACAATCTCAATCATAGTATCATCCTTATACTGCCTTGGCCTATCAGCTTTTCTTTAACTTGTAGGCTGCTCAAGAGATTTCCCACTCCTTAGAACTGTTACAACACTTCCTTGCTCATGGTGGAGAGGGGGAGCTTGTTGGGGATTTGGAGGAGATGGGGGTGACACTTGTTATTTAAATTGAGGTGGAGAGGAGAATTGAGGTTGGAAGGTGAGTTGGTTGGAAAGTTGTGGTGGTGGATGGGTCGAAGGAGTGTAAGGCTTGGGATTGCCTTGGAAGTGGTATATGGGTTGCACTTGCATGGGAGGTGGACTATAGAGAATTTGACTGGATTGCATAGGTCCACTTGCTTCATTAAAACTCATTATGGGCTTTGAAGACAATTTTTCTTCTTGGAGAGCAAGTATGTAAGATAGATGTTTGATCCTTTCTTCAAGCCTTGTAACATTCTTTTGGACATCATCAAATCTTTTCAACCTAGAGAGAAATTCTTCCTCAAACCTTGAGCTATATCTTGGACTTTGTGGTTCCTGGTAGCTATAGGAGTGAGGTGTCTTCATTTATTTACCATGAAACTCAATAGAATTGACCGAGTGATAAGGAACACTTCTCACTTGGTTCTTCATGAAGCTCACCATGTCACCAAGAATCTTCATCACTTGTGGGCTAAAAATCACCATGAGCTGAAGATGTTATACCAAAGGGGCAATCGCCATTATTCATCATGCTAGAAGCTCAGATTCTTGAACCTTCTGCCAACTAGACAAATAATGGCCATATATCCTTGGGTGGCCTAGCCATGAAAATCCCTCTACAAGAAGAATCTACTATAGCTTGACCCTTTGGAGATTGAATAGAGTAAAAGGACTGAACTAGCTGCCACAAAGGGATCTCATGGTGTGGGCATTCTCTCAACATCTTCTTAAATCTCTCCCAAGCATTGTGAAGTTGCTCATTGCCCATATGACTGAAACTCACTATGGCATGCCACATTTGTGTAAACCTTGCAATAGAGTAGAATTGACTTAAGAAGGCATTCTTCATCTCTTCCCAACTCATGATGTCCCTCCTTGAATCATACCAATCTTTGGCTTTGTCTTTAAGGGAGAATGAGAACAAGGTCAACCTAATTATGTCATCCCTAGTTGTCGACATCTTGAAGGTGGAGCATACTTCAAGAAATGAGTCCACTTCTTGTAGGGGTTATCACTCTCTAAGTTGTAGAAGGCAGACATGAGCCTAAGAAGACCTGGAGGGATGGAGAATTTCTCCCCTGGCATTTGATCAACCCTACTAGCAATTGGTGATTTGTATTTGCTAGGCATGAAGCAATCTTGAAGTGGCTTGTAAGGTGCATTTTGGCCTTCTATATTGTTTTCCCCGAGTGGCTTGTCACATGCATAAGACACAACCAAACAAAAGAAATCAAGTTTGCAAACTAATATGTATAAAGAATAAAGAATAAATAATAGAAATGATGAGGGTAGTAAGAAAATATAAAAGCAAAACTACTAGCTAGGTCTAGCACCTTTCTCCCTGGCAACAGTGCCAAAAAACTTGGTGAGTCCCGCTAGAGGTGGACACACTAATCAATTTAGATTTGACTAGATGCACCCCACGAGATTAGAACACACTCGGGATAACTTTCAAATTTTATAATGGAATTACACGTACACACTAACATACACTAAAAATACTACACCCACAAGCACACAGGGTCGAGTTGTTGTATATGAGGGTGGAAAGTATAGGGTCGATTCACAGGGAGAAAAGGGGGCACTAGATCTAGGTTAGTTTTGGGCTAGGTTCCTAATATGGAGTCTAGGTTTGAAGGGTTTGATGGTTGATTTGATGATTACACTAAGGATTGAACAAGCAAGCAAATAAAGGAAAGCAAACAAGATCAAACCTAAGTTAACCCTAGATAGATAATTCTAACGAGAAAGAAAAGACAAGGCAAGCAATAAAAGGACAAGCTATGCTAAGGCAAGAAAGAAGAGATCTACACTACACTAAGATAGCAAACAAGGAAAAAGAACAATTAAAGATCTAAACTAGCAAGAGCAAAGCAAGAATAAAGCATGAAGCTAACTAAGCAAGTAAAGAGTTGATTGAGCTAACACTAGCTAAGCAAGAAGGCAATTAGGGTTTTAAAGCAATAAATGGATGTGTCGTCTATTTGGGGGATTCACTTATCAATTAGTTTGGGGGTGACATGTGAGCATTATTCTTTCATTTAGATTACCAAACCAAACAATGAGATAGAGTCTAATGAATTTCCCTAGACTACTAACTGACTATGGATAGGATATGTTGTGTATAGGGGAACTAGTCCCTAACACCTCCCACTACCCTAATGAGGCTCAGTTGGGTTAGGGTTTTAGTGTAATTCAATTAGAGTTTAAACAATCCTAGGTTTCTACGTCAGAGGATCTTAGGGTGATTAGGGGCTGAGATTAGTAATGGGAGTGGAAGTGAGGTTTTAGGCCTCCCATCACCCACGCTCTAGCCTTGAGAAATCTCCATGCTAAGCACACTAAATTCATCTACTAGCTACTTAGATCTCTCAATTAGGGTTAGGAGAGTTGATTAGCATGTAGGAATATGGTGGCTAGCTAAGGATTCATGAATTAGATCTAGGAGCAAATCCCAAAATTCACACATATAAGCAATTTCCCTAAATTCCTAGGTGGTTTTAAGCACAAACCACAAAGCAATCCATGAAGAGTGATATAGAAATAGAACATTATCATTATCAAATGAAATTACAATGTTTAAATATCATTTTCTCCCAACATGGTATTAAAGTAATATTTTTGGCCCCAAACAGCCCATCTTAGGGGCCTAACTACTCATGGAAATGGAAAATACAAAAAGAAAGGAGAATGAGGGAGAAGTAGCAATGGATCTCAGTGTAGATGGAGTGATCCTCCTCTTGATCTATTTTAGGGACATCCTCCTCCTTCCTCCAAGGTGAAATGAGATGGATTGAAGGTGGAAAGTGGTCAAAACACCAAGAAACTAAGGTTTTGGTGGTAGAAATGGTGAAATAGAGTGGAATGGAGGTGGAAATGGAGTGGAATGGCTAAGGCACAAAAATGGGGAGCTAAGAGGGGGTAGAAGGTAGATAACCTCATGCCCCAACAGCCACCCATGTGTAACATCCCTGACCTGGGTTATGAGTTAACCCTAGGTGTTTTGCCTAAATATGTAATTAAATCTTTGTGATTACCTTTTTGGCATGTAATTAAGGAACATACATTTTCATTTCTGTCCTTTTAAAACAATGTTGTAGAATTATTTGGTAATGCAGGGGCCTATGTGCAAATTACCTAGTTAAAGGGTGTAACTTGCAAATTTCACAAGTTAAGATGTTCCTCTGGTGATGAGACATCATATGAGTAAATATGATGAGGTAAGATGGATTTCCCAAGCCTGGGCATCAAGATGCAGCTTGTGGAATGATCCTTGTGCTTAAAAAAACCCTAATTTGGATTAAAGTGCAATTTACCCAAATGAGGGGTGCAACTTATAAAATATACCATCTAGAATATCTTTTATGACTTTTGACATCATTTAGACTAACAATGATGAAGGGGGCACTTCCTTTGAATAATCATATTATAAGGAACACCTTTGTAATTAAATCATCAAGATATAAGTAAGGAGACCCTTATGTACATATGTACCTTAGTGATAAGTTGACCTTCCTTGCCTTTGGTTCTTGGATTTAGAAGGAGTTTTATCTTAGAGAAGAAGAGGAGGGACGTGCCTAAAAGAAAGGAAGGACCTAGTTGTGAAAAGGAGAAACTAGTTGTCCTTATGTTGGAAATGACCCCAATATATATATACACCCTTCCTTTGTTTGTAAAGGAACGTTTCCTTCACTTCCTTTCTTATTTTCTTGCTTAGACCGACTTAGGACAGAGCTCTGGAGAAGAGGAGAACGGCCAAGCAATTCTAGGTAATCTTTGATCATCATCTTGCTCAAATTCATGGAGGATATCATGTTACAAGGTTGGTTTGCTAGTTTTCTTACCTAGCTTTCTCGTTCTAGCCATCTTTTCCCAACCTTTCCTTGGAGAAACAACCTTGGCCGACCTGAGGAGCTCAAGACACCATTAAAGACTTGAAGCTTGGAAGCTTGGAGCTCAAGGAACAACCTTAAGGCGGGTTTTACAATTCTAAACCTTTTTTCTTTGTTATGCATACTTTTATTCGTGCAAATAATAGTTAGTTCTTCTTCTTCCCCATCCTTCTTTGCACCCTTGCAAGTTTTTTCATGAAGAACAAACCTTGGTTTCAAGGTTGAAGACAAAGGGCGTTAATACCTATGTTGGTCCTTATCCAACTTTACTAAACGATCTTGGACCAATAGGTCAAACAATCTCACACTCGTTTCAATCCAAACGGGTTCAATAGGTCGGTTTGGCCAAACGGCTTCCAACCTGTTTGAGGGCGTTGACCAAGCGTTGACCGTTTGGGATTTCTGTTCATAATTATGTAGGCTAATGACCCACCAAAGTTGAGGGGTTAACTCCAAAGGAATCATAGGTTGAAGGCCAATCAATTAGGCAATCGAATTGAATTAAGTGCTGTTTTCTAAACTGATTAACTTAAATCTTTGGGCAAACGGGTTCCAACCCATTTGAAGGAGTTGAACAAGCATTTACCGTTTGGTATTCCTGTTCATAATATATTGAATTTCATTTCTACCAATAATCATGATCTAATTCCTAACCAATTAAGAGTTGAAGGTATTTCAACACCCTAACCCTAATCGGGTTAAATTTGCTGATTTTCATATAGATTTTGATGAGTGTTGGGTTGAAGGACCCAAACGAGTTCAAACCCGTTTGGGGGTTCATCCAAACGATCTCACACTCGTTTAGTGACACCCCAAGACCATTTGGAGGCCTAGGGTTAAATAAATTTGATGGTTTGAGGGTCCAATCACAAGATATTGATAAATTATTGAAAAGTGCTGATTTGTAATTTAATTAGGACTCCACCCTTATCAAATCAACTTAATTTTGGTCAAACTTTGGGCAAACGGTCTCAAGACCGTTTGGAGTTCATCCAAACGATCTCAAGACCGTTTGGGCCAAGTTTGGGCCCAATTGGAGTTCAATTGATAGGTTCAACCTTATTTTGATTCACATTGTTGAAAATTGATGAGTAGCCGATTGGAAACCTTAATTGAGTTAGACTTAACCATAATTGGCTTTTAATTGAAGGTCAAATTGGAGTCCAATTAGTTGAGGCTCATACTAATTGACTCAATTTGTAAGTGGTTAACATGGCTTGGGCCAATTGAAGGCTTCAACTTAAGAAATTCTTTTCAATCATGACCTTTGTATCACCTTTCATGTCCATGCGGTTTAGACCCAAACGAGTCCACACTCGTTTAGACCCAAACGAGTCCACACTCGTTTAGACCCAAACGAGTCCACACTCGTTTAGACCCAAACAAGTCCACACTCATTTAGATCCAAACGAGTTCAACCCGTTTCAATCCAAACGAGTTCAACCCGTTTCAATCCAAACGAGTTCAACCTGTTTCAATCCAAACGAGTTCAACCCGTTTCATCTTAAATGGGTTCACACCCGTTTCATCTTAAATGGGTTCACACCCGTTTCATCTTAAATGGGTTCACACCCGTTTCATCTTAAATGGGTTCACAACCGTTTCATCTCAAATGGGTTCACACCCGTTTCAGCTCAGTGAGTCCACACTCGTTTGAGGGTTCAAATGGGTTGATGGTTGAAGGTTGAAGGTTAAACCCTAACCTAATTGGAGACTTTCAAGGATGATTATACTTAACCACTTGAAGGTATAAATGGTTCAATAATGATCCAATCTAAACCATAATGGTAACTTAAGACATTAAGGAACTAAGTGACTAATGAAGTGATTCATGATGATGATCAAAGGGTAATTTACCAAAATGCCCTTGAAAGGTTCAATTGAGTGATACTTTGTCCTAAACCAAACCCTAATCCCACAATAATGGTGATTTGGTCTATGTTAATCAAAGAGGACTTAATCAAACCAAATCTAGAGTGGTGTAATCACCATCTACTAGTAAGAGGAGAGAGAAAGTACCAATTATGATAGAAACTCAAGTAAAATACCTTCAATATACATGAATGTGCATGATTAGGGTATGATCCACCGGATGAGATCATGGAAACCCTAAATATGATAATTGATGAATCTTAATCTTATCTGAGGACTTTAATGATGATGTTTCTCATACATAGTGATGTTAAGAGATCAATTCACTAATATGTGAATAGTAAACCCTAATTCTAGGGTGATGACATGTAATGTGAATAGTAAACCCTAATTCTAGGGTGATGACATACAATGTGAATAGTAAACCCTAATTCTAGGGTGAAAACATGTAATGTGAATAGTAAACCCTAATTCTAGGGTGAAGACATGTAATGTGAATAGTAAACCCTAAATGATGAAAACTAGGGAAACCTAGCTCTTGTATGAGTAGGGAGATACAACTTCTTTAAATAAGTTATTTACTATTATCAGTTGATTTAACCATGCAGGTTTCTTTATAAGAATGATCATATCCAGGTATGGATGATGATACTATATTCATTGAAAGCATGTTGTTAGCTTTATGAATAATGATATATCCTGATGCCTTGTTAATAGCATCTTATGAGATTGATAGGCTGTGAAGGACATGAATACCATCAAGGTCATGCTTTAAGAGATGAATTGTGATGAGAATATCGAGAAATGACAATTGATGAGAGTTAGGCTTGTTACATTTAGTATTCTTCTTTCATAGCTGATATGCTAATGATTAATGTTTGAAAACATGTATGATGATAAAAGAATACTGAAATGTACCTAATTAATCAAGTATAATCATACCATGTAGAGCCCTGATCATAGATCCATCATTGTCAGGAATTAAATGATGGTGAAACAAGTTTTCCTAAGGGAATTCCTGGAGCACATACTTTTGAATATGTGGGGTAATATGGATGTGAATTTCCTTACATCCTAGTGTAGGAATTGATGTAGATGTATCTTTATTCTATAAATCCTTCACTATGTGTTTATGCCGGGGTGATGTAACACTAATCTCCCGAGGAAATCTTTTATACCGCATCGATGAGAGATAAACAAGAAATCTTTCGATGGCGAAGAGAGTAGAGAATGCCACTGTGACTCTAATAGCGAAGTACCAGAATACCCTGGTAAGCTATTGTAACAGAGACACTAGATGTCCTGCATGTTGATCCTCATACTGACTGAGGAAGATGAGGTCATAAGAATCCAGCTCTTTTGATGACCTATGTATGATACCGATGTGACTTAATAGTGATCGGTTGGAGTATGAGCGGTATACCTCATCTCCGCAGGGCATAATGATGTTTGTAAAACATAATCAACCGCGTAGCATATCTTCTTAGGTTGAACCACGAAATACATTGGTTGATGATACATTACTTAGTATACATGTTTTTCATATTCCTTAAATGTTGTTGTTCTAATTGATAACAATCTACTGTGGATTACCTTAGAGCTTTTGTTGCCTATGTTATTCTTGGTTTCTATAATAAAGCTTCTGGCGGAGAGTTATAACTCTCGCTGGGACAATTATTTAAAATTGTCTCACCCCGTAGATTTCTACCTTTAGGTGGACGTCGAGGTCGAAGGAACCGATCTATAGGTGGATAGCAGCAACAGTAGCGTATTCAGGAGCAGCAGTGACTTCAGGTGGAAACACTGTGCTGTCTAGTCTTGTAGTCAGAATAGTCTTATGTCGTCTCTGTACACTCAGGTCCTAGGAGTTTGTTGATATGAGAATTTTAAAATCTTGAGATTTTGTATCATGACGTATATAATCACTCGAGAAGTGATTTATCAGAGATGTAAACAGTCCATATTACTTTTATAAAAGGAGTTTCAGGTTTTTAAGATCTCATTTTCGAAAAGTTTTAATTTCTCGTGATTTTCGTATTCCGCTGTTAATCGAATCGCTTCCGCTATGTTTATCTTGTGTTTTGGAGATCAGAGCCCACAATTAAGTGGTATCAGAGCTCTAGGTGCGCCGAGTCTACAGAGACATAGGACTTAGAGTGTCAAGTCTATCCTTAGTACTTCTTTCTTATCTAATAGAGTCTTCTACTCCTCAGGAGAAGAAGATAATTAAGGATGTCTGGACCACAGGAGGAGTACGAGGCTGAAAGTAGTGTTGCTGCGCCTCGAGAAGGTGCAAGGAACCTAGAAATAGAACAACCTGTACCTGAGCCACCCAGAGAACCACCTCAGTTTGACCCAACTGACATGGGAAACCCAGCTGTTCAAACTATGTTCGGGCAGTTTATGACTGCTATGACACACATCACCGACAGGATGCCCATGCCTGCACCTAGGGCACCTGCCCAGCCTGAAGGACAAGGTATCGGTAAGACGTTCGAGTGAGTTTGTCGTGTCAGAGCAACCGAATACTTTGGAACATCTGATCCTGCAGATGCCGATCTGTGGTTAACCGAGTTGGAGAAAGCTTTTAGAATCCTCAACATCCCAAAAGTTGAGAAGGTTAGACATGCTGTCTATCTTCTCAAGGGAAGTGCTGGTCACTGGTGGACCATGGAAGAGCAGAAGAGGCCTGGAGTGGAGATCTCATGGGAGGATTTTCGTCGGGAATTTATTAATAGATATTTTCCAAAGACCTTCCTAGACGAGAAGATCTCTCAGTTTGAGAGATTGAGGCAAGGCATGATGAACATTAGCGAGTATGAAGCTAAGTTTATGGAGTTATTGTGGTTTTGTCCGCACATGGCTGCCACAGAAGAAGAAAGAATCGGAAGGTTCGAGAAGGGTTTAAACGCCGACTTGACTACTCCCGTGTCTGCCCTAGAGAATCGGGAGAGGTTTGCTACCTTCGTTGAGTCAGTCCGAAGGATAGCGAAATCCGTAGTCGAGAAGAGATAAACCCATAAAAGATATTCACAGTTCCAGGGTTCTTCATCTAGAGACTTTAAGAAGCCTAGATTCTTTGCACCTACATCTCCACCACCCAGGACTAGTGCTCAGACACAGTGGACACTGAGTAGAGGCAAGGGACGAAGCCTACCACTACAAGAGACTCACAGTTCAACATCAATGTCAGTTACAGGACCACCCAGACCACAACAACTGGGAAGGAGCTGTTACAACTGTGGGAAGGTGGGACATTTGATGAAGGACTGCAGGTCTAGGCCTGTCAGTGTGACACAGCCCCAGAGACAGAGTCAATAGGGATCACAGAGAAGGCAATCTCAAGGAGCAGCTCGAGGACGTGGACAAGCGTCTCAAGCTGGATCATCCGCACCACCTCAACACCAGGCGACAACGAGGTTCTATGCTATGAACCCACCAGATGCAGTGGTCAATCCACGGGTAGTGGCAGGTCAGATGGAACTGTTATATTCTGATATGTCTAAATCCTGTGTTGTATCTGTTCTGATTGACCCGGGTGCTACACACTCCTTTGTCACTCGGAGAGTGATTCGTAACTGCAATATGACAATTAGTCATAGGACAGATAGCTTGTTTTTGGAGACTCCGTTGAGTGGATCTGCCGTTTTGCAGGAGGTATGCTCTCCCTGCATCCTCTTCTTTTCGGATCATGCATTCAAGTGGACCTTATACCACTTGATATGCAAGGTTTTGATATAATTCTTGGGATGGATACCTTGGAAAGGTATAGGGTTGCCTTGGATTGTGAATCCAAGCAGGCTGTGTTTGCTGATGAAAGCAACACATGGATCTTTCAAGGAGAGAGAAAGATTCTACCCACCTGTCTTGTGTCAGCGATGGTTGCTGATAAGTTGATGAGACAAGGATGTTATGCATTCTTGGCCCATGTGGTAGATACTACCACGGAGAGTCCTAACCCTGCTGAAGTTCCTGTAGTCAGGGAATTTAAAGATGTATTTCCTGAAGAACTTCTAGGTGTGCCACTGCCTTGGGAAATTGATTTTGAAATCAATTTGACCCCAGATACACAACCTATAGCCCAGACCCCGTATAGGATGGTGCCTGCTGAGATGGCAGAACTCAAGAAGCAGCTTCAAGAGTTGCTTGAGAAGGGTTTCATCCGACTGAGCACTTCACCCTGGGGTGCTCCAGTTTTGTTTGTTAAAAAGAAAGACGGGTCAATGCAGTTGTGCATTGATTACAGACAATTAAATAAAGTAACAATAAAGAATAAGTACCCGTTGCCAAGGATTGATGATCTTTTTGACCAGTTGCATGGTGCAACAGTCTTCTCAAAGATAGACTTGAGGTCTGGATATCATCAACTCCGTATTAAGGATAGTGACATATCCAAGTCTGCCTTTAGGACACGATATGGTCACTATGAGTTCACGATTATGTCATTTGGACTAACCAATGCACCGACTGCATTCATGGAACTCATGAATAGAGTTTTTCGACCTTTCCTTGATCAGTGTGTTGTCGTCTTCATAGATGACATTCTGATTTATAGTAAGGATGCTCAACCGCATGAACATCATCTCCGACAGGCTCTAACTCTGCTAAGAAAACATAAGCTATATGCTAAGTTTAGCAAGTGTGAGTTCTGGTTGCCGGAAGTATCTTTTCTTGGACATGTGATATCTGCCTCGGGTATTCACGCTGACCCTACAAAGGTAGAATCTGTTCTACAATGGGAACAACCGAAGACACCAACGGAGATTCAAAGTTTCTTGGGATAAGTTGGTTATTATCGAAGGTTTATTAAGAATTTTAGTTCTATAGCCTTACCCTTAACCAAGTTAACCCGAAAAGATGTTCCTTTTACCTGGAGTGATAAGTGTCAACAATCTTTTCAACTGTTAAAGGAGAGGTTGACAAGTGCACCTGTGCTTGTGTTACCTGAGCAAGGAAAAGGATACATAATTTTCTGTGATGCCTCCAAGAATGGACTCGGATGCGTGTTGATGCAGGATAAGCAAGTGATTTCTTTTGCTTCACGACATCTTAAGAAACACGAAGAGAATTATCCGACACACGATCTGGAGTTAGCTGCTGTGGTTCATGCCCTGAAGATCTGGAGACATTATCTCTACGGAGAGACATTCTAGATTTTCACAGATCACAAAAACCTTAAGTATATCTTCTCTCAGCATGAGCTTAACATGAGGCAACGTCGTTGGATGGAGTTAATCAAGGATTATGATTGCACAATAGATTACCATCCAGGAAAGGCCAATGTAGTTGCAGATGCCTTGAGTAGGAAATCAGTAACATCATCCTCTGATAGGGCATAATTAAACTCTTTAGTATGCCCTAGGAGAGATATGCTTATCTCCTTAAGGCAAGACAATGTACAGATGAAGGTGTCATGGATTGTCAGATTGTTGGCTGAGATGCATATCAAACCCACCCTAAGAGAGCAGATTAAGGAGGCACAACAAGTTGATGTTGCAGTTCAGCAGATCAGATCTGAATATGGTGATGAGAAGCGAGAAGGTTTTCATGAATCAGATGATCAAGTGGCATGCTATCATGGGAGGATGATAGTACAAGATGTAGATAACCTGAGGAAGTTAGTCCTGGAAGAAGCTCATTCTTCAATGTATGCTATGCATCCAGGAAGCACCAAGATGTATCGAAACTTGAAAGATATGTATTGGTGGCCTGGAATGAAGAAGGACGTAGCTGAGTTTGTTCTGAGGTGTCCAGTGTGCCAGTAAGTTAAAGCTGAACACCAGAAGCCTGCAGGAACAATGCAACCTTTACCCATACCACAGTGGAAGTGGGATCATGTAACCATGGACTTTGTTGTTGGTCTACCTAGAACAAACAAAGGACATGATTCCATTTGGGTAATTGTTGATAGGTTGACTAAGATAGCACATTTCTTACCTGTCAAAACAACCTATTCTGCTGAAAGGTTATCCCAGTTATATGTTCAAGAGATAGCGCGTTTGCACGGAGTTCCTGTCACCATAGTTTCTAACAGAGGTCCTCAGTTCACAAGTCATTTTTGGGAACAGCTACATAAGGCACTAGGCACCCAGTTAAGGTTTAGTACAGCCTTTCATCCACAGACGGATGGACAGTCAGAAAGGACTATACATACCCTAGAAGATCTGTTGAGAGCATGTGTTCTCCAGTTCACAGGAAGTTGGGATCTTTACCTAAGCTTGATAGAGTTTGCCTATAACAATAGCTATCAACATAGTATTGATATGGCACCTTATGAAGCCTTGTATGGCAGACGTTGTAGATCACCCTTATGCTGGTATGAGATTGGTGAACATCAATTGTTAGGTCCTGATCTTGTGCAGCAGACTACAGAAAAGATTAAAGTAATACAACAACAAATTAAGACTGCACAAGATAGGCAAAAATCTTATGCTGACAAGCGTCGTAGACCGTTGGAGTTTCAGGTTGGAGACAGAGTGTATCTCAAGGTCTCGCCTTGGAAAGGAGTCCTTTGCTTTGGAAGGAGAGGGAAGTTGGCTCCTAGATTTATAGGGCCTTATCCAATCATTGAACGGGTTGGAAAGGTAGCCTATAGACTAGAGTTACCACCAGAATTACAAAAACTACACCCTGTGTTTCATATTTCTATGCTAAGAAAATGTCATCCCGATACCGAGTCAGTTCTACAACCTATGGAAGTAGAATTGAATGAAGATATAACTTATGAGGAAGGACCGATGTCAATCCTTGATAACATAATTAAAAAGCTAAAGAAGAAAGAGATAAGTCTTGTAAAAGTTCTCTGGAATCACCGTGGTATTGAAGAAGCCACTTGGGAACTAGAGGAGGAGATGAAAAGGAAATACCCTGCACTTTTCTCCTAGTATGCTTTATCGATTTCGGGGACGAAATCCTTGTAAGGGGTGGATAATTTGTAACATCCCTGACCTGGGTTATGAGTTAACCCTAGGTGTTTTGCCTAAATATGTAATTAAATCTTTGTGATTACCTTTTTGGCATGTAATTAAGGAACATACATTTTCATTTCTGTCCTTTTAAAACAATGTTGTAGAATTATTTGGTAATGAAGGGGCCTATGTGCAAATTACCCAGTTAAAGGGTGTAACTTGCAAATTTCACAAGTTAAGATGTTTCTCTGGTGATGAGACATCATATGAGTAAATATGATGAGGTAAGATGGATTTCCCAAGCCTGGGCATCAAGATGCAGCTTGTGGAATGATCCTTGTGCTTAAAAAAAACCCTAATTTGGATTAAAGTGCAATTTACCCAAATGAGGGGTGCAACTTATAAAATATACCATCTAGAATGTCTTTTATGACTTTTGACATCATTTAGACTAACAATGATGAAGGGGGCACTTCCTTTGAATAATCATATTATAAGGAACACCTTTGTAATTAAATCATCAAGATATAAGTAAGGAGACCCTTATGTACATATGTACCTTAGTGATAAGTTGACCTTCCTTACCTTTAGTTCTTGGCTTTAGAAGGAGTTTTATCTTAGAGAAGAAGAGGAGGGACGTTCCTAAAATAAAGGAAGGACCTAGTTGTGAAAAGGAGAAACTAGTTGTCCTTATGTTGGAATTGACCCCAAGATATATATACACCCTTCCTTTGTTTGTAAAGGAACATTTCATTCACTTCCTTTCTTATTTTCTTGCTTATACCGACTTAGGACAGAGCTCTGGAGAAGAGGAGAACGACCAAGAAATTCTAGGTAATCTTTGATCATCATCTTGCTCAAATTCATGGAGGATATCATGTTACAAGGTTGGTTTGCTAGTTTTCTTACCTAGCTTTCTCGTTCTAGCCATCTTTTCCCAACCTTTCCTTGGAGAAACACCCTTGGCCGACCTGTGGAGCTCAAGACACCATTAAAGACTTGAATCTTGGAAGCTTGGAGCTCAAGGAACGACCTTAAGGAGGGTTTTATAATTCTAAACCTTTTGCTTTGTTATGCATACTTTTATTCATGCAAATAATAGTTAGTTCTTCTTCTTCCCCATCCTTCTTTGCACCCTTGCAAGTTTTTTCGTGAAGAACAGACCTTGGTTTCAAGGTTGAAGACAAAGGGCATTAATACCTATGTTGGTCCTTATCCAACTTTACTAAACGATCTTGGACCAATAGGTCAAACGATCTCACACTCGTTTCAATCCAAACGGGTTCAATAGGTCGGTTTGGCCAAACGGGTTCCAACCCATTTGAGGGCGTTGACCAAGCATTGACCGTTTGGGATTTCTGTTCACAATTATGTAGGCTAATGACCCACCAAATTTGAGGGGTTAACTCCAAAGGAATCGTAGGTTGAAGGCCAATCAAATAGGCAATCAAATTGAATTAAGTGCTGTTTTCTAAACTGATTAACTTAAATCTTTGGGCAAACGGGTTCCAACCCATTTGAAGGAGTTGACAAAGTGTTGACCGTTTGGGATTCCTGTTCATAATATATTGAATTTCATTTCTACCAAGAATCATGATCTAATTCCTAACCAATTAAGAGTTGAAGGTATTTCAACACCCTAACCCTAATCGGGTTAAATTTGCTGATTTTCATATAGATTTTGATGAGTGTTGGGTTGAAGGACCCAAACGAGTTCAAACCAGTTTGGGGGTTCATCCAAACGATCTAAAACTCGTTTAGTGACACCCCAAGACCGTTTGGAGGCCTAGGGTTAAAGAAATTTGATGATTTGAGGGTCCAATCACAAGATATTGATAAATTAATGAAAAGTGCTGATTTGTAATTTAATTAGGACTCAACCCTTATCAAATCAACTTAATTTTGGTCAAACTTTGGGCAAACGGTCTCAAGACCGTTTGGAGTTCATCCAAATGATCTCAAGACCGTTTGGGCCAAGTTTGGGCCCAATTGGAGTTCAGTTGATCGGTTCAACCTTATTTTGATTCACATTGTTGAAAATTGATGAGTAGCCGATTGGAAACCTTAATTGAGTTAGACTTAACCATAATTGGCTTTTAATTGAAGGTCAAATTGGAGTCCAATTAGTTGAGGCTCATCCTAATTGACTCAATTTGTAAGTGGTTAACATGGCTTGGGCAAATTGAAGGCTTCAACTTAAGAAATTCTTTTCAATCATGACCTTTGTATCACCTTTCATGTCCATGCGGTTTAGACCCAAACGAGTCCACACTCGTTTAGACCCAAACGAGTCCACACTCGTTTAGACCCAAACAAGTCCACACTCGTTTAGATCCAAACGAGTTCAACCCGTTTCAATCCAAACGAGTTCAACCCGTTTCAATCCAAACGAGTTCAACCCGTTTCATCTTAAATGGGTTCACACCCGTTTCATCTTAAATGGGTTCACACCCGTTTCATCTTAAATGGGTTCACAACCGTTTCATCTCAAATGGGTTCACACCCGTTTCAGCTTAGTGAGTCCACACTCGTTTGAGGGTTCAAATGGGTTGAAGGTTGAAGGTTGAAGGTTAAACCCTAACCTAATTGGAGACTTTCAAGGATGATTATACTTAACCACTTGAAGGTATAAATGGTTCAATAATGATCCAATCTAAAACATAATGGTAACTTAAGACATTAAGGAACTAAGTGACTAATGAAGTGATTCATGATGATGATCAAAGGGTAATTTACCAAAATGCCCTTGAAAGGTTCAATTGAGTGATACTTTGTCCTAAACCAAACCCTAATCCCACAATAATGGTGATTTGGTCTATGTTAATCAAAGAGGACTTAATCTAACCAAATCTAGAGTGGTGTAATCACCATCTACTAGTAAGAGGAGAGAGAAAGTACCAATTATGATAGAAACTCAAGTAAAATACCTTCAATATACATGAATGTGCATGATTAGGGTATGATCCACCAGATGAGATCATGGAAACCCTAAATATGATAATTGATGAATCTTAATCTTATCTGAGGACTTTAATGATGATGTTTCTCATACATAGTGATGTTAAGAGAACAATTTACTAATATGTGAATAGGAAACCCTAATTCTAGGGTGATGACATGTAATGTGAATAGTAAACCCTAATTCTAGGGTGAAGACATGTAATGTGAATAGTAAACCCTAATTCTAGGGTGAAGACATGTAATGTGAATAGTAAACCCTAAATGATGAAAACCAGGGAAACCTAGCTCTTGTATGAGTAGGGAGATACAACTTCTTTAAATAAGTTATTTACTGTTATCAGTTGATTTAACCATGCAGGTTTCTTTGTAAGAATGATCATATCCAGGTATGGATGATGATACTATATTCATTGAAAGCATGTTGTTAGCTTTATGAATAATGATATATCTTGATGCCTTGTTAATAACATCTTATGAGATTGATAGGCTGTGAAGGCCATGAATACCATCAAGGTCATGCTTTAAGAGATGACTTGTGATGAGAATATCGAGAAATGACAATTGATGAGAGTTAGGCTTGTTACATTTAGTATTCTTCCTTCATAGCTGATATGCTAATGATTAATGTTTGAAAACATGTATGATGATAAAAGAATACTGAAATGTACCTAATTAATCAAGTATAATCATACCATGTAGAGCCCTGATCATCGATCCATCATTGTCAGGAATTAAATGATGGTGAAACAGGTTTTCCTAAGGGAATTCCTGGAGCACATACTTTTGAATATGTGGGGTAATATGGATGTGAATTTCCTTACATCCTAGTGTAGGAATTGATGTAGATGTATCTTTATTCTATCAATCCTTCACTATGTGTTTATGCCGGGGTGATGTAATACTAATCTCCCGAGGAAATCTTTTATATCGCATCGATGAGAGATAAACAAGAAATCTTTCGATGGCGAAGAGAGTACAGAATGCCACTGTGACTCTAATAGCGAAGTACCAGAATACCCTGGTAAGATATTGTAACAGAGACACTAGATGTCGTGCATGTTGATCCTCATACTGACTGATGAAGATGAGGTCATAAGAATCCGGCTCTTTTGATGACCTATGTATGATACCGATGCAACTTAATAGTGATCGGTTGGAGTATGAGCGGTATACCTCATCTCCGCAGGGCATAATGATGTTTGTAAAACATAATCAACCGCGTAGCATATCTGCTTAGGTTGAACCACGAAATAAATTGGTTGATGATACATTACTTAGTATACATGTTTTTCATATTCCTTAAATGTTGTTGTTCTAATTGATAACAATCTACTACGGATTACCTTAGAGCTTTTGTTGCCTATGTTATTCTTGGTTGCTATAATAAAGCTTCTGGCGGAGAGTTATAATTCTCACTGGGACAATTATTTAAAATTGTCTCACCCCGTAGATTTCTACCTTTAGGTGGACGTCGAGGTCAAAGGAACCGATCTGCAGGTGGACAGCAGCAACAACAGCGTATTCAGGAGCAGCAGTGACTTCAGGTGGAAACACTGTGTTGTCTAGTCTTGTAGTCAGAATAGTCTTATGTCGTCTCTGTACACTCAGGTCCTAGAAGTTTGTTGATCTGAGAATTTTGAAATCTTGAGATTTTGTATCATGACGTATATAATCACTCGAGAAGTGATTAATCAGAGATGTAAACAGTCCATCTTACTTTTATAAAAGGAGTTTCAGGTTTTTAAGATCTCATTTTTGAAAAGTTTTAATTTATCGTGATTTTCGTATTCCGCTGTTAATCGAATCGCTTCCTCTATGTTTATCTTGTGTTTTGGAGATCAGAGCCCACACCATGTATATATAGGTGGTGGGGAGGGTGCCGACAAGGAGTGGCTCAAGTGGTCAAGCACGGTGTCCCCTAACAAAGGGACCCAAGTTCGAATCCTAGCTGCCGCCTTGATTTACCACCCTCCCGGGTGTTCGGCCTCTACCACGAGCATGGGAGAGGGGGGGTGGGGAGAAATATTTCTCTCTTAATCCCATAGGTGGTGGGGAGGTACTAGGTCAAGTAGGGATAAAGTGGGAAATGCAGTAGAAAAGTAGCTAGGTTTTTGTGAGTAGCACGACCATGCTGGAAGCACAACCATATGGTGGATTGAGGTCAAAATGGTTGTGGTGGAGTGGAAAGACCCAGGTAAAAAATGGAGAAAATGATCAAGGAAGTTGGTGGTTTTGAACTGAAAGTGGTACAACCATGGTGGTCAGCACATCCTTGGTGATGCATATGCGGCATAGCCATGGTGGGTACTGTAAGGACCCTGACCCACATTTTGGGCTAACCCTCTTTTCTTTGCTTATGGAAGGTGCTTAGAACCTTAATTTAATCTTCTAAGATGTTTTGGTATCATGTGATAAGCTCATGTTTCCAGTTTGGTCCCGTTTGGATGTTGTTCGAGCAATATTTTCTTATTTTGGACCAAAGTGTAATTTACCCAAAGTAAGGGGTTATATTGCAATATGTCACATGTAGAGCATGCCTTTAGTTCTCTATCATCATTAGAAAGAGAATTATGAGGTAGGTCTCCTTATGGTGAGTCATGCTTCTTGCTAGCCTTTCCTTATGCTTTCTCCTTCATCACCTCCCTACCCTCTCGGCCATGGATAGGCCCTTGATATGAGTAGGTTTGGCCATGGTTATCTCCCCTCTTTCTTCTTCTTGAAGCTATATATAACCATGGTACCTTCTTCTTCTTCCTTTGTTTCTTGAGGTGTTGATGTTGGAGCCAAAGGCAAGTTTTGAGCTTCAGATGGATGGCTCTCATGGAGGGGAACGTTAGCTTGGTGTTTGGATCATGGAGCTTTGTGCCTTTCATGGAGATCCTCTTAAGGCGGGTTACATAACTCTCAACCATATCTATTATGTATACTCTCCATATGCACATATATTGATCTTGTTCTTTAAATTGGTATCCATCTTTATGATGTTTATGCATGTGGAGCATGAGATCTGTTTTGATAGAGATGGTTACGTTTTACTACTGTCCATATGATGTCTTTCTTGTACTTGATGGATAGAGGTTTAAGATGGCTTGCATGATATGGGTCTTTGGCCGATACAACTAGGTTGCCCGATATGACTTGCTTGCTCAATACAATACCTTGCTCTATAACTTATGCTTCGGTTGATAGTTATGGAAACACCCCTTTCTCTCCTTTGGATTTGAAAGGTGAGCCTATGACCTAGATGTATGGGTGATATGATGAGTTGGTAATAGTTTTACCTTGGTGCTCGATATCCCTTATCCACCCTAGAGTTAGGGTTTGGACGACATGGTTGCTAGACCCTTGGATGGGCTCTTGGCCGACATGTGTTTCCTTGGTGACATTTTGAGTATGTTGCCCGATACCCTCATTAGGGTTAAGTCTTGGACGATATGAGAAGTTAACTCTTTATGGATCTTGTGGTCGTTATGCCCTTCTGCATGACATGGTGATAGGTGAATTGGTAGTTGGCCGACACAACCCTGGTCCTTGTATCTTGGCTGACATAGAGCCTCAACCCTAGCTAGGGCGTTAGAGTTGCTTCGGGCGACATGAGTTGTCTACCCTTGTTGCATGATATGTTCTTGAGGTGGAATCCTTGGTAGATATGCTTGCTTGGGAGTTAGGTTGATCCTTGTATCCTTTGGCCAATATCCCTTGTGGAGATGATGGATGGGCGATACACTATGTTGAGTGCCCTGCCCGATACACCTTGTAGAGATGGTTGCCCGATACACCTTGTAGAGTTGGTTGCCCGATACACCATGTACAGAGGATGCCTGATACACCCCCTTGTCTTGAGATGATCTTGGCCGTTATGTGAAGTTAGCTTAGTGCCCGATATGGTATGGGCCAATAGGTTTTGATAGCTTGGTTCCCGGCACAGCCTTGGCCGTTATCCTTGTTTAGATGAGCTTGGGCGATATGGTATGGTGCCCAGGATGGCTTTGGCCGATACCACCATGTCTTAGTTGAGCTTTGACTTAAATGAAGTGTTGGACGATATGGCTTGATGCCCGACATGCTAACCCTAGATGCTAGCCATTATGCTGCTTCATGGCCATGCACGACACCGTTCTTGGGTGTCATGGGTACCCTGGCCGATAGGGTTAACCCTTGGATGATGCTGAGATAGTTGCACCATAGGGGCACCTTGGGTGACACCCCTTTGGTTGATATGGCTCATGTTGAAGGTTAGACGATAGTGTAACCTAACCCTAACCCTAGCTTGGTGCACGTTAGACCCTTAGCTGATAACCATGGTAGTGCTGCACGTTATACCTTGGTGATGGCTACCTGACACCATGAGAGCTAATGGAACCTTGATGCACGATAGAGGATGTGCAGTGGTTGGCCGATATGGTGGTGAGTTGCCTTAGGGTTGGAAACCCTAGCCGTTATACCTTTGATAAGGGTATTGCTACCGGGCACATCCTTTGGTGAGGGATGACGCTGCCTGCCAGACCTCTAGTGAGGGTTGCGGGAGCTTTGGTGAGGGTTCTGATGACTCGAAATGCATATAGCTAATATATGTGGTCACATCTCTGTTAATAACAATGATACATGTGATATGGTTTAATCACCTTGAATCCTGCAACTATGATGATGAGATAATATGATAGGTTGGGAACCCAATATGTTTGGAAGGATATGATGTTACTATACATGATAATGTGACACATGTATATGACCACAAGTATGGGCCATGATGTGTGCTCATGTTTAATAATAAAAGTATGATGAGCCAAGATGAAATGGGTTGTGGACCTTTGTGCAGTGGTTATTTATGGGTAATGATAGATGAACCTTTGATAAGGTTGGATGATGGGTCATGGTGTATGATCCTTAAGATAATCCTTAGGGATGATGTGCTTAATAGTTAAAGATGCGGGATATGGTGGGATATCCCTGACTTGATAGTTGTGGTGTATTGATGAATACACCAGTCATGGCTTTAATCTACATATGTTCATAATAATGAAAGAATATACCAATGTATAAACCCTAATCTTGAAAGATATGCTCATGAGATATGGGGCATGATGGGTGTTCACAGTTTGGTAATGATAATGTAATTGCATTGCTTGCATTTACAACCTTGAATCTCATGTATATATGAATATGGATGATGTTCCAATTCTGTACACCAGAATTCTTGATAGCATGATAATCCCAATATGTTCTATGCTTGGTAATATGATTATCTCTTTTTATGCAAGCTAATTATGCAGGTATATTGAATTCATAGCCAGGTAAGAGGTATGGTAATTATATGATTATGTGCTTTATGTAGCACTTGATGAATGTGCAATGACTGAATAATAATGATGATAACTCTATTGAAAAGATAACATGTAACAACAAGTATAATGTGAAAGGTCTGAGGACCTGATTAAGGCTGAGTGCCTAGTTGAGGGATGCGTTCCCAAAATGCTGATGCATAATGTTGAAGCCCTGAGGGGCAGTGGCAATATGTGACAGAGGGATTGAGATCCCATGATGATGAATGATGTGGAAGCCTTGAGAGGCAGTGACATTGTGTGATGTATGAGGGATGGATGTCCCATGGTGATATGATGATTGTTGAGGGTAATGAGAACAGAAAAGGCAGTATAACATCAATACAATGACATTTGATGTTGTTCATATTATATATATATATATATGTTTGGTTGTTCAATATAACTTGATTACCCCAACAATCTACTTAAAATGCATTAACTAATTACAGATGAATCTCTCATGTAGTTTCCGTGGCCATAGATCCATTACTGTCATTATTTGGTGATGGTGAAATAGGTTTATCTTGCGGGATTACCTGGAGTGCATATTGTTGAATATGCGAGGTTCCCCTAGCCTAAAATAGGAGGGTTGAGTGCAACTGTGGTTGCAGACTCAGGATATATGGAGCATGGTGAACATACCCATGGCTCATGATATGTGATGATGAGCATGATGCGTTCATGGATCGGATGTATGCACTAGCACCTATGATGAGGTCAGCTAGAGATAAGGGTAGCTTGCGGAGCTGACCCAGAGGCTGAGGCCCTATAAGCATAAGACTGCGGTCTTGCTTGATGATTCATGTACTGACCATGAGAAGGTGAGGTCATGGAGTCCGGATCTCCTTAGACCTTGTATGGCACCAGATTGGGATTCACAACCAATGGTTGGATTTGAGCAGGGAAGGCTCACTTCCTCAGGGCATAATAAATCATAATCCAGCCATATAGAATATATTGCTTAAGGCAAAACACGGAACATTGATTGAGGCCTTGCTTGTGCAAATGATCTAATTATATCTTGTAGTTATATGTACGTTCTTTATATCTTGTGATAAGATCTTATGAAGCTTATCTTATCAATCATGTTCCATATAGAATGCCTGGTTATATGCCTCCTGATAGTTTGGTAAGAAGGTTAATAAAGTTAGCTTTGCTCAGTATGTTGCTCCTATAATCTGCTTATACCAATTATCTGTGATCATTACAAAGTTGGTAGAGGGTTATGTTTCTCACTGGGACTGTATGTCTCACCCCGGTGGTTAATAACCATTTTTAGGCGGACGTGCCTGGCGAGATGAAGATCATGTGGTTGCGGATGATATATAGAGGTATCATACCCAGTGGGCTAGATAGTGTCTAGCAGTAGAGTCCTATGTGTCGTCCATGTACACTCAGGTCTTGGGGAAGGGCTTTTCGATGTTTCTTGCATAATGATCAATGAACGGTTTTCGATATGTATCCTGATGTAAAGCAGCATGACAAACAATTATTTCATGTAAAGAGATGATGGGAAATTATGTTATAGCACCCTGAAAAGATGTTATGAAATGAAAAATGTTGGCTCAAATATTATATATTTCGTCTTGTGGTGCATGTTGTAAATCGGTTTTAATTTCTCGTGATTTTCGGTAATCCGCTGGTAAGCATGTAATCGTGTTTTTGTGTGGATGGGGTGTTACAGTGTTTGGTATCAGAGATCTAGGTTTGCCGAGTCTACAGGGACACTAGGACTAGTATTAGGATGGTGTTTAAGGATGGACCGTGACATAAAGGATGGTGCATACTACCATATCTCACTACTTGGATGCCTTGGCCAGGTATTCAAATATTGAAGACATAGGTAAGTGTGGAGCCTTAGATTGTTTCCTCCTTGATTACTCTGATCAAGTAGCCATTCTGGAGCAATCTAAAGAGCATAACAAGTTAGAAATACAATGTCAATATCTTAATCATGTCATAAAAGAGGAAGTAATGGTTCTATGAAACCTAAATCTATATAAGTATATGATGAGATAAGTTCTTGAAACTATAATCTCAAGAGATATATATATGATAAAAGACAGATTAACTTGTGATAACAATGTATGTTAAAGCATAGAACTTACACAAGATGAAGAAAGTACCTGAAAGCAAAGATAAAGTTAGAAGAAAGAAAAGAACAAGTGATGAGTAAACAAGTTGGAACCTGAGATAATCTCATACCAACCAATGAACGTAAGCAAAAATGTGAAAGTATAAAGTGTAGATCCATGACAAGAAAGAGAAAACAAGGGAGATGATCCCTGTCCAGTAAAATATATACGAAGAGTAACGATCTTTTTCACACAAAGAAAACAAAAATATGATATAATCAGGGACTGATCATGATCATAATGAAACGTTAATGAGAGAAAGAGAATAATAACATGTAATGGTCTTGATATTTGCTATGCTGAGTGCAAGGAACCCAAGAAGATATAAGATAAAAACCAGATGGAACAAGGTTTAACGCTGTATAAATGGTTGGAAACTCATGTAAGGATCAAAGAAAGTGATAATATCCTCCCATTTGATATGAAACCATAGATGTTGATGGGTTGATGGGAGGAGTTTGTTCTTTTGCGTCCCTTCCTTTCGAGGGAGTGGCAGTCAAGTGGACCTTGTGTCACTTGATATGTGTGCCTTTGAAGTGATCACTATTTGGATACTTTGAAAAGTATCAGTTGATCTTGGACTTTGGTTTCCAAGATGGAGATGTCTGTGATAGATGCTGACGGTAGGATCCTCTTGGCATGCCTTCTGAGAAGGGGTTGAGAATCAAGATGCCTAGATCGTAGAGGTATGAAGGTGAACCATCCTGGTCGATCATCCTTGACCTTGAACCTACAAGCTGGAAGCTTGTTTTGGGGTTTGGATCTATGTGGTGACCCTCGAGGCAGCAGATCAGCATCATGGAGGAATGCTGATAAGGATAAGCAAGTGAGGACCGGATGGTTTGATCAGGCAGAAGATGGCAACATGTAACAAGTTAAATCTCAAGGCATGAGCTGACCAGAAATGGTAGTATGACCAGTGTGTGGTGGCAGGTTGAATGGAGTCACTCCATTCTGCTTTGTCTTCTTCTTGCCTCTTATCTGCTCTAGTTGATCCAGTTCAGGATGTACCCTTCTGTGAGCGCTTGTTGTACGTTTGGTAGATGTTTCCTTCCTAATAGCCAGAAGAGAGATAGCCTGTTGTCGAGCGCCTTATTGATGACTTGGTTGTATAGGAAGAAGTATACTCTTCTTCGTATCCTTTCTTTTCCTAGATGTGACAGTCGGGTGAAGCCCTTTCCCTATGACATGTCAATGATCGTTATAACCCTGGGAATGGATATCCTTAGAAAGGTGTGAAGTTTCCTCAGATGGATAGGTTGGCTTTGGTTTGACCTGGCTAAGTGCCGATAGTATGACTACCATCTGTTAGGGGTTTATGCTCCGCATAAACATAACATCGGAAGGTCTGCACCCAAGAAAAAGGAAGTGCTGTGAGGTCATCTTAGGAAAGTTTATCATGTTGAGCCTGATTCCTTGATAACTCCTAGCTAAGTTTCGGGTAACGAAAGATCCAGGTGGGATGTGCAACGGTTAGAGATGGATGAATAAGGTTTGGGAATCCTATCCTGATCAGTTGAGATAGTGAATATCTGTTACCATATGAGTTGGTACTCGTTGTGCAATTGGGAGCTGACATGAACACATGACAAGCTTGAACCGAGGAGATATGGTTGCCGATAACCAAGATGTTTAACTCCTTTTCATGTTCAGCCTTTAGTGATGCATAATGAGGTGCCTCATGAGCCTTGTCTTATGCATGCATGTGTTTTGTAGAGTATGTATCTTATGATAATCTCTTCTGAGATAGATCTTCCTTGGATTAGAGACATCTTTTGTGAAAGGAGAAGGAACAGTTGGAACACATATGGCAGAAGGATAGTGATACTAGCTATGTGAAGATTAAGTAGAGAACATGTGAGATTAGAGTAGCACAGTGAAAACGTAATGAGGAATATGATATATCAGTAAAAGGAATGAATACCTGAGTAATACAAGTTTCTTGTGATGTTCCAGTATCACAAGGATGTACCGGAGGAAGGATGATAAAACAAAAAGGGGTTGAGTTGTAACCAGTTCAAGGAAACCCTGAGTTAGCTCTGGGAGAAGAGCAAGTATAATAGTCACGATTTGTGACACTTAGGAGCTTTGTGGATTTGTATGATGCGACATGCAAGTAACACTCGTCTTCCTTCCGCTTGGGATTTCGGGGACGAAATCCTTGTTAGGGGTTTATGACTTGTAAGGACCCTGACCCAGGTTTTGGGCAACCCTCTTTGCTTTGCTTATGGAAGGTGCTTAGAACCTTAATCTAATCTTCTAAGATGTTTTGGTATCATGTGACAAGCTCATGTTTCCAGTTTGGTCCCGTTTGGATGCTGTTTGAGCAATATTTGTTTATTTTGGACCAAAGTGCAATTTACCCAAAGTAAGGGGTTATATTGCAATATGTCACATGTAGAGCATGCCTTTAGTTCTCTAGCATCATTAGAAAGAGAATTATGAGGTAGGGCTCCTTATGGAGGACCTATGTTCCAAGTTTGAGCTTGGTTGGTTGAAGCTTGTGCTTTGTGTGCTAGTTTTGGTATAAATTGCAAAATACCCAAAATGGAGGGATCTATGTGCAATTTATCAGCTCTAGAGTCTCCTTGCTTATGTGTTACATCATCTAGAATGAGTATGGATGATGGGGTGCCATGTTTGGTTGATAGATGAGGAATGACATCTTTATATGGACTTTATAGCATATATATGTCACATGTGTATCTTGTCTTGTAGTGTATCGGCTAGGACATGAAGGTGTGTCACCCAAAAGGGGTGTATCGGCCATGGCATCTGCCCAGCTACACGATACACATTCTAGAGTGTATCATCAGGCCATGCATGAGCTGCTAGGGTGACAACAAGTGGCGTTTAGTGCTAGAGCAAGTGGCACCTTAGTTTATGTGGTTATGACACCTCTCCCTTGCTACCTCTCTCTTCCTTGGTGTATATAACTCCCTTTCTCCTTGACCAAGTGCTCCCTTTCGGCCACCTTCTTTCCCCTTCTTGTTTGGGATGAGCATGGGAGCTTGGGAGCTAAAGGAAGACTCACATGGAGCTTAGGAAGACGAACTCCTTGGCCATGAAAACTCCTTGTTCAAGATCTTACCTTGGTGAGTCATGCTTCTTGCTAGCCTTTCCTTATGCTTTCTCCTTCATCACCTCCCTACCCTCTTGGCCATGGACGAGCCCTTGATATGAGTAGGTTTGGCCGTGGTTATCTCCCCTCTTCCTTCTTCTTGAAGCTATATATAACCATGGTACCTTCTTCTTCTTCCTTTGTTTCTTGAGGTCTTGATGTTGGAGCCAAAGGCAAGCTTTGAGCTTCGGATGGATGGCTCTCATGGAGAGGAACGTTATCTTTGTGCTTGGATCATGGAGCTTTGTGCCTTTCATGGAGATCCTCTTAAGGCGGGTTACATAACTCTCAACCATCTCTATTATGTATACTCTCCATATGCACATATATTGATCTTGTTCTTTAAATTGGTATCCATCTTTATGATGTTTATGCATGTGGAGCATGAGATCTATTTTGATAGAGATGGTTACGTTTTACTACTGTCCATATGATGTCTTTCTTGTACTTGATGGATAGAGGTTGCAGATGGCTTGCACGATATGGGTCTTTGGCCGATACAACTAGGTTGCCCGATATGGCTTGCTTGCCCGATACAATACCTTGTTCTATAGCTTATGCTTCGGTTGATAGTTATGGCAACACCCCTTTCTCTCCTTTGGATTTGAAAAGTGAGCCTATGACCTAGATGTATGGGCGATATGATGAGTTGGTAATAGTTTTACCTTGGTGCCCGATATCCCTTATCCACCCTAGAGTTAGGGTTTGGACGACATGGTTGCTAGATCCTTGGATGGGCTCTTGGCCGACATGTGTTTCCTTGGTGACATTTTGAGTATGTTGCCCGATACCCTCATTAGGGTTAAGTCTTGGATGATATGAGAAGTTAACTCTTTATGGAGCTTGTGGTCGTTATGCCCTTCTGCCTGACATGGTGATAGGTGAATTGGTAGTTGGCCGACACAACCGTGGTCCTTGTATCTTGGCCGATATAGAGCCTCAACCCTAGCTAGGGTGTTAGAGTTGCTTCGGGAGACATGAGTTGTCTACCCTTGTTGCATGATATGTTCTTGAGGTGGAATCCTTGGTAGATATGCTTGTTTGGGCGTTAGGTTGATCCTTGTATCCTTTGGTCGATATCCCTTATGGAGATGATGGATGGGCGATACACTATGTTGAGTGCCCTGCCCGATACACCTTGTAGATATGGTTGCTCGATACACCTAGTCGAGATGGTTGGACGATACACCATGTACAGAGGATGTCTGGTACACCCCCTTGTCTTGAGATGATCTTGGCCGTTATGTGAAGTTAGCTTAGTGCCCGATATGGTATGGGCCAATAGGTTTTGATAGCTTGGTTCCCGGCACAGCCTTGGCCGTTATCCTTGTTTAGATGAGCTTGGGCGATATGGTATGGTGCCCAGGATGGCTTTGGCCGATACCACCATGTCTTAGTTGAGATTTGACTTATATGAAGTGTTGGACGATATGGCTTGATGCCCAACATGCTAACCCTAGATGCTAGCCATTATGCTGCTTCATGGCCATGCACGACACCGTTCTTGGGTGTCATGGGTACCCTGTCCGATAGGGTTAACCCTTGTATGATTCTGAGATAGTTGCACCATAGGGGCACCTTGGGTGACACCCCTTTGGTCGATATGGCTCATGTTGAAGGTTAGACGATAGTGTAACCTAACCCTAACCCTATCTTGGTGCATGTTAGACCCTTAGCTGATAACCATGGTAGTGCTGCACATTATACCTTGGTGATGGCTGCCCGACACCATGAGAGCTAATGGAACCTTGATGCACGATAGAGGATGTGCAGTGGTTGGCCGATATGGTGGTGAGTTGCCTTAGGGTTGGAAACCCTAGCCGTTATACCTTTGATAAGGGTATTGCTACCGGACACATCCTTTGGTGAGGGATGGCGCTGCCCGCCAGACCTCTAGCGAGGGTTGCAGGAGCTTTGGTGAGGGTTTTGATGACCCGAAATGCATATAGCTAATATATGTGGTCACATCTCTGTTAATAACAATGATACATGTGATATGGTTTAATCACCTTGAATCCTGCAACTATGATGATGAGATAAGATGATAGGTTGGGAACCCAGTATGTTTGGAAGGATATGATGTTACTACACATGATAATGTGACACAGGTATATGACCACAAGTATGGGCCATGATGTGTGCTCATGTTTAATAATAAAAGTATGATGAGCCAAGATGAAATGGGTTGTGGACCTTTGTGCAATGGTTATTTATGGGTAATGATTGATGAACCTTTGATAAGGTTGGATGATGGGTCATGGTGTATGATCCTTAAGATAATCCTTAGGGATGATGTGCTTAATAGTTAAAGATGCGGGATATGGTGGGATATCCCTGACTTGATAGTTGTGGTGTATTGATGAATACACCAGTCATGGCTTTAATCTACATATGTTCATATTGATGAAAGAATATACCAATGTATAAACCCTAATCTTGAAAGATATGCTCATGAGATATGGGGCATGATGGATGTTCACAGTTTGGTAATGATAATGTAATTGCATTGCTTGCATTTACAACCTTGAATCTCATGTATATATGAATATGTATGATGTTCCAATTCTGTACAGTGGAATTCTTGATAGCATGATAATCCCAATATGTTCTATGCTTGGTAATCCAGTTATCTCTTTTTATGCAAGCTGACTATGCAAGTATATTGAATTCCTAGTCAGTTAAGAGCTATGGTGATTATATGATTATGTGCTTTATGTAGCACTTGATGAATGTGCTATGACTGAATAATAATAATGATAACTCTGTTGAAAAGATAACATGTAACAACAAGTATAATGTGAAAGGACTGAGGACCTAATTAAGGCTGAGAGCCTAGTTGAGGGATGCGTTCCCAAAATGCTGATGCATAATGTTGAAGCCCTGAGGGGCAGTGGCAATATGTGACAAAGGGATTGAGACCCCATGACGATGAATGATGTGGAAGCCTTGAGAGGAAGTGGCATTGTGTGATGTATGAGGGATGGATGTCCCATGGTGATATGATGATTGTTGAGGGTAATGAGAACAGCAAAGGCAGTATAACATCAATACAATGACATTTAATGTTGTTCATATTATATATATGTTTGGCTGTTCAATATAACTTGATTACCCCAACAATCTACTTAAAATGCATTAACTAATTACAGATGAATCTCTCCTGTAGTTGCCTTGGCCATAGATCCATTACCGTCAGTATTTGGTGATGGTGAAATAGGTTTATCTTGCGGGATTACCTGGAGCGCATATTGTTGAATATGCGAGGTTTCCCCTAGCCTAAAATAGGAGGGTTGAGTGCAACTGTGGTTGCAGACTCAGAATATATGGAGCATGGTGACATACCCATGGCTCAGGATATGTGATGATGAGCATGATGCGTTCATGGCTCGGATGTATGCACTAGCACCTATGATGAGGTGAGCTAGAGATAAGGGTAGCTTGCGGAGCTGACCCAGAGGCTGAGGACCTATAAGCATAAGACTGCGGTCTTGCTTGATGATTCGTGTACTGACCATGAGAAGGTGAGGTCATGGAGTCCGGATCTCCCTAGACCTTGTATGGCACCAGATTGGGCTTCACAACCAATGGTTGGATTTGAGCAGGGAAGGCTCACTTCCTCAGGGCATAATAAATCGTAATCCAACCGTATAGAATATATTGCTTAAGGCAAAACACAGAACATTGATTGAGGCCTTGCTTGTGCAGATGATCTAATTATTTCTTGCAGTTATATGTACGTTCTTTATATCTTGTGATAAGATCTTATGAAGCTTATCTTGTCAATCATGTTCCATACAGAATGCCTGGTTATATGCCTCTTGATAGTTTGGTAAGAAGGTTAATAAAGTTAGCTTTGCTCAGTATGTTGCTCCTATAATCTGCTTATACCAATTATTTGTGATCATTACAAAGTTGGTAGAGGGTTATGTTTCTCGTTGGGACTGTGTGTCTCACCCTGCTGGTTAATAACCCTTTTTAGGTGGACGTGCCTGGCGAGATGAAGATCATATGGTTGCGGATGATATACAGAGGTATCATACCAGGTGGGCTAGATAGTGTCTAGAAGTAGAGTCCTATGTGTCATCCCTGTACACTCAGGTCGTTGGGAAGGGATTTTCGATGTTTCTTGCATAATGATCGATGAACGATTTTCGATATGTATCCTGATGTAAAGCAGCATGACAAATAGTTATTTCATGTAAAGAGATGATGGGAAATTATGTTATAGCACCCTAAAAAGATGTTATGAAATGAAAAATGTTGTCTCAGATATTATATATTTTGTCTTGTGGTGCATGTTGTAAATCGGTTTTAATTTCCCGTGATTTTCGGTAATACGCTGGTTAGCATGTAATTGTGTTTTTGTGTGGATGGGGTGTTATAGGTACCATGACCATGGTGGCTTGGGAATGCTCTACCTATTCTTGGTAATACAGTCATTCTGCACTGACACTCACACAACTATGCAAGGTGGCATGGCCGTTCTAGATCCTTGAGGCATGACCATTCTTTGTGGCATGGGTGTGGTGATCTCTGCAATCTTCAATGCTTCGATTCTGTTGGTTTGGGTGATCCAGCATGACCATTCTAGTATACCACGATCGTGCTGCTCTTTGCAGTAACACTTTAACTTGAATATTTGTGTTTGAATCTTTGGCCAGTAGGGGTAGGTTGAGGAAGCCTTAGACTTCACTTTGAGCCACTCTAAGGGTAGAGAAACTATGACACCCTTTGCCACACAAAACGAGATTACTAAAAACCAAAGTGTGAAAAACAACACTACTAATTTAAAATTGATTATGGTAAGGCACAACATTAGAAATATTATCACAAGGAGATCCAAAGACAATTGTCATTTGCCTTATATAACCTGAAATAATGTTATGTACAACATGATACATAAAAGGACCACCTATCACACACGATATATGTTCCACTTACATCAACCTGTACAATAGCCAACTATACAACGAGAGGCAATCCAACCCAAAACTCTCATCGATATCATCATCAACAACACGAGCAAAGCCATATACAAAAAATACCATCAAGGACCTGAGTGTACAAGGATGACTTTGGGACTTTAACAACAAAAGACTAGCAAGAAGCACTCCAACCTCAGCAACTACTGTCCTTCTTGTTGCTGCTTGGCCTCCACAGCATGATCTCTACCTCCTCATGCACATCCACCTAAAAAGATGTGGGAAACCCACATGGTGAGATTCCAAATCTCAACGGGAGATATAACTCTCCACCAACACTATTATTAGCACAATTAAGATGATTAAGGAACAATAGTAAGGCTACAACTATGATAAGCAGGTAATCGTTACTAATAGAATAAGCAATTGTAATTAGATCATGAAACATCTTATCATCATAAAAGGAGTATGAAGAACATGTATATTCACCACCAACTATAATTTATAAAAGCAAGCAAGGCCTCATCCAATATTTCCATATTTGATCCTATGCAAGTATACTACAGGGCTGATTACATGTTTTATTATGGCCTGAGGATTTGAGTCATACCATCCAAATCCAACCGACCATTACTAAGTCAAAATCAGTGTGCCATACAAAGTTTGTGGAAGAGTCGGAATCCATGACCTCACCCCCTCATTTAGTACGAGTGAACTTGTAGTGACATCACAAGTCAAACTGTTACCAATGACATATAGTCTAGATGTTCAAGCGTAGCCCACCTTGGTATAGGTACGACGCTAGTGGAACTAAGCTATGGCACACAACCACACTCCCACCAGGGTATGGCTCACAACAAATCCTGTATAACATATCACTAGGAGACCAGCTCATGCATGACTGTCTCATATATCATGGACGTAAGGATATATTTGTCCTCACCCCCACATATTCAAAAATATGCACTCCTAGTTAAACTCATTTCCCCATTCAAGAAGTGCTGACATTGAATGGATATATGGCACATGAAAAAAATACATGTTCAGGTTCCACTTAATTAGTTAAGTGCATCATAATGTCCTTTATCATCAATCAAGTTATAACATACAAAGCCAGAACAAGTTCTATGTGATAATGGCATAACATAACTCCAGAAGATATAAAATGTGTATGGTAAAAACTTGTCACACTATCACCACATGATGTCTGTATTATTGCCATTCACATCATCATTATCAAACCACATGCCACGGGATACGAATCCCTCATTTCATCATGGGAAACATTGTCTCATAATAGGCAATCACCACTGTTAGGTCATAGGACCCAATCACCATAGTCCTGTATGTGTATAATCAGCATGCCTCACAAGTGCATATTCAACCTATCTCACATCATAGCCATCATAACACACACTAGCTATGGTCATCAAATTCATAACACCTGCATGGTTAGAAGATCATAATCAAGAGAGATAATCACATAACATCATAACCATACATGTTAATGAAATAAGCAAGACTTGTTCAGTATTAGGGTTTAGGGTTTTGTAACGACCCACAATTTTGAGTGTCTAAAAGACCTTAAGGTCACAGATCGTTAATCATAAATTCCAGGATCAAATTCAAGAAATAATACATAATAGTAAACAATTCCAATTAATGAACAAATACTTATATGTTTGCATAAAAAGCTCCTCTAAGGAGTTACATAAATTTTAGAAAGAGTTAACCTACACATGTATGATGATATACCATTATATTAAAACCTTCATGAATAACTTTAGTATCTTCAACATCTTTAATATGTAACCTCATGTCCATTAATCAAGTATACCTGATACCTAAAATGCCAACAAACAAATACACGATCAGTATATCTCTATACTGGTATGTGGGTTCATCCAATAATCACATGTACACATATAAGCAAACATCTTTATCTTGCACATAAGAACATAAACTTGTTTTTATATTCTAACCCATCTCTGGTCTACTACCTTAGGTGTAATCACTATCCCTCCTGGGCTCGTGTGCATTACCCTTAAGATCAGTCTAACCACAGGTTTAGAATATTGTTATTTACTTTACATGATACTCATAGGAACTTTATAATTTGCAAGAAGTAAATAAACAAGCAAGTAGTTTATCTTTCGTTCAATCTCATCGAGAAACCCCAGCAAACTCAGAATTCAATATATGTATTCATAAACGTAACCACATACCTTATGTCATTGTAGAAACTATGCAGAACATCATATGTACTTTAAGAGTGCATCCAAACATCCAAGCAACAAATCATCCAATCTGAAATATACATACTACATATGTGTCACTATGTATTCACATTACATTAATCAGATCTAAATCCACTCCTAAACTAGGGTTTAGGGTTATCTCATGTTTGGACTAGGGATTAGGGTTACAAACCCTAATTCCATCATATCATGGTTTCTAAGGTTACAAACCCCAATTCCATCGTATCATGGTTTCTAAGATTACAACCTTTAGTTAAGCACATTAGGTGAAACCCCAACATATTCCTTTTATTAGAACACTTGGATTTGATATGTTCAAAACAACATAGCAAGTTAGGATCTTTAGCCCTAATTCCACATATTAATGATTATCCACATTAGAGACCCTATTACCTTATCATTATTACCACCATTACATTTATTATCATTATTATCAACAAGATCAGATAATATATTAAAAGAAAGTCTTTTAATGTTTTCAACATTATAATGCCCAAATATAGTATTTTTATGTATACTTTACATTGAAGATTATATATTTATGTATATTTAGACAAAAAAAAGCCTAAGTAGATATCAATGATATTTTCTATGAATTTCTCTCGTTCTCTTGATCATTTTTCATATATAATTTATCCTGATCCAATCATCCTAGCAATTACTACAATTTTTGCAAAATAAAATATATTTGAGCCAATCACACGTTGACACATCAGTTGACTTACTTGGGCTTCCTATTGTAGTTGGGCCGGAAGGGCATGTGCCAGTCTGGCCTTGAGCCGGCCGGTTCAGAAAGTCCAAAATCACCCGCCTCCCCTCTGTTCTCGCGTGAGGCTAGGAGAGTCTTTCCTCCGTGCAAGCGTCCTCTGGTGATGCTGCGATCGTCACATCCTTCGCGCGCACTATCTCAGGCTTCCACCACTCCAGCCTCCAGAGTCGGAGCCTTTTCTTTGTGCATAAAAGGAAGATCCTGCTTCCACCGTCCCCTCTGCACATATGGGAATAGAGTGCCATCTCGGTGCCGCAGCCATCTCACATGCGTACCTATGGTGTTGGCAGGCCGCCTCCCGCTGGTCCTTTCACTAGCTACCGCTACCTTTGCTCTCCTAGCCCTACGTCATCATCCTCCCTTCATATCGCGACCCGCCCCAGTCCTCTCCTGCACTTGCCAATCTTCCGTCCGTGAACACAACTTCCATGGCCACTAGGTCCACCTTCATGGTGAGACGGAGGCAACCCCGCCCCCCGTCTGCCCTAGACAGACCCAACCGTTCACTAACAATGGCCGAAGATGAGTAGGGTTTGCTCTATGCTATTGTGAATGGCGACGGGTTACAGAAGAAAAGATGGTTCAGGTCCTTACCCAGGCGCCGCCAACGTACGCTTCTGGGTAGCGATTCTCTTAAGAATCCTTCTATTCCTCCCCACACTCGTGGATCTAGCCAACAGGCCTTGCTCGTGCTCCCGCCGGTCACCGTGGGCCTGATCTTCAGAGTCACTAACTCAGATGAGGCATGTGCCAGTTTCATTGGCCACTTCCCTTCAAGTGGTGGTCAAGAGTTATTCTTTCCTTCATCGTCAATGGCTTGTCAGGTTGCTCTCTCTTACTTCACCTTGTTAGAGATACACCAAAGCTTCCACAGTTCACCTTGTAGTAGACCACCATGGATGAGAAAACCACGGTGAGTAGAGTGAGATTTGCTTTGGAACCATAATGGAAGGTACACCCCATGGAGGAGGGGATGGGATAGACGAACTCTTCAACGTACCCCCTATATATACCTACATCCTTATCATGTTCTTGTTTGAGTTTAAGGAATCCAATATTAGCAAGGAGTATGATGACTATTAGTAAGCTTAATTTTTCAAGATTATCTAATCTCCACACCAACTAGGAAAGAGAGTACTCTTTCTATATAAACTCTTGATTTTATTCCAAAAGCCACGAGACACCACCTTATGATTTAGATTTGGAAACAAAAGCCTTTGTATACCAAACTTCTCCTTTTCTTTAATCTATAGTTCCTATTTCTTTTAGGAAACCTACATATTGTTTCTTTATTTGGCTTCCAAGAAAAGGTGGATAATCCCTTAAATTAATTACTTAGATCACTATATGGCTTAGTTTATCTTGGATTTTTGTACATAATACTATATATATGGATTATCCATCATATAATATTGTCATGATCATTTTCTATTTATGAATTCCTCTTATTTAACTTGTGCCGCAAGCACCCATGCCATAAAGATGATTAAGTTTATTATTCCACCAATAATATCATTGAGTAAATTATAAATCAAGTCATTTATATTCTTTATTTTTTTTTATCAAATTTGAAGATATAACATTCACCCCTCCTTAAAAGGAATTTGTCCCCAAAATTCAAGCCTAGTAAGCTTAAGGTGAATGATAACCCATCTTAATATCACAACCTAGGGTTAGCACCCCACTTATATTTCTTTAATATCTTTTATGGATAAGCCAACTCCTCACATTATTACTAGGATTGATACTTGAATTCAATTCAAGGTACATCCATATCCTTAGTATTTACATATTATCATCTCTTAAAGATTTCATTTTTCATTTGTGATTTCAAATTCCACTTGGTGATTACCTTTTCACCTAGGTTTCCAACCTATTATTCATTATTTCCACGTAAGGGTGAGGTGACACCTCTAACCCTAGTTCATATCATTAACCTCAAGTTAAGACATTTATCCCTATATCTCAATTTTAAGCATAATGTGTGTCTACCCAATCTCTCTCCCTCATAATGAGATGAAATAAGTGTTTGACTGCAGCCCAAACACAGAGTTCATTCCATTCCAAGAGCATAGATGGCACATCCACACATTACCTTTCAAATTCATATATTAAGTTGAATCATACTAGTTATGACTCTAAACTTACTTTTCTTAATTTCATAGTATTCGTATATTCTATGGAGTCGTGTGTCCCTTTTCTTACACTTAATTTAGGTCACAACTTCTCTCAAGTTTTCATGACTTCATTACATTTTTTATATTTACACCTCATGTTTTATAAGTATTAGCCAATTCCTTGAGGTCTCTAGGGGTATAGGTACCTTTGGAGTGATCTCATCCTTATGCATCAAGAGAGTGCCTTTCACATTTACCCCTGGGGCCCTATGAACATCATGAAGGTGGCCAACCTCCCGAGACATGGGCCTTGGGCAAACCTTGATGTTACCTCCTGACCACATGGTCATGTGCATTCAGGGCATATCAACTCCCAACCCATCAGTCCTATGTATCTTTAATACACCCTAATTGACCCTGGGATTGCATTAGGACTCTACCCTCCCTAAGGTTTTCTTTTGAGATGTCACATATTTTAAGCACATTATTCTCTCTTATAATTCTTTAACCCAGATTGCCTTCATCTCTTTCTTTTGAGAACACAGAATGCAGTGTTGTCCCATCATTGGGCTCGGACCACCTTCCCTCCAGGGTTTGGTGCCATGTCAGTCTTCCCTCCTGGGCTTGATCTTCTATGATCTTCCCCACCAGGGGCTTGATCCTAAACAACTACACTATGGACTTGGGCCACCTTCCCTACTGGGCTTGGTGCCTTACTGGTGTTCCCTCCTGGGCTTGACCATTTCATGACCATCCCTCCTGGGCTTGTTCGTCCACTTAGGACACCTTCCCTCTTGGGCTTGGTGCCATACTGGTCTCCCCTCCTGGGCTTGACCAGTTGGGTCACTCAGAGATGGCATCCTTGGGTTCAAAGAATATAAGTTCTTTCATCTTTATATCTTTAACTCCTCACTCCTCTAGGTGAGGATTAAGGTTATCTCAATACTTAATTAAGTTTATTCACTTACCTTCTAAGAGAAAGTCCTAACCTAGGGTGCCTTCTTGGCTCATAGGAGGGGGTTAGTGTTACACCCGGATCTCACAATTACCACTAATCATGAGATTAGGGTTAAATTGAGGATTTAACATAATACAAAGATCACTCTTAACTTTTTCTTCTTTTTCAAACTCTTTGTTTTCTCGCATTAAACCACATAAACTAACTTTACAAGAGAATTAAACTTTTATTTCTCTAATGTAATCTCAACATTAATGATACACATCCATACATTCATTATGTTTCTCACACTTTCATGTACATACGACATGACAATCATTTACATTCTCTCTTATTAAGAAAACAAACATACAAAACATCATTTACAACTCTCTCACATCTATACAAGGACCTAGAGTGACATGGACCGAATGAACTTAACTATACTCAGACTTAACTCTTGTGGCAGATCTACTCTGATGCAATGATATCTTCTTCAAGTCCATGTCATTTCCCTAAAATTTTTGAGTAGAGGGGTGAGCCTACTCGCTCAGTGAATGAGTACTTCAAAGAAATAGTCTAAAGCACTAATATAATTACAGATATACTTTTGAGCAACTGATATCAATTATAACAACAATAAGTTTTAAAGAGTCTAATAATTGACAATCATAAATATGGCATGATACTCTAGATATCTATAAGAGTGAATCAATATATGAAATGCTTGATTGATCATAAAGAGAACTAATAATTCAGAAACATACAAAGAATAGTTGAATAACTATACACACTTGTTTGACCTCTCATTCATTTTATTATGCACTCATCATATGCAGTTTACTATACATATGAAGACTCGTAGTGCACTACGATCACACTGTACAAGACTTAGCGGACACACCCGAGAAATGCTAAGTCTGACTACTCTCCTGGTCTGCAATAGGGAGATGGCTCTCTGGCCTAAACTTGACTCCTCCTCTAACCTGAGCACACAGGCAGAGAGTCAAGCCACCTCTTGGCTTTTTCTGTACTCTAGTGCCACCAGGACTTCTGGTTGATGTTGGACACGCTTTTCTGTACTCTAGTGCCACCAGGACTTCTGGTTGATCTTGGACACTGCAAACTATAATTTAAGGAGACTTCCACTAGGCTTCGTCCCCCATGCCACTTGATAGCACGTTCTGACCCCCGTATACTGGACGCTGCTAGGGTTAGGTCGTTTCACCCCTAAGGCGCAGACCTCACATAGGGGTTCTACGGTGTTCAGGGATCCTAACTCTATTATTTTATTGTTCCTAGAAAGCTCTTTCTACATTGTACCCTTGTCTTACTTATACTTGACTCTGGTATCTCTATGGTGTCACATCTACTTATTTGAAGTTATAATACAACATGTATATCATTCAAAACTTGGCAGAGCAGTATATTCAAAACACTATAATATACTGAGTAATCAACATACTATACATGCATGCAGACTAAAATTCTTAAATAAATAGATTTCATGTCCACTTGGCACATACACACTAGAATCGTGCATTTCAACCCAAATCTTGAGTTGTGAATCTCATAAATCAATTAAGAGTTAATTACTTATCATGGTAAGAATTATTAATAATAACTGAGAACATTGATATCACAATACTTGATTCATTGAACACCCTACCCTTAGGGTTTCATTTAATCACCACAAATGCTACAAAGAAAGGTGTAATACATCTATCACGCACTTTTCAAATCTTTAATACACATGATACCTGGGATCTCAATCCCTTATCACATTACTGGGAATTCTCATCCCTTCACATCATTATCATGATTACTGGATCTGGGTATTCAAACCCTTAGATCATCACATATCATTGTTACCTCTGTAACAGGTAACCATTACCTCTAGGTCCTTAGACCAAGGTATTCATTTCACTGGTTGTACAATTATTCTCATGGCTCCCATAAAGATTTCACGCGACATAAACATTCATTGAATAAAGACTACTATCAACAAATCATATAAAATCAATATATGTATGAAACCTTGGAACTGAGTTGAATTTGTGTTTCCATTCCATTCACTAGGATATCATGCATCAATAATAACATTGAATAAATAAAGTCTATCATGTCAAGAAAATCCCTTCAAATGGATTTCACGATATCTATTCGCAAATATCCAACTTTCCTCGCATCTAGGGTTTCACCCTCTTTACTGAGATATCAAACAAACACTATTCACTTTGAACGAAATCCAAGATAGTATCTGACATATATATACTATGAATTTAGATAAACAATCATTCATAACCAAGGGGATCTAGATAAACAATTTTCTCTATTTACTTATACAACAAATTTCAGTCATAGACAAATTCCCTATATTTTAGTTTACTCTTATAACCTCTGCGAATACTTAGGGAATTCTCATTAGGATGTATTGTATACATTTCTAATATGATTTATCATCTGGACTTCATCCAAACAGAGGAAGAATCCATTTCATATCATTTTGCAACAACTTAGAACAAATAGACAATTCAGGATTTGTAGTCGCATACTAGCAATTAAAGATTATGGATGAATTAATCAATTTTCATGCAATATACTATTTAAAGGAAGTTCCCACTCACCCTAAGGTGTGAAAACACCTTAAAAACGTAGCTCATCCCTGAAAATCTCGATCTCATATCAAATCCCTAGCAATTCACCCAATTCTTCTTCCTTTCAACTAGGAAACCCTAAAAATGAGGGATTATGAAGAAAGAGTGAGAAAAGGGGAAGTTTTGATACCATTTTAGATCAAATCAGAGGAGGGATGGAATTTTGACATGTGAGAGAAGATTCACCATGAAACTATATCCAAAGAAGTTAAAATTACATGATTTAATCATTCCTCAGACCACAAAACCTTAGGTCAACATCTCCATCAATTTCTCCTCTCAAACCCTAACTCTCCTTCTCTCTCTAGGATTTCATTTCTCTAGATTGAATCAAGAATTATGAGATCTCCTTGTGTATTAGCTTGACCATATAGAGCAATTGAGCTGCTTGGGTCAATTGCACTTTGACCCCTTACTATACTTTTCTTATTTCAAGAAATGTTTTCTGTCATAAAAAGGTTTCTGTAATTTGTATATTTCAGAGATCAAAACTTCTCCAAAAATTATTATAATTTAACATGTTGTGTATAATTGGGCTAACAAGCTTTAGTTAAAAGTTTAGATTATTCCAAGCGCCCATTAAATAATTAAAAATCGAATAGTGCACTACTATCCAAAATTCTATAGAAATGTCAATTACTGTAATTTGTCTACTGATAAGGTCTAAACATATCTAAAAATTATGAAAATTTTACATGTTGTTTATAATTGCGTTTAAGATCTATAGTTAAAATTTTAGATCATTTGGAGTTACAAATAAATAATTAAAAATCAAATAATATATTGTTGAACAACATTCTGTCAGCATGGTCGGTTGAAGTATATCTCGATCAAGAATGACTTTCAAAGAATATCCAAAAATTCTGAAAATTTTCACTGAAATGAACCATTGAGTTATACATATTATATGAAAATTTCAATTAAATAAAAATTATATAGAAAATATGATAAATTATTTACCGTACTACTATCTTGATCAAATTCTATATTCATGTACCATCAAAACCCTAATTTCAGCCAACTAGGGTTTATATTTCTCAAACCCTAATTTCTCAAACAATAGAAAACTTAACATTCTTATTAGTTTTAAAACATCATAATTGAATTATCATCATTAATTAGATTTACAAAATGATCAATTCAATTAAGCATATAATCATCCAGGTAAACCCTAGTTTACCAATTAAGCTCGGATACAGTCATAACAGTTAGGCTCTCTAGCCACAACCTGATCCCAAGATCTAAGGTTTTACCTCCCTCCTAGGTCATCTTCCCACTCTTGGGTTGACCCACCCCAGGTTGGCACACTAACCCTAAAGGTTTCATAGATATCTTTTTTTTTTCATTAGGCATTACTTTTATCATTATATCATATCAACCCATGTTTGCTCAATTTCTAGAATACCCCCTTACGGTATCTGCCCATTTAGTGAACTTGAGTCACCTTCCCCTCCAGGGGCTTGGTGCTACATCGACCTTCCCCTCCAGGGGCTTGGCCACCATCACCAAACTTCTAGAAACAACATGAGGGGTTTGAGCAAGTTATATTCAGATTTTCATTTTCATATAGATATATATATATATATATATAGATATATATATATATATAACTATTGGGTTCATATATTTCTTAAGACCTCTTACATAAGTGTCATGCTCCTCATGCACACATGCATGGGAGACTGGGTCACCTAAACCCATCCCTTTATCTTTCTTATTCCTGATTTCAAGTTTCACATGGGTGGTTCCCCATACCACCACACCATGTTCATTATTTAAGATTAAGGTTTTATGGTTAGGGTTAGGGTTAGGAACTATACTCTACCTCTCAGAGTTCCATATCCCTTGACCCATTAGAGTTTTCATACCCCAAACCAAGTCCTTCCTCTAAGAAAGGGCTTGCCCATACATGTAGCTTTCTAGTGTCTACCCTACACAAAAGGTTACACCTTTTCACATTTTACTTCCCTAATTAACAATTTCTTTTCAAGTATTATTAAGCAAAAAGATGAGAAGTAGACGAATGGTGAGATGAGAAACCTAAAAGATACCTTATGCTCTATTAATTTTTCTTTTATATTTCTAAGGATGATTTGAAATTATAAACTATTAAGTATTAGTTGATGAATCTATGCTCTGATACCAAATGTAATGACCCACACTTTTGAGTGTCTAAAAGACCTTAAAGTCACAGATCGTTAATCATAAATTCAAGGATCAGATTCAAGAAATAATACAGAATAGTAAACAATTTCAATTAATGAACAAATCTTATATGTTTACATAAAAAGCTCATCTAAGGAGTTACATAAATTTTAGAGAGAGTTAACCTGTACATGTATAATGATATACCATTATATCAAAACCTTCATGAATAACTTTAGTATCTTCAACATCTTTAATCTGTAACCTCATGTCCACGAATCAAGTATACCTAATACCTAAAACGCCGACAAACAAATTCGCGGTCAGTATATTTCTATACTGGTATGTGGGTTCATCCAATAATCACACGTATACATATAAGCAAACATCTTTATCTTGAACATAAGAACATAAACTTGTTTTCATATTCTAACCCATGTCTGGTCTACTACCTCAGGTGTAATCACTGTCCCTCCTGGGATCGTGTGCATTACCCTTAAGATTAATCTAACCTCAGGTTTAGAATATTGTTATTTACTTTACATGATACTCATAGGAATTTTATAATTTGCAAGAAGTAAACAAACAAACAAGCAGTTTATCTTTCATTCAATCTCATCAAGAAACCTTGGTAAACTCATAATTCGATATATGTATTCATAAGCGTAACCACATACCTTATGTCATTGCAGAAACTATGCAAAACATCATATGTACTTTAAGAGTGCATCCAAACATCCAAGCAACAAAGCATCCAATCTGAAATATACATACTACATATGTGTCACCATGTATTCACATTACATTAATCAAATCTAGATCCACTCCTAAACTAGGGTTTAGGGTTATCTCGTGTTTGGACTAGAGATTAGGGTTACAAACCCTAATTCCATCATATCATGGTTTCTAAGGTTACAAACCCAAATTCCATCGTATCATGGTTTCTAAGATTACAACCTTTATTTAATCACATTAGGTGAAAACCTAACATATTCCTTTCATTAGATCACTTGGATTTGATATGTTCAAAACAACATAGCAAATTAGGATCTTTAGCCCTAATTCCACATATTAATGATTATCCACATTAGAGACCCTATTACCTTATCATTATTACCATCATTACATTTATTATCATTATTCTCAACAAGATCATATAATATCATAAAAGAAAGTCTTATAATGTTTTCAACATTATAATGCCCAAATATAGTATTTTTTTGTATACTTTACATTAAAGATTATATCTTTATGTATATTTAGACAAAAAAAGTCTAAGTAGATATCACTGATATTTTCTATGCATTCCTCTCGTTCTCATGATCATTTTTCATATATAATTTATCCTAATCCAATCATCCTATCAATTACTACGATTTTTGCAAAATAAAATATATTTGAGCCAATCACACGTTGACACATCAGCTAACTTACTTGGGCTTCCTATCGTAGTTGGGCCGGAAAGGGCATGTGTCGGTCTGGCCTTGAGCTGGCCGGTTCAAAAAGTCCAGAATCACCCGCCTCCCCTTCATTCTCGCGCGAGGCCAGGAGGGTCTTTCCTCCGCGCAGTCGTCCTCTGCCGATGCTGCGCGCACTGTCTCAGGCTTCCACCACTCCGCCTCCAGAGTCAGAGCCTTTTCTTTGTGCACAAAAGGAAGATCTTGCTTCCGCCGTCCCCTCCACACAGATGGGAACACAACACCATCCCGGTGCCGTAGCCAGCTCGTATGCGTACCTACGGCGTTGGCAGGCCGCCTCCCACTGGTCCTCTCGCCGACTGCCGCTACCTTGGCTCTCCTAGCCCTGCGTCATCATCCTCCCTTCATATTGCGACCCACCCCGGTCCTCACCTGCACCTGCCAGTCTGTCGTCCACGAACGCCGCTTCCACAGCCGCTAGGTCCACCTTCATGGTGAGACGGAGGCAACCCCGCCCCCCCGTTTGCCCTAGACAGACCCAATCGTCCACTAATAGTGGCCAAAGATGAGCAGGGTTCGCTCTATGCTACTGTGAATGACGACGGGTTACAAAAGAAAAGATGGTTCATGTCCTTACCCAGGCGCCGCCAGCGTACGCTTCTGGGTAGCGATTCTCTTAAGAATCCTTCTATTCCTCCCCACACTCGTGGATCTAGCCAACAGGCCTTGCTCGCGCTCCCGCCGGTCACCGTGGGCCTGATCTTTAGAGTCGCTAACTCAGATGAGGCATGTGCCAGTTTCATTGGCCACTGCCCTTCAAGTGGCAATCAAGAGTTATTATTTCCTTCGTCCTCGATGGCCTGTCAGGTTGTTCTCGCTTGCTTCACTGTGCTAGAGATACACCAAAGCTTCCACAATTCACCTTGCAGTAGACCACCATGGATGAGAACTAACCACGGTGAGTAGAGCGAGATTCGCTTCGGAACCATAATGGAAGGTACACCCATTGGATGAGGGGATGGGATGGACGATCTCTTCAACGTACCCCCTATATATACCTACATCCTTCTCCTGTTCTTGTTTGAGTTTAAAGAATTCAAAATTAGCAAGGAGTATGATGACTATTAGTAACCTCAATTTTTCAAGATTATCTAATCTCCACACCAACTAGGAAAGAGAGTACTATTTCTATATAAACTCTTGCTTTTATTCCTAAAGGCCACGACACACCACCTTATGATTTAGATTTGAAAACAAAAGCCTTTGTATACCAAACTTATCCTTTTCTTTAATCTATGGTTCCTATTTCTTTTAGGAAACCTACATATTATTTCTTTATTTGGCTTCCAAGAAAAAGGTGGATAATCCCTTTAATTAATTACTTAGATCACTATATGGCTTAGTTTATCTTGGATTTTTGTACATAATCCTATATATATGGATTATCCATCATATAAGATTATCATGATCATTTTCCATGTATTAATTCCTCTTATTTAACTTGTGCCTCAAGCAACCATGCCATAAAGATGATTAAGTTTATTATTTCACCAATAATATCATTGAGGAGATTATAAATCAATTCATTTATATTCTTCAATTTTTTAAATCAAATTTGAGGATATAACAGGTTTCCTCTTTATCCGATTAGGGTTTACAAGGTTAGGGTCAACCAAACATCTTAGAATCACCACCCTCCATAATCTTGGAGTGAAACAACATTAGGTAATATCATTAGAATAGATTAGATAACACACTAAACAACATTATACAAGTTCATACATGATTATCATTAGGTGTTCATATGTACTTCATAACCACTTATCATCACCACATGTAGTCACATAGACACATGGGTCACGTCCACCCTCCATGATATGTCATGACCGCGACATCCACCATGGGTATGGGCTCTGATCTCCAAACCATGACATAAACACGATTAAAACTTAGCGGAAGCGAATCGGTAATCAGCGGAAGACAAAAATCACGGGAAATTAAAACTTTTCGAGATAAGAACTTGGATCCATAAAAACTTCTTTCATAAAGAGAGATAAACTGTTTACATCTCAGGATAATTACTTCTTGAGTAATTATATACATCAAGATACAAAATCTCAAGATCACTAAACAAAAGACTCCAAGACCTGAGAGTACAGAGGACACATAGGACTGACTCTAACTACACCACATGGCAGGACAATCTCCACCTGAGATTCTACTACTGCTCCTGGTGCTGCTGCTACTGCTGCTGAGACTGGTCACCTGTAGACTGGTTCCTTCGTCTCCGACGTCCACCTAAAAAGTTGAAGTCTACGGGGTGAGACAATTATACATAATTGTCCCAGCGGGAGTTATAACTCTTTGCCAGAAGCTTTATTATAACATCAAAGAATATCTTAAGCAGTAAATCCTTCAAAGTATTCTATAACAGTTGCAGGTATAACAAGATCCCTACAATTTAGGAGATATGGAGAATATAAACACTATTGCAATGTAACATCAATCAACTAACTTGGAGTCATCTCTAACAAGTTATACTACATGGTTGATTATGTTTTACAAACAACATTATGCCCTGTGGAGATGAGGCATACCACTCATACTCCAACTGATCGCTGAGAAGTCACATCAGTATCATACATAGGTCATTAAGAGAGCCGGATTCTCATGACCTTCACCTTCCTCAGTCAGTAAGAGGATTACTTGTAGGACATCTCGTGTCTCTACTACTATAGCTCACCAGGGTAAACTGGTCCTTCGCTATTCTAGAGTCACAGTGGCGTTCTGTACTCTCTTCGTCATCAGGAGGTTTCATATTTACCTACCACTAATACGGATATCAGTGCTTTCTTCGTCATCAGGAGGTTTCATGTTTACCTACCACTGATACGGTATGGAATTATAGTGAAGGATGAATGGATTACACATCTACATCACTTTCCTACACTAGGATGTAAGGTTCTACACATCCATGTACCCCACTTACTCAAAAGTATGTGCTCCAGGAGTTCCCTGAGGAAAACCTGTTTCACCATCACTTAATTTCTGACAATGATGGATCTATGATCAGGGCTTTACATTATACTTGATTAGTTAGGCACATTCAGTATTCTTTAACAGCATACATTGTTCTTCAAACAATAACAGTAGCATAACAGCTATAAAAGAAGAGTACTAAATGTAGCAGGCCTAACTCATGTCAATCATCATTTCTCATTATCCTCATCACAAGTCATCTCTAAAGCATGACCTTGATGGTATTCATGGCTCTCACATCCCATTATCATCATAGGATGCCACTGACAAGGCATCAGATTAATTTACTTATTCATAAGGCTAACAACATGCCTTTAATGAAACAAACATCAACATCCATACCTAGATATGATTACCTTCATATCAGAACTTGCATGGTTAATACAACTGATAAAGGTAATAAAGAAATAAGGAATATACTTCCCACTCTTGTCATAAGAGTTAAATCTCTAATTCTCATTAATTGGAGTTTAATACTCAAATGCATGCCATTACCCTTGAATTAGGGTTTACTATTCATATTACATGTCATCACCCTTGAATTGGGGTTTACTATTCATATTACATGTCATCACCCTTGAATTAGGGTTTACTATTCATATTACATGTCATCACCCTTGAATTAGGGTTTACTATTCCCATTAAGGTGAATTGAACTCATAACATCATCATGTATGAGTAACATCATCATTGATGTTCTCAGGTTAGTTAAAGGTTCATCATTTATCATAATTAGGGTTTCTATGATCTCACACAGGTGGATCATACCCTAATTATGCTTACTTATATGCATTGGAGATGCTTTAATTGAGTTTCCACTTAAAAAGGGTATTTTCTCTCTCTAGAAGTACTTTCTCTCTCCTCATACTTTTAGGTGATGTCAACATCACTCTAGATCAGGTTGGATTGAGTCATCATAGGCTAATATAGTTAAAACATCATCATCATGTGATTAGGGTTTGATCTAATCAAGGTATTACTCAATTTACCCTTCAGGGGTATTTTGGTAATTCACCCCATTGATCATCATTAGGGTCAAAATCTTAATCAATTAGCCCCTTAATATCCTAGGTTATCATTAGGGTTTGATTAGGGCAACATTGAACCATTTATTTCATCAATTGATTGAAAGAAGTCAACTTTGAATCACATTGATTGACCTTCAACCATCATACTTCAATTGAGTTGAGATCGTTTGAAAGTGTTGACCGTTTAGCCAATTTTGACTTTTCAAGACCGCGAGGGTGTGTTGACCGTTTAGTCTATTTTGACTTTAGGACCGCGATCCCTCAACCCCTTCCAAGACCGCGAGCCCCCTCAACCTACTTCAAGACCGCGAGCCATCATGTGATTTCAAGACCGCGAAGCTATGTAGACCGTTTCCCCACTTTGACCTCAGGACCGCGAGGCCCCTCACGGTCTTGAGACCATGAGCCTCCTCTCGGTCTTGAGACCGTGAGCCCCCTCACGGTCTTGAGACCGCGAGCCCTCTCACGGTCTTGAGACCGCGAGGCTCTCATGGTCTTAGCCGCTTGGTCCTTCAACAACAAAAACAAAGGTTACCACCTAATGTCAACCAAAGTTGAAGCCCTCAAAAGGTCAAAGCTATGATGACCACTTATGAATTGGGTTAATTAAGGTTATGCTTAACCAATTGGTCATTCAATTGACCCTCAATTGTTGACCAATTAGGATTGAAGTCGATTCAATTAGGGTCTATCAATGTTCACCCATCAACACTCAACAATGTGACTCAACACAAGGTTGAACCCTTCAATTGAGCTCCAATTGGGCCCAAACTTGGCCCAAACGGTCTTGAGTTCATGTGGGTGGACCCCAAATGGTCTTGAGACCGTTTGGCCAAGATTTCATCAAAGTCTAAGGTGATTTGATAGGGGTTGAACCATGATTGAACCACAAAACAGAATTTTAATCAATTTAATAACTTATTTGCAATTAGGTCCTCAATTGGTCAAATTACTTAACCCTAGACCTTCAAACGGTCTTGGGTGATTGTCCTCTCGGTCTTGAGACCGTTTGGATGAGTTCCAAACGGTCTTGAGACCGTTTGCCCATCCAATTTTGGATTCTAGTGTAAATTCATCAAGGTCTGACCTATTGAGTTGATAATCATATCAATACTTAATTGTAATGTAATTTGGTGTAATTGTACCTTCAATTGGTCAACTAATCTTGACCCCAGACCTCCAAACGGTCATGGTTGATTGCCCTCGCGGTCTTGAGACCGTTTGGATGACCCCCAAACGGTCTTGAGACCGTTTAGGTCAATCAACCCTAAAAACCCTAATTAGGTCACCATAATTTCAGTACTGATTTCACCTAGGGTTAGCCCTAGTATTCACCCTTCAACTCTTATCCTGTTTGGAATTAGACCATCAAACTTGGTGAGTTGTTAATTAACATTATTTTTAACAGTAATCTCATACGGTCAACGCCTGGTAAACGACCTTACACGGTCTTGAGACCGTTTGCCCAAAAAGGCAATTTCAGACCGTTTGCGAATCAGGAATAAATTCATTTAAAGTTGTTACTTAAAAAGGTCATATCTCCCGATTCCTTTGGAGTTAGCCTCCCAAATTTTTAGGATAATTAACCTATATAATTAGGAACAGATTTATTATACGGTCCATGCTCGGTCAACGGGGCCAAACGGTCATGGAGACCGTTTTCCCTGTCGCGGTCTAGAGACCGTTTGCTCACCTCGCGGTCTTGAGACCGAGAGAGCAAACTGGTAAGACCGTTTAAGAAAGTGAAAAGCGGTGGGTTTTTCTTGGAAATCACGCCTTAATCTCCTAGCTCAAGGACAGTATGAATATCCCATGGATTTGCTTGCAAAATAGCAGGGAAAAGTAGGGAAACATTAAGAGCTATAATTAAACCGCATATAAGAGATGTATATAGTAAAGCATGGGTTTAGAGTTATAAAACCCGTCTAAAGCTTGCTTCTTGAGCTCCAAGCTTTCGAGCTCCAAGCTCTAATGGCGTCCTTGAGTTCCCACAGATTGGCCAAGGTGAAAACTCCAAGGAAAGATGAAAAGAGATGGCTAGAAAGATAGGGTTTCGAGAGTTAGCCATGAAGTTGACCTTGAATTCGAGTTCTAACTATGAAATTAGGCAAGAAGAGGGGTTTAAACCTACCTTGCACCCTTGGTCGTTCCCCTTGAGCTCCAAGACAGTCCTTAGTCGGCCAAGCAAAGAAGAAACAGTGATATGCACGAAGGAAGAGTTCCTTTGCTTGAGAGGTGAAGTATACATATACTTGGGTGATGTTTCATTAAAGGCCCATACGTTTCCCCATAATTCCAACTAAGTCCTTCCCTCATTACTTGCTCGTCCCTTCCTCTTTATTCTAAGGATAAACCTTATCTTAAGGTCTAGAAAAGAAGGCAAAGAAGAACAATCTAATAATAAGGTACATACATAAAGAGCTTTTGCACATATACCCTGATTATTCAATCACAAGGCATATTTCATAACCTGATAACTCAATTGAGGTGACTCCCTCATCATTTCTTCTCTTAATGATGGAAAGAGTCTAAAAAGATACATTAGATGACATATTTCACAATTTGCATCCCTTAATTTGGGTAAATTGCATTTTACCCCAAATTAGGGTTTCAAGCACCGGGATTGCTTCCACAGCTGCACCTTGGTGCCCTAGCTTGGGAAATCCCTCAAACTTTACAAAAAAGATTCTCATGATGTCTCAACATCAGAGGAACATCTCAACATGTGCAAATTGCAAGCTAACCCTTTTTAACTGGGTAAATTGCACATAGGTCCCTGTATATCAAAACAATGCTACAACTTTAAATAAAAAGGAGCAATTACTGAAATATATGTTTCTGAGAAACTTAATTACATGCTCAAAGTTAATCACAAAGATTTAATTACATATTTAGGCAAAATACCTAGGGTTAACTCATAACCCAGGTCAGGGATGTTACAATGGGTGTATCGACCCTCTATGCCGTCACCATGTCGCGACCATCATCTTCATTTTGTGTTCGCGACATTTGGGTTAGGGTTAGGGATAGGTCTTCGTCTTGACCACCAAATAGGTGTCGCGACCGCATCACCTCTTGGTCATGGCCCAATGCACCAAGGCCTATCTCATCTAGGTCAAGGAAAGGAGCTAAGGGTCACTAGGATGCTAAGCACTATAGGTTCTCACCCATCAGTACTAGGTCAAACATCACCACAAGGAAAGGACATCTTGACCCCAAAGCCAACTAGGTCACGACCAACCACCATGGTCTACGTCAGGACCACGACGCCCATGAGTGTGTCTTGACCTCCAAGCTAGATAGGTCATGACCATACCAAGGGTGAACATCCAGGTCACCAAAATTGAACCCAACTAAGGAAGAACCGTGATCACCATGAAAGGAAACCTCAAGCAAACCGTTCTTCACAAACCCTAAGGAAAAGGTCCAAGAAAAGCATAACCAAAAGAAAAGAAACATGCCCAAGATAACCAACTATGACCAACTTCTCTCCCACCTCTAGGTGCACAAACACCAAACATAAAGGCTAGATCAAGGGTGAACCATGGAGAAGGAACTCCATGAAACAACATCTATCAAAACGTGCACAAGAAGAATTAGGGTTTTGGATGACTTCCAAACCAAGCATAATAACTCTACCAAATGAGTTCTAGGGTTTAACATGATATACTAGCATGATGGAGGATCATAATAGAGAGAGAAGATGGAAACAAAACGTAATGAGAAGTGCAATAATAGAGAGGGTTTAGTGTTATATAACTTGCCATAAGAAGATCACCACCAAAGCTCCAAGAACACGATCCAAGGGTTGGAAAAGCTCCAAAAAAAGCTCCACACTAGGCCTCAAGAGCACCTCAAGAAAGGGGATACACCAAGGTCAAAGGTTATCTCAAGAAAAGAGAGCAAAACCTCAAAACCATACCAAAAGAAAGAAGGGGAAAAGAGAGAAGAAACTCCCTCTCACTTGGGTGTCGCCTTGTCAAAACATGGCCTATTACCCTTGTGATGGGGAGCTTATTTTCAAAAACGACCACCATGTCAAAACACAGTATAAGGCTGAGAAAGAGGAATAAGATGGGGTAGAAGATCTGAAGAAAACATCAAAGAAAGAAGATAAACACTCATCAAGGTTGGAGATGACCAAGGATCACCACAAGCACCACATGCAAGGGAAGAACCACCTCCAAAGCACCAAGAACACTCCTTCTTGCTCCACTAAGATCCAAGGATGAGAACAAGAGAAGGGAGGAAGAATATGACTAAAAATAACCACTTGCATGGAGATAAGAGGGTTCATATAGCAAAGGATGAGGGAGGTGAGACAAAGGATGAGGTGTCAACAAGATAGGGCTCCAAAGAGACACTTGTCCACTAAAAGGGCCAACATGCAACCACACACAACCACTTAAGCATGACATGCAAGACATGGTGATACAATCTAGGTAGTGTCTCGACCACCTAAGCAACTCCACCCTCTATGCGGCGATTGCGACACACCAAGGGGCTCCATGGTCACGACACACCCTAACCATAAGCAACCCAGGTCGAAACACACCTCTCCAAGCCTTTGCATCAAACCAATACAACCTTGGTTGTGACCAACACACTAAGGAGAAGTGTCTCGACCATGACACCCCCCTCAGCAAACCCTAGGCCGCGACCTAGGTCGAGGCAAACCAACAAAGGTCACAGGGTCAAAGCACACCACCCTAGAAAACCCTAATCACCACTAAGGGTGACACCACTCAACCAATGGTCAAACAAAGTGCCCCAAAGCACCACACTCTCTATCATGAAGCTAAGAGTGAGAAGGAAAACTCTAGAGGTAGAAAATTGCACATCAACCCCCTATATTGGGTAAATTGACATTTGCACCAAAACTAGCACAGAAAGCACAAACATTATCCAAACTAGCTCAAACTGAAAACTTAAACTCTCCACAAGATCTAATTACATCTCCAAATATTAAAGAAAGGTCCTAAGAACAATATCAAGCCAAAGCAAACATGGTTATCCCAAAACTCAGGTCAGGGTCCTTATAAAAACCCTAAGATCACTCCTTATCTCTCTCTTCCATCCAAGCGTGGTCCAAATACCTAAAAAACATGCAAATAATGTCCATAAATGAATTTTACACAAATATGCATATTAGTGGAAATAATATGTAATCTAGTAGGTATAGATGGATTGAAATGCAATATGACAAAAGATGGAGCCCTAAAATAGGGATGCATTAGAAGGAACATGTACCTTGAAATGGAGTACTTGTTCAATAAAAACCACATGTTGTAGTCAAGAAAGATACAATTCAAATACCTTTGTTGCAATTCTTATTTGATATAACCTTTAAGACAAGGAAAGCACAAGAATCCAAACACTTACATCATATTACAAGTTGCTTGTTTATTTTAGAGAACGTGCATAGGCGGTCCATAATCATTTATAAGGAAAACTTGTAGTAATGTGATTTAAAAGCCAAAAGCCTCTAATAACATATGTAGTGGGACATGTGCATCTATCATCATTGTGATCCCGATTCAATCATGTGTTTGCTTTTGATTTTGATAAAGCCAACTGCTCATGTATGTGGGGACATGATAATTGATGAACTATACCACTTGAAAGCATATAACCTTTCATTCTTGTGTTAAAAAGTTTACCACCTCTAGAATTCATTAAGACGTGAATATTTGTACTGAAATAATTTTCAACCAGTTAGCAAAAACACAAAGTGACCATATAAATCATATTTATTTTTCTAAGGAAAGAACCAAGAACGACAAGTGCATTCATAGACAAGAGCATAACATTGGTACCTTCTCTTGACATTATAAGAAACTTGCCCTAGAGATCATACTAAACCACTTCAAATGGTATACTCCATTTGACAAGATTAGTAGAAAATGATAAACCTATGACTTAGGCTAAGAATGCAACTATTACAAAAATATATTTTTTACTATATGAATAAATAATATGATGATTATGTATGTATATTATCTATACTTTTGATGTAAGTGACTAAGTGTTTATGCCATGTAATAAACTTACAACTTTCCATACAAAGCTAGAAAGATTTTACGAGCACAAAAACCAGATTGAATACATTCCATCCTTAAGCACTGCCCTGGTAGGAGTTGTGTATTATTTAAGTGCTTAATTAACAAAATGTCTTAAGATAACATGAAGTAGGAAAATAAATAATTAGTGAGATAATATACATATAGTATACTCTATTTCATGATATGAACAACTTTATTTCTTTATGGAGATACTATAGAGTCATGTATGATACGAGGATATAGTATGATTAACTAGGTTCTATCTCCTATCATTATGAAATCATAGCCTTTATAAGAGATCATATTTTTTAGTATACCCAGATCTTAAGCAATATGATTGGATTTCTCCCGAGTCAACTTCCAATTTGTTTAGATTGAACTTATCTATTTTTTTTGGATAAGGTAAAATATTACTATTGATATCAAAAGAAGTATATGGTGTAAGGCCCGTATACTATACAAAGGGGTAAGCTACAAAAAACCCCAATGCTCCATCACCGCTTGGTCCAGACCCTTAGTCATTTCGAGTCTAACCTTATAAAGCCCTTTTAAGCTATTTACAATGTCATCAACCCCCCCCCCCCAACTTACAGAGCTATTCACGAAGCCAACAAAAGCATGACGATCACAGGATGTTGGGACAAACTTTGGACAACCAGAATCTCAGAGAAGCAAAAGACTTTTTTCTGGCTTGTCTGCCACAATGCTCTTCTTACCAACTGTAAGAGAGTACAAAGACACATGAGTAGTGATGGAATCTGTTTGAGATGCACCAAGGCAGAGGAGAATCTCTTACATGCTCTACGGGATTGTGATAAGGCTATAGAGGTTTGGAGAAGCCTGAAAGCAGAAAAAATGGTTGCTATTTTTTACACTACAAATTTACAACAATGGACTAACCTCATCTTAAAATCCAAAGATGAGATCTATAGTTTGATGATTACCACTGCTTGGAGTATATGGAACAGTAGAAACATGGAGGTATTTGAAGGCACAATCATCGAGCCACACCAACAAGTGACTTGGATTAGAAGGAGAATCAAGCTAATCAATATGGCTTATAACAATGATCAACATTGCCTGGATCAACCTGTATGTAGGTGGTCAGCTCCCCCTCCCGGACTCCTAAAGATAAATGTTGATGCTACTGTGACAAAATGCAAAGCTGCAGTTGTCGCTGTTGTCCGAGATGACCAAGTAGATGGATTTTTGTAGAAACTAGCACGTTAAATGCCAAGTCAGCTCTGCACGCTAAACTTATGGCCATTGAGTTTACTTTAGAGCTAGCGGCTAAAGTGGACATCACAAAGTTTCATATTGAATCTGACTGTAAGAATGCAGTGAACCTGTAACATCCCTGACCTGGGTTATGAACTAACCCTAGGTTTTTTGCTTAAATAAGTGATTATATGCTTGTGTTTATCCTATGAATGAAATTAAGGCTTTTGAGGAACTTGTATTTCAATTTCTGTCCTTTTTGCTTAATGTTAAAACATTGTTTTGTTAATAACGGACTAAAGTGCAAATTACCCAAGTAGAGGGGTTAAATTGCAATTTGCACATGTTAAGATGTTCCTCTGATGATGATATATCCTAATAATGAATATAATGTGGTGATATGGAATCCACAAGCTTGAGCACCAAGATATAACTTGTAGAGCAATCCTTGTGCTTTAAAACCTAGTTTTGGTGTAAAGTGCAATTTACCCAAAACCTAGGGTCCAATATGTAATATATATATATCCTCTTGAGGATCTCTCATGTTTCTTGGCATCAATAAGAGCAAAGAAAATGAGAGGGGCACCTCATTTGAATGATCATGGTAGAAGTGGAAACTACTCACAATAATAATATATTGAGCAATATTCAAATAAGGGTGGATATTAAAATACCTCTCTTAAAAGGTGTTTAGTTCTTTTTAAACCTAGGATAAGGGAGGAGTTTTGCATGTGATTAGGAGGAAGAAACGTGTCCAAGGAGGGAGAAAGCCTTGGTGGATATGTTGGGAGATAAAAGCAAATATCTATCTCTTTCGATTTTCCTTGAAAATACCCATAAATATATATAAGCATCCTTTTTCCACACACCAAAGGATCGTTCCTTAGTTCTTTTTCTTATCTTCTTGCTTTGGCCGAACAAAGGAAGAGCTCTGGACCAAAGGAAGGATGACCAAGCTAGTTTGGTAAGCTTTGATCATCATCTACCTCGAATTCATGGAGGAAACCATAAAACAAGGTTGGTTTATTGGTTTTCTTTACACGATTCTTCTTTCTAGCCATCTTCTTCATCCAAAAAAGTGGAGGAAAGACCTTAGACAACTACTGGAGCTCAAGCCACCATTAAAGCTATGAAGCTTGGATCTCTGGATCAGACCTAAAGGCAGGTTTTATAACTCTAACCCTTAAGCTTTGTTAATGCATCCTTCTTTCCTATAATCGTTGCTTATACTTCTTCTTTGGACACCTTTTTGAAACGGTCTCCCAAACCATTTGGGAGCAAACGGTTTCAAACCGTTTGATTGTAAATGGTTTCCACCAAACCGCATAGAAGAAAATGGTCCAAGACCATTTGGATGCGTTGACCAGGCATTGAACATTTGGAGGACTGTTGAGAGTAATTTAGATTAATTACCTACAAAAAATCATCCATTAATTCCAAGTGGATCACCAATTGAAGGCTCATCAACCACCTAAACCCTAATCGGGTCAATAGCTGATTTCAATTTTTTTGAGTTAAGTTGAAGTTTGGGTTGAGTGGACCAAATGGTTTCAAAACCATTTTGGGATCACCCAAACGGTCTCAAGACCGTTTGGTGATCACCCAAGACCGTTTGGAGGCCTAGCGTTAAGTATGGTTGACCAATTGAGGATCTAATGATATTAAGTTGACGAGTAATCAATTGCTGATTTGGTGACCAAACCTAGGGTCCAAACCTTAATTGAATGACTTAGTTTTTGATAAAATTAATGGGAAAACGGTCTCAATACTGTTTGGAGGATATCCAAACGATCCCAAGACCATTTGGGGGTCACCCAAGACCGTTTGGAGGTCTAGGTTTGACTATGGTTAAGTGGTTGCAGATCTTAAGGTAACAAGTTGAAGTGCAATTGATTGTTGACCTAGTGATCAATCCAATGAGTCAAACCTTAATTTGTTGCATTGGTTTTTGATGTGGACTTGAGAAAATGGTCTCAAGACCATTTTGAGGTCCTCCAAATGATCCCAAGACCGTTTGGGGTCAGGTCATGATCAAATTGAATGACAGTTCAATGCTTTCAACTCAATTAGATTCATGTTGAAACATGTTGAGGGGTAATCGATTCCAATCCCTAATCCAATTGATCCAAGCCCTAATTGATGATCAATTGAGGGTCAATTGAGTGTCAAATCAGTTGAGGGTTGACCTAATAAACTCAATTGATGAGTGACTAACAAGTATATGATCGATTGAGGGGTTCAACTTTGGAAATCCTAACTCAATTGAAGTGGTTGAGACACTTTTTGGTCCTTGCGGTTTTGAGGTGGTTTGGACCAAACAGTCTCAAGACCGTTTGGATCCAAACGGTCTCAAGACCGTTTGATTCCAAAAGGTCTCAAGACCATTTGGGACCAAACGATCCCAAACCGTTTAGTCTCATGCAGTTTCAAGGTCGGTTGTGTCCATGCAGTTTCAAAGTCAAACTTGACCAAACGGTCTTCACCCCCATCTTGGGCAAACGGTCTTGAGTGTGCACTTTACCAAACGGTTTCAAAAGTCAACAAGACCAAACGGTCTTCAACACCAAACGGTTTCAAGGTCTGTCCAAGACCGTTTGGGGGTTTAGTTGAAAGACTGTTTGAAGTCTAAAAAGGTTAAGATCGTTTGATGCCTTAGTGGTCAAGATGGTTTAGTGGTTGATTAACCCAAACCCCATAGATAATTAAAGTGGTTAAAGGACCAAGTAATTAGCTGATTGAGACATGATGTGATCAATGGTGATCATAATAAAGGTACCCTTGAAGGGATGGAGTAATAAGTACTCTTTTGAATGAGTAAGTCTTAATGATCACAATAGTAATGACATAACCCATGATGTCAATGTTGAATTGACTTAGCCTAATCAAGGGTGATGCAAACATCAACTTATAGAAAGATGAAATAGATGTCTTCTTATATGAATGACAAATCAAGTAGTGGACTTCCATTATGAATGAATACCTAATTAAGGTAAAATCCTTCATTGTGAGACCATGAAAACCCTAATTGTAATGATATATGAACCTTAACCCTAATTTGAGAATGATAATGGAAGTATCCCTAATGCATGATGATGATGTGATCCTAATTCATCATGATGACATGGTACACCTTAATTAAAGGTACTTTGTTGATCACTCCTACTTAGGGTGAATAGTAAACCCTAATGGTGAGATAGTAATGATAATCCCAATTAAGGATGATTCAATATGAATAGTTAACCCTAACCCAGGGTAATGTGATGAATATGATAAACCCTAATTCAGAGTATGTTAAATAAGAACCCTAACTTTGAGTGACGTGACATGAATAGTAAACCCTAACCGAGGGTGATATGCAATGAAACTGTAAATCAGTCATGTTGATCTTCTGTAGCACGACCGTGCAAGGTAGCACGACCGTGGTAGCTTCCCCTTGAACGGCCATTCTTGGTTGCACGGCCGTGGTGTTCTATACTTGATTTGGATATAATTGTATTGTGCTGATATAGATATAATGTGCATGTTACCAATTGTGTTAGTCATGCAGATCTTTATAAAGAAGTGAGCATAGCCAGGTAAGGGTTATGATGCCATATTCATTGAAAGCACTTTATAAGCTTTGAAAGCAATAATATGCTATGTTGCTTAGTAAAGAGGTAACAAATGAGATTGATAGGCTGTATGAGCCATGAAAAATATCTACATTGCCACTATCATGTTCATACTGATAAATGACTTGATGGCAATATGTTACTTGGTAACAAGTGTTTTGATGATCTAAGGGTTTGAACACCCATATTCCTGAATCAAAATGATGAGATGGTTAGGGATTGATATCCCAATGTTAACTAGATGTGAAATGAACTTGATACATATAGTACTCTTTCTTTATAGTAATTGTTTTATTGGTTTATGTTTTGAAAACATGCCTGATGCTAAAAGAATGCCATAATGTACTTAAATAATCAAGTATAATGATATCATGTAGAGCCCTGACCATAGATCCATCATTGTCATAAGTTAAATGATGGTGAAATAGGTTTTCCTAAGGGAACTCCTGGAGAGCATACTTTTGAGTATGTGAGGGTTATGGATGCGAATATCCTTACGTCCTAATGAGGGAATTGATGTGAGATGTACATTTAATCTCTCAAACCTTCATTATATGTATATGCTAGGATGATGTATCACTAATCTCCCGATGATGTTGTTAATGCCGCATCGATGTGAGATAAACAAGAAATCCCTCGATGGTGAAGAGAGTACAACATGCCACTGTAACTCTAATAGCGAAGTTGCCAGAATACCCTGGAAATCTATTTTAGCAGAGACACAAGATGTCCTGCATGTTGATCCTCACTCTGACTGAGGAAGATGAGGTCATAGAAATCTGTCTCTTCTGATGACCTATGTATGGTATCAATTGCAATTTAGTAATGGTCGATTGGAGTATGAGAGGTATACCTCATCTCTTCAGGGCATAAGTATGTTTGTAAATTGTAATCAGCTGTGTAGCATAATTGCTTAGGTTGAACTACAAGAAACAATGATTGATGATGCATTGTTTATTTAGTCCTAATTGGACCAGTAATATACATGTTCTTCATACTCCTTATTGATTAAATGACTTGTTACTCAATCAAGTTATAATTGAAATGATTGCTTAAAGAATACTGCTTTACTTAGCCTATTCAATAATTTACTTGCTGTTGAATATTTGTAGTTCTACTACTCAATGTTATTCCATTAATTGCAATAATAATGCTTCTGGAGAAGAGTTATAACTCTCGCTGGGACAATTATTCACTTGTCTCACCCTCGTGGGATTCAACTTTTTAGGTAGACGCCGAGGAAGAAGGAACCCTTCAGTGGGTGAGCAACAACAGCAGCAACAACAACATCAGGGACAACAGTGATCCATAGGTGGAGACACTGTCTGTCAAGTCTTGTAGATAGAATGTCCTATGTGTCGTCTCTGTACTCTCAGGTCCTAGGAGTCAGTAGATAGTTTTATATAGATATGAGGTTTTTGACTTAATGCCTCAGTATTTTTGTATACTGCTCATGTACATCTTAACATGGCAGTCAATATTATGACTCTCAAGATGTGGTGATATAGAGATGTGTTAATGTATCAGCTTGTAAATAACTTATCTTGTTCTTTTATGAAAGAGTCCTACAGTTGGTGGACCTTTGTGTAAAAAGTTTTAAAATTTTGTGATTTTCAGTAATTCTGCTGTTAAGGAAATGATTCCGCATTAGTTTAAATTCATTGATCTTGTTTTCGCGAGACGGTCATCACAATTTAGTGGTATCAGAGCTCTAGGTTCACTGAGTCTACAGAGACATAGGACTTAGGTTATAGAGTTTGTTCTAGTGTCTTTCAGTATATCTGATAGTGTCTTCTACTCATTTAGGAGGAGAAGAGAAAACTAAAGATGTCTGGGTCACACGAGGAACATGTTGCTGAGAGTAGTGTCGCTGCACCTAGAGGAGGTGCAAGAAACCAAGAAAGGGAAGAACCTGTACCTGAACCACCCCAGTTCAACCCAGCTGACATGGGAAATCCAGCTTTCCAAGCCATGTTTGGGCAGTTCATGACTGCCATGACACACATGACTGATAGGATGCCTATACCTGAACCTAGGGCACCTACCCACCCTGAAGGACATGGAGCCAGCAAGACGTTTGAATGACTACGCCGGGTTGGAGCCACAGAGCATGTGGGAACAACTGACCCAGCAGATGCCGACTTGTGGTTAACTGAACTAGAGAAGGCCTTTAAAATCCTAAACATCCTAGAAGCTGAGAAGGTTAGACATGCTGTGTATCTTCTCAAGGGAAGTGCTGGTCACTGGTGGACCATGGAGGAACAAAAAAGGCCAGGTGTGGAGATCGAATGGGAAGTATTTCAACGAGAATTTGTCAACAAATATTTCCCTAAGAAGTTCTTGGATGAGAAAATCTCTCAGTTTGAGAAGTTAAGACAAGGTCTAATGAACATTAGCGAGTACGAGGCTAAATTCATGGAGCTTTTGCGGTTCTGTCCGTACATGGCAACCACAGATGAAGAAAGGATTAGGCATTTTGAGAAAAGATTAAATGCTGAGTTGACTACTCCTGTGTCTGCTTTGGAGAACAAAGAAAGGTTTTCTACCTTCGTGGAGTCTGTCAGAAGGGTAGAGAGGTCCGTGTCAGAGAAGAGACAGACCAAGAACAAAAGGATGTATCCCCAGTTCCAAGGATCTTCATCTAAAGATTTTAAGAAACCAAGGTTTTCGGTACCTACACCACCACCTAGATTCAGTACCCAAACACAGTGGATGTCAAATAGGGGTAGAGGACGAATCTTACCTTTAGAAGGAGCTCACAGTTCAACATCTATGTCGGTTACAGGACCACCCAGACCACAAAAACTGAACATGAGCTGTTACATATGTGGAAAGGTGGGACATCTGATGAAAGATTACAGAGCCAGATAGGTGAGTGTAACTCAACCCCAAAGGGAGAATCATCAAGGATCTCAAAGGTGATAGTTTCCAAGTAATGCTAGAGGATGTGGACAAGCTTCCCAAGCTGGATCATCAGCACCAAGTCATCGAGCACCGAATCAACCACAGGCAACGACAAGATTTTACGTGATGAATCCACCTGATGCAGTGATCAACCCTCGGGTTGTGGCAGGTCATATGGAGTTGTTTAATTCTGATATGTCTACATCTTGCATTGTATCTATTTTAATTGATCCGGGTGCTACGCATTCCTTTATCACTCGAAGAGTGATTCTTGACTACAACCTAACTATAAGTCATAGAGTAGATAGTTTGTTGTTAGAAACTCCGTTGATGGGATCTGTTGTGCTGTAGGAGGTATGTTCTCCCTGCATTCTCTTCTTTTTTGATCATTGCATTCAAGTGGATCTTATACCACTTGAGATGCATGGATTCGATGTAATCCTTGGGATGGATACCTTAGAAAGGTATAAGGTTGTTTTGGATTGTGAGTCCAAGCAAGTTGTGTTAACTGATGATAGTGACACATGGATCTTTCAAGGAGAAAGAAAGATTCTACCCACCTGTCTTGTGTCAGCTATGGTTGTTGAGAAGTTGATGAGGCAAGGATGTTATGCATTCTTGGCATACCACCATGGAGAGTCTTAATCCTGCTGAAGTTCCTGTAGTCAGGGAATTTGAAGATGTATTTCTTGAAGAACTTCCAGGTGTACAACCGCCCCGGGAGATAGATTTTGAGATTAATATAATCCCAGATACGCAACCTATAGCACAAACACCATATAGAATGGCGCCGGCTGAGATGGCAGAACTCAAGAAACAACTGCAAGAGTTGCTTGAGAAGGGTTTCATCTGACCGAGCACTTCACCCTGGGTTCCACGGTCCTCTTTGTTAAAAAGAAAGACGGGTCGATGTGGTTGTGCATTGATTACTGATAGTTAAATAAAGTAACAATAAAGAATAAGTATCCTCTGTCGAGGATTGATGATCTCTTTGACCAGTTGCGTGGTGCAACCATCTTCTCAAAGATAGATTTGAGATCAGGATATCACCAACTGCGTATTAAGGATGGTGACATACCTAAGTCTGCCTTTAGGACAAGGTATGGTCATTATGAGTTCACAGTTATGTCATTTGGACTAACAAATGCACCAGCTGCATTTATGGAACTCATGAAGAGAATCTTTCGACCTTTTCTCGATCAGTGTGTTGTTGTCTTCATAGATGACATCCTGATTTATAGTAGAGATGCTCAACAACATGAACATCATCTTTGTCAAGCTCTAACTTTGCTAAGAGAGCATAAGTTATATGCTAAGTTTAGCAAGTGTGAGTTCTGGTTATCAGAAGTTTCTTTTCTTGGACACATAATATCTGCTTTAGGTATACATGTTGACCCTAAAAAGGTAGAATCTATCCTACAATGGGAGCAACCGAAGACACTGATGGAGATCCGTAGTTTCTTAGGGTTGGCATGCTATTACCGGAGGTTCATTAAGAACTTCAGTTCTATAGCTTTACCCTTGACTAAGTTGACCAGGAAGGATGTTCTTTTTACCTGGAGTGACAAGTGTCAGCAATCATTTTAGTTGTTGAAGGAGAGGTTGACAAGTGCACCTGTGCTTGTGTTACCTGTGCAAGGGAAAGGATATATAGTTTTCTGTGATGCTTCTAAGAATGGACTAGGATGTGTGTTGATGCAGGATAAACAAGTGATTTCTTTTGCTTCTCGACAGCTTAAGAAACACAAGGAGAATTATCCGACACATGATCTAGAACTAGCTACTGTAGTCCATGCCTTGAAAATCTGGAGACATTATCTTTATGGAGAAACATTCCAGATTTTCACAGACCATAAGAACCTTAAGTACATCTTTTCTCAGCATGAGCTTAACATGAGGCAACACCACTAGATAGAGTTAATCAAGGACTATGATTGCACAATTGATTACCATCTAGGGAAGGCCAATGTAGTTGCTGATGCTTTGAGTAGGAAATCAGAAACGCCAGTCTTAGACAGAGCACAATTGAATTCCTTGGTGTGCTCTAGGAGGGATATGCTTATATCCTTAAGGCAAGACAATGTACAGTTAAAAGTATCTTTATTATCTAGACTGTTAGCTGAGATGCATATAAAACCTACTATGAGAGAACAGATTAAGGAGGCACAACAAGTTGATGCTGCAATTCAACAGATTAGATCAGAGTATGGTAGTGAGAGACGAGATGGTTTCTATGACTCGGATGACCAGGTAGCCTGTTATCATGGTAGAATGATAGTACCTGATGTGGATGACTTGAGGAAGTTAGTTCTGGAGGAAGCTCATTCTTCAATGTATGCTATGCATCCAGGAAGCACCAAGATGTATCGAAACTTGAAAGATATGTATTGGTGGCCTGGATTGAAGAAAGATGTTGCTGAGTTTGTTATGCGGTGTCCTATGTGTTAGCAAGTTAAAGCTGAACACCAGAAGCCTGCAGGAACAATGCAACCTTTACCCATACCACAATGGAAGTGGGATCATGTGACCATGGATTTTGTGGTTGGTTTACCCAGAATAGCCAAAGGACATGATTCCATGTGGGTAATAGTTGATAGGTTGACAAAGACAACACATTTCCTACATGTCAAAACAACCTATTATGCTGAGAAGTTAGCATAATTATATGTAGATGAGATAGTGCGGCTGCATGGAGTCCCAGTTACCATTGTTTCTGACAGAGGTCCCCAGTTTATGAGTCATTTTTGGGAGCGACTTCATAAAGCCTTAGGCACACAGTTAAGGTTTAGTACAACCTTTCATCCTCAGACTGATGGACAGTCAGAAAGGACTATACAGACTTTGGAGGACTTGCTTAGAGCATGTGTTCTTCAGTTTACAGGAAGTTGGGATCTACACCTAAGCTTGATAGAGTTTGCCTACAATAATAGCTATCAACATAGTATCGACATGGCATCTTATGAAGCTTTGTATGGTAGACGTTGTAGATCACCCCTATGTTGGTATGAAACTGGTGAATATCAACTTTTAGGTCCTGATCTTGTGTAGAAAACCACTGAGAAGATTAATATATTCAACAACAGATAAAGACTACATAGGATAGATAGAAATCTTATGCTGATAAGCGTCGTAGACCTTTAGAATTCCTGGTTGGAGATAGAGTGTACCTCAAGGTCTCACCTTGGAAAGGAGTTCTTAGATTTGGAAGGAAAGGAAAGTTGGCTCCTAGATTTATGGGGCCTTATCCAATCATTGAACAGATTGGAAAGGTAGCTTATAAGCTAGAGTTATGACCAGAACTACAGAAGTTACACCCTATGTTCCACATTTCCATGCTTAAGAAATGTCATCCTGATACAGAATCAGTTATGCAACCTATGGAAGTAGAATTGAATGATGATGTATCTTATGAAAAATAAAGACATAAGTCTTGTGAAAGTCCTCTGGAATCATAGTGGCATTAAATAAGCTACGTGGGAACTAGAGGAAGAGATGAGAAGTAAATACCCTACTCTTTTCTCTTAATATGTTTTGTTGATTTCGGGGACGAAATCCTTGTAAGGGGTGGATAATTTGTAACATCCTGACCTGGGTTATGAACTAACCATAGGTGTTTTGCTTAAATAAGTGATTATATGTTTGTGTTTATCCTATGAAATGAAATTAAGGCTTTTGAGGAACTTGTATTTCAATTTCTGTCCTTTTTGCTTAATGTTAAAACATTGTTTTGTTAATAATGGACTAAAGTGCAAATTACCCAAGTAGAGGGGTTAAATTGCAATTTGCACATGTTAAGATGTTCCTATGATGATTAGATATCCTAATAATGAATATGATGTGGTTATATGGAATCCACAAGCTTGAGCACCAAGATATAGCTTGTAGAGCAATCCTTGTGCTTTAAAACCTAGTTTTGGTGTAAAGTGCAATTTACCCAAAACCTAGGGTCCAATATGTAATATATATATCCTCTTGAGGATCTCTCATGTTTCTTGGCATCAAGAAGAGCAAATAAAATGAGAGGGGTGCCTCATTTGAATGATCATGGTAGAAGTGGAAACTACTCGCAATAATAATATATTGAGCAATATTCAAATAAGGGTGGATATTAAAATACCTCTCTTAAAAGGTGTTTAGTTCTTTTTAAACCTAGGATAAGGGAGGCGTTTTTCATGTGATTAGGAGGAAGAAACGTGGCCAATGAGGGAGGAAGCCTTGGTGGATATGTTGGGAGATAAAAGCAAATATCTATCTCTTTCGATTTTCCTTGAAAATACCCATAAATATATATAAGCATCCTTTTTCCACACACCAAAGGATCGTTCCTTAGTTCTTTTTCTTATCTTCTTGCTTTGGCTGACCAAAGGAAGAGATCTGGACTAGAGGAAGGACGACCAAGCTAGTTTGGTAAGCTTTGATCATCATCTACCTCTAATTCATGGAGGAAACCATAAAACAAGGTTGGTTTATTGGTTTTCTTTACACAATTCTTCTTTCTAGCCATCTTCTTCATCCAAAAAAGTGGAGGAAAGACCTTGGACAACTGCTGGAGATCAAGCCACCATTAAAGCTACGAAGCTTGGAGCTCTGGATCAGACCTAAAGGCAGGTTTTATAACTCTAACCCTTAAGCTTTGTTAATGCATCCTTCTTTCCTATAATCGTTGCTTATACTTCTTCTTTAGACACCTTTGTGTGTTCTTGCTATCATTTCCGTGAAGAACAACCTCTGTTCTTGAGGTAGAAGATGATGACGTTAATTCCTATGTTTATCCAAAAACCTACTTTAGCAAACGGTCTCCAACACTTGCTCAAACGGTCACCCAAACCATTTGGGAGAAAACGGTTTCAAACCGTTTGATTGTAAACGATTTCCACCAAACCGCATAGAAGCAAATGGTCCAAGACCGTTTGGATGTGTTGACCAGGTGTTGACTGTTTGGAGGACTGTTGAGAGTAATATAGATTAATTACCTACAAAAAATCATCCATTAATTCCAAGTGGATCACCAATTGAAGGCTCATCAACCACCTAAACCCTAATCGGGTCAATTGCTGATTTCAATTTTTTTGAGTTAAGTTGAAGTTTGGGTTGAGTGGCCCAAACGGTTTCAAAACCATTTGGGGATCACCCAAATGGTCTCAAGACGGTTTGGTGATCACCCAAGACCGTTTGGAGGCCTAGGGTTAAGTAGGGTTGACCAATTAAGGATCTAATGATATCAAGTTGATGAGTAATCAATTGCTGATTTGGTGACCAAACCTAGGGTCCAAAACTTAACTGAATGAGTTAGTTTTTGATAAAATTAATGGGAAAACGGTCTCAAGACTGTCTGGAGGATATCCAAATGATCCCAAGACCGTTTGGGGGTCACCCAAGACCGTTTGGAGGTCTAGGTTTGACTATGGTTAAGTGGTTGCAGATCTTAAGGTAACAAGTTGAAGTGCAATTGATTGTTGACCTAGTGATCAATCCAATGAGTCAAACCTTAATTTGTTGAGTTGGTTTTTGATGTGGACTTGAGAAAATGGTCTCAAGACCGTTTGGAGGTCCTCCAAATGATCCCAAGATCGTTTGGGGTCAGGTCATGATCAAATTGAATGATGGTTCAATGCTTTCAACTCAATTAGATTCATGTCAAAACATGTTGAGGGGTAATCGATTCCAATCCCTAATCCAATTGATCCAAGCCCTAATTGATGATCAATTGAGGGTCAATTGAGTGTCAAATCAGTTGATGGTTGACCTAATAAACTCAATTTATGAGCGACTAACAAGTATATGATCGATTGAGGGGTTCAACTTTGGAAATCCTAACTCAATTGAAGTGGTTGAGACACTTTTTGGTCCTTGCGGTTTTGAGGTGGTTTGGACCAAACGGTCTCAAGACCGTTTGGGTCCAAACAGTCTCAAGACCATTTGAGTCCAAACGGTCTCAAGACCATTTGGGACCAAACGACTAACTCAATTGAAGTGGTTGAGACACTTTTTGGTCCTTGCGGTTTTGAGGTGGTTTGGACCAAACAGTCTCAAGACCGTTTGGTACCAAACGATCCCAAACCGTTTAGTGTCATGCGGTTTCAAGGTCGGTTGTGTCCATGCGGTTTCAAAGTCAAACTTGACCAAACGGTCTTCACCCCCATCTTGGGCAAATGGTCTTGAGTGTGCACTTTACCAAACAGTTTCAAAAGTCAACAAGACGAAACGGTCTTCAACACCAAATGGTTTCAAGGTCTGTCCAAGACCGTTTGGGGGTTTAGTGTCCAAGACCGTTTGAAGTCTAAAAAGGTTAAGATCATTTGATGCCTTAGTGATCAAGATGGTTTAGTGGTTGATTAACCCAAACCCCATAGATACTTAAAGTGGTTAAAGGACCAAGTAATTAGATGATTGAGACATGATGTGATCAATGGTGATCATAATAAAGGTACCCTTGAAGGGATGGAGTAATAAGTACTATTTTTAATGAGTAAGTCTTAATGATCACAATAGTAATGACATAACCCATGATGTCAATGTTGAATTGACTTAGCCTAATCAAGGGTGATGCAAACACCAACTTATAGAAAGATGAAATAGATGTCTTCTTATATGAATGATAAATCAAGTAGTGGACTTCCATTATGAATGAATACCTAATTAAGGTAAAATCCTTCATAGTGAGACTATGAAAACCCTAATTGTAATGATATATGAACCTTAACCCTAATTTGAGAATGATAATGGAAGTATCCCTAATGCATGATGATGATGTGATCCTAATTCATCATGATGACATGGTACACCTTAATTAAAGGTACTTTGTTGATCACTCCTACTTAGGGTGAATAGTAAACCCTAATGGTGAGATAGTAATGATAATCCTAATTAAGGATGATTCAATATGAATAGTTAACCCTAACCCAGGGTAATGTGATGAATATGATAAACCCTAATTCAAAGTATGTTAAATAAGACCCTAACTTTGAGTGACGTGACATGAATAGTAAACCCTAACTGAGGGTGATATGCAATGAAACTGTAAATCAGTCGTGTTGATCTTCTGTAGCACGACTGTGCAAGGTAGCACGGCCGTGGTAGCTTCCCCTTGCATGGCCGTTCTTGGTTGCACATCCGTGGTGTTCTATACTTGACTTGGAAATAATTGTATTGTGCTGATATAGATATAATGTGCATGTTACCAATTGTGTTAGTCATGCAGATATTTATAAAGAAGTGAGCATATCCAGGTAAGGGTTATGATCCCATATTCATTGAAAGCACTTTATAAGATTTGAAAGCAATAATATGCTATGTTGCTTAGTAAAGAGGTAACAAATGAGACTGATAGGCTGTATGAGCCATGAGAAATATTTGCATTGCCACTATCATGTTCATACTGATAAATGACTTGATGGCAATATGTTACTTGGTAACAAGTGTTTTGATGATCTAAGGGTTTGAACACCCATATTCCTGAATCAAAATGATGAGATGGTTACGGATTGATATCCCAATGTTAACTAGATGTGAAATGAACTTGATACAATTAGTACTCTTTCTTTATAGTAATTGTTTTATTGGTTTATGTTTTGAAAACATGCCTGATGCTAAAAGAATGCCATAATGTACTTAAATAATCAAGTATAATGATATCATGTAGAGCCCTGACCATAGATCCATCATTGTCAGAAGTGAAATGATGGTGAAACATGTTTTCCTAAGGGAACTCCTGGAGAGCATACTTTTGAGTATGTGGGGGTTATGGATGCGAATATCCTTACATCCTAATGAGGGAATTGATGTGACATGTACATTTAATCCCTCAACCCTTCATTATATTTATATGCCAGGATGATGTATCACTAATCTCCCGATGATGTTGTTAATGCCGCATCGATGTGAGATAAACAAGAAATCCCTCGATGGCGAAGAGAGTACAACATGCCACTGTAACTCTAATAGCGAAGTTGCCAGAATACCCTAGAAAGCTATTTTAGCAGAGACACGAGATGTCCTACATGTTGATCCTCACTCTGACTGAGGAAGATGAGGTCATAGAAATCCGGCTCTTCTGATGACCTATGTATGGTACCGATTGTGATTTAGTAATGGTCGGTTGGAGTATGAGCGGTATACCTCATCTCCTCAGGGAATAAGTATGTTTGTAAATTGTAATCAGCCGTGTAGCATAATTGCTTAGGTTGAACTATGAGAAACAATGATTGATGATGCATTAGTTATTTAGTCCTTATTGGACCAGTAATATACATGTTCTTCATACTCCTTATTGATTAAATGACTTGTTACTCAATCAAGTTATAATTGAAATGATTGCTTAAAGAATACTTCTTTACTTAGCCTATTCAATAATTTACTTGCTGTTGAATATTTATAGTTCTACTACTCAATGTTATTCCATTAATTGCAATAACAATGCTTCTGGCAAAGAGTTATAACTCTCGCTGGAACAATTATTCAATTGTCTTACCCCTGTGGGATTCAACTTTTTAGGTAGACACCAAGGAAGAAGTAACCCTTCAGTGGGTGAGCAACAACAGCAGCAACAACATCAGGGACAACAGTGATCCACAGGTGGAGACACTGTCTGTCAAGTCTTGTAGATATCATGTCCTATGTGTCATCTCTGTACTCTCAGGTCCTAGGAGTCAGTAGATAGTTTTATATAGATATGAGGTTTTTGGCTTAATGCCTCAAGTATTTTTGTATACTGCTCATGTACAGCTTAACAGGGCAGTCAGTATTATGACTCTCGAGATGTGGTGATACAGAGATGTGTTAATGTATCATCTTGTAAATAACTTATCTTATTCTTTTATGAAAGAGTCCTACAGTTGGTGGACCTTTGTGTAAAAAGTTTTAAAATTTTGTGATTTTTAGTAATTCCACTGTTAACGAAACGCTTCCGCATTAGTTTAAATTCGTTGATCTTGTTTTCGCGAGACGGTCATCACATAACCTATGTACTGAGTCAATACAGGAATCTCCTTCTTATGCAACCACCCTTACCAGCATAAGAAGATATCTTAACAAGGATTGGTATGTGGAAATCCACTTTGTTAAGAGGAGTTCCAACCAGGTCGCTGACGGCCTAGCTAAATTCCACATGAAAAACTCCCATGGTAGATGTTCCTACCCTACCACCCCAAGTTGTATTTTAGATTTGGTTAGATCTAAATTACATTGTAATGGTAGTAGTACTACCATGTTTCATTCAGCAAGTAATTTTAATGTTTGTAGCTCTACATGTTCGCCTACACGAGGAGGGTGGGATGAATAAAATGCCTCCTGACTTTCACTAAAAAAATCCAACTGATCTCTGTCGGGTCCGCCATGGAGCCTAGAGTTGTGTTCCTTCTAAACAAAAAACAAAATGGCAGTACTACAAATACTACCAAGCCATCTAGTGGGTTTACAGTGCTTTGTGTTATCTAACACCCATTCAATAGAATCATCCAACTCGTATGGGGGAATGCCGCCCCAACTCATCTTGGGGGTGAACCTGCACCAGATATATCTCACGTAGGAGCAGCTCCACATGAGGTGTGCGTGTGACTGTTCATGCTGTTTACAAAGTAGATAGGTGCCCACAATGTTCACACCCCATTTCTTTAAGCAATCACAAGCTGGAAGTTTGCCATGGATTCCTCTATACAGGGTGAAGCTCCACTTGGGGACATGTAATTTGTTATAAAGAAGATGATCCCATGACACCTTTGGGTCGATGATAGGGAGAGCCCACGTCTTCTTGCAACCTCTTAACCAATCAACCCCAACACAATTGTAGTCTCCCTTCACTAGACACCAGCTTTGCATCATACACATCTAGCTTCTAGAGCTGCAATGCGGGTCATAGATTTCTAGAGAGCTACCATAGCATTATTTCATCCAGGAGGTCCATTGCTACTGGTTATGGCATAGGAAAGTATCAATCCTTCTACATGTAGCCTTCAACGCCAAGTGGTTCAGATCTGGGATATTAAGTCCTCCCAAATGCAGAAACTTTGTCACTGTTGTCCATGATATCACATGTCCTTTGCCTGCCCAAAGAAAATTGCTAAGGTCTGTTTTGGCTTTGTCGAGGATGAACGTCAGTATTTCAACTTGCCTGCACCAAAACATCAATTTTCTGCCAAGGACAGACTGAATTAGCACATCCCTCCCAGCCATGGAGAGGTTCAGACATGTCGATATCTCCACCGTCTTCCTCAAATTGTCTAGTAAGGAGGCGTAGTCCTTCTTGCATCCTCTACCACCTGCAATAGGTATGCCCAGGTAGGTGATAGGGAAGCTCCCTATCTGTAGTCTGGCCGCCATCTTGAGTCACCCCCTTCTAGCATCACATGATCTGGAGATAATGTCTTTAGAAAGAGATCTAGTAATCTTAGGAATATTGTGATTATTGTCAAACCTACGTCATCAATAAATAGCCTCGTGGCCTCATTTGCCACATATTTGACAAAAATGAGAGATATTCCTTGACTATAATTTCAAGAGGATCTCAAACTTTGACTGAATCCTTGAATGTGGGAAGAAAATAAGGAAGAAGGATACCTCATATCTATATTGATGGAATTGCTATTTTGGTCTCATTTGTCAATGATTTCTTCTAACTTGATTTCTATTTCCATAGCTAATTATTTGACTGGTGAAACTAATATTAAGTCATGAGTAAGCATTGGTGGTGGATTTGTGCATGTTATGGTATCTTAGGAGTGATACAACCTCATCATAGGTAGGAAGGGGATGTTTCATCATACATACAATTAAGGTTTCAAATGCACTCAGTAAGACCTTGTCATTGTCAGGTAGTGGCATGTGGCTAGTTAAATATGAGTTTGAATTCATCTAGATAATCTACCAAATCTATGTTCATCTTTGAGATCCATTAATGTTTCTTCACCAGCTCAAAGATCCATGATTAAGTTGATTTACAAAAGTTTTTTGCAATAACAAACCATATTTGAGCAGAGGTGATGACTTTAAGGACTTATTTCATAAGTGTTCACATGATCCAATTATTATTGAGCCAATCAATGTGCATCCAGAGAGAGTAGCTCTAATTTTGATTCAACATACCTTCATTGTCTATCTGGACATTCAAAAATTGGTTTTTTGTTCCATCAAGGAAGGACTCTAACTAGATTCTTTCTATTAGAGATTGAAATTGCACTTCCCAACAGAGATAGTTGGAGTTACTCAATGTTAGGCATACAAATTGGAGAAATTGACTCCAGATTGATAAGGGTAGTATTTTAATAAGATCACATTGATAAGGACTTTTTATATCACATTTGTTGATTTATTGTATTATATCCTTTTATTGCATTTGTCATCTTTTATTGCCAATATATGCCTTTTTGATCTATTTTAATTTGCTCTAAAATTTTTCTTTTAGCTACTTGAGTTCATAATATCTCCCACTTGGGGGTCATGAGAACCTATGCAATAAAGCATATGCTAAATTCCACAAAAATTGCTTCACATTTAAGCTAAATTAGAAACATAAAATCAAAGAAGAAGGTGTACTGCAAAAAATTACACACTGTGTCATTGATTACACAAATTGGTGACATATGTCTACCACATTCTAATCTATAGACTAGACAACATGTTTCTCACCCACACATCACACACTTTGCTGACTGACTTGAGCACTTGAGAAATTGATGACTTAAACGTTGTGTGTTTTAGCTACATGTTGTGTAAGTGTCCATTGCGTAGAAAATCAAAATATTTTATGTGCCAACGTATATGTAACATCCCTGACCTGGGTTATGAGTTAACCCTAGATGTTTTTCCTAGTTATGTAATTAAGATACTGGTGATTATCTTTTGGCATGTAATTAAACTCTTGAGGAACACATATTTCCATTTCTGCCCTAATGGAACAATGTTTTAGTATTGTTTTGTAATACAGGGACCTATGTGCAATTTACCCAGTTAGAAGGGTTAACTTGCAATTTGCACATGTTGAGATGTTCCTCTGATGTTGAGGCATCATAAGAATGATTATGGTAAAGTTTGAAGGATTTCCCAAGCTTGAGCACCAAGGTGCAGCTGTGGAAGCAATCCCTGTGCTTGAAACCCTGGTTTTGGGGTAAAATGCAATTTACCCAAAATTTGGAGTGCAACTTGTAAATTTCATCTTATAAAATATCTTTTATAACTTTTGTCATCATTTAGAGTATAAATGATGAAGAGGGCACTTCATTTGAATAATCATATAATAAATAAACACCTTTGTGATTAAATAATCAAGGAATAAGTATAATAGCTCTTTTATATGTATACTTTAGTAATGGGTTGATCTTCTTTGCCTTCAATTCTTGACCTTAGAAGGAGATTGTCCTTATAAATAAGGGGTAGGTACGAGAAAAGAAGAAAGGAAGGACTTAGATGAGAAATGGGATAAAGTAGAAGCTTTATGGAGAAATTTCACCCAAAATATATATACCACTTCCTTTGCAAGCAAAGGAACGTTTCTTTCATTCCCTCACTTATCCCCCTTGCTAAAACCGACTAAGGCAGATCTCTGGAGCATAGGAGAACGACCAGGGAGTTCAAGGTAAGTTAGGATCATCCCTTTTGCTTGAATTCATGGAGGAAACTCGATTTCAAGGTTGAATTCATGGCTAGCTCACCTAGCTTTATCTTTCTAGCCATTCCTTTCCAACTTTTCCTTGGAGAATTCACCTTGGACGACCTGTGGAGCTCAAATACCCCATTAAAGACCTGAAGCTTGGAAGCTTGGAGCTCAAGGAACAACCTTTAGGCGGGTTTTATAACTCTAAACCTTATGCTTTGATTATACATCTTTTTCTATACATATAGTTGCTAGTTCTTCTTCTTCCCTATCTTCCCTTGCATCCTTGCACGCAAAATCGTGAAGAACTGCTACTGTACTTGAGGTAGAAGATACTGGCGTTAATTCCTATGCTTATCCACGGATTTTCCACTTTACCAAACGACCTCCACCAATTGCCCATACGGTTTACACAACCATTTGGTGGGCAAACGGTTTCAGGGTCGTATGAAGGAAAACGGCCTTCAAGACCATTTGGTCACATTGACCAAGCAACGACCATATGAGAATATTGTTTATAATTATGTAGGTTAATCACCCACAAAATTTGAGGGGTTAACTACAAAGGAATCGTGAGATATAAGCAAATCAATTAGCAAATCCAATTGAATTAAGTTCTGATTTTCAATCTGTTTAATTTGCCCTTTTTGGGAAAACGGTCTCAAGACCATTTAAGATGGTTGACCAAGAGTTGACCGTTTGAGATTACTGTTCATAATGATGTTGATTAATGACTCACCAAATTTGATGGATTAATTCCAAACGAGTTATGAGTTGAAGGTTGATTAATAGGGCAAATCCTAATTGAAATCAGTGCTGAAATTCCAATGAGTTAATTAGTGATTTTGGGTTGATTAGCCCAAACGGTCTCAAGACCATTTGGGGAATCATCCAAAAGGTCTCAAGACCGTTTGGGGATCACCCAAGACCGTTTAGAGGTCTGGGGTCAAGTATAGTTGACCAATTGAAGGTCCAAAGGTACCAAATCATATTGCAATTAAGTATTGATGTGATGATTAACTCAATAGATCAAACCTTGATGAAGTTTCACTAGAGTCCAAAGGATGGATGGGCAAACGGTCTCAAGACCGTTTGGAACTCATCCAAACGGTCTCAAGACCGTTTGGTGTCAACCCAAGACCGTTTGGAGGTCTAGGGTTAAGGTAATTTGATCAATTGAGGGCCCAATTACAGTGGGTTATTGAAATAATCAAATTGCTTATTTGTGACTTAATTAAGGTTCAACCCCTATCAAATCAACTTAGATTTTGATGAATTCTTGGGCAAACGGTCTTAAGACCGTTTGGAGGTTATCCAAACGATCCAAAGACCATTTGGGCCAAGTTTGAGCCCGTTTGGAGGTCAATTGATGGGATCAACTTCGATTTGATTCACATTGTTGAGTGTTGATGGTTGAATGTTTATAGACCTTAATTGAACCAACTCCAACCCTAATTGGATATCAATTGAGGATCAATTGAGTGACCAATTGGTTAAGGCTAACCCTAATTGTCTCAATTGATAAGTGGTTAGCAAGCTTGAGACCAATTGAAGGCTTCAACATAGGAAACCCTAATCGAGTTTACCCTTTGAATCACCTTGGAGGTCCATGCGATCTTGAGCTTTTAGGATCATACGACTTCAGGACCGAATGAGTTCATATGACTTCGGGACCGAATGAGTTCATATGACTTCAGGACCGAATGAGTTCATACGACTTCAGGACCGAATGAGTTCATACGACTTCAGGACCGAATGAGTTCATACGACTTCGGGACCAAATGAGTTCAAACGACTTCAGGTCCGAATGAGCTCAAACGACTTCAGAAGTCAAACTATGACTAAACGGTCTTCACCCCATCTTGGGCAATGACCTCAAGATCATTTACGGGTAAACGGTCTTGAGTGTCATGCGGTCTTGAAGTCAACCAAAGCTAAACGGTCTACAACCTTAAACGATCTCAGGATCGTTTGAAGGTTGAAGGTGTGAAACCTATTGGGGACTTTTAAGGATAAGTCTGCCTAATGCCTTGAAGGCTTAGATGGTTTGATGGTTGTTCAACCTAAACCCTAATGATACCTAGGGACATTAAGGGTCAAGTGGTTAGTATATTAACCCATGTTATGATCAATGGTGAACTTTACCAAAATACCCTTTATGGATTCAAGTAGGTAACCCCTTTTTATCATGCAAACCCCAATGGTTACAATGGTGATGACTTGGCTAGGCTTATCAATGTTGATTAGACCTAACCCAATCTAGAGGGATGTAATCATCACCTATGAGCAAGAGGAGAGAGAAAATCCCAATTATGGTTGAAATCCAAGTAAAATACCTTCAATATATATGAATGTACATGATTAGGGTATGATCACCCTATGTGAGATCATGAAAACCCTATTTATGATAATTGATGAATCTTAATCTTATCTGAGGACTTTAATGATGATGTTTCTCATACATGGTGATGTTATGAGATCAATTCACCAATAGGTGAATAGTAAACCCTAATTCTAGGATGATGACATGTATTGTGAATAGTAAACCCTAATTGATGAAAATCAGGGAAACCTAGCTCTTGTATGAGTAGGGAGATACAACTTCTTTAAATGAGTTATTTATTGTTATCAGTTGATTTAACCATGCAGGTTCCTATATGAGGATGATCATATCCATGTATGGACGATGATACTATATTCATTGAAAGCATGTTGTTAGCTTTATGAATAAGTGATTTATCCTGATGCCTTGTTAATAGCATCTTATGAGATTGATAGGCTGTGAGAGCCATGAATACCATCAAGGTCATGCTTTAAGAGATGACTTGTGATGAGAGTACTGAGAAATGATGATTATGTGAGTTAGACTTGATACATTTAGTATTCTACTTTCATAACTGCTGTTCTAATGATTAATGTTTGAAAACATGTATGATGTTAAAAGAATACTAAAATGTACCTAACTAATCAAGTATAATCATACCATGTAGAGCCCTGATCATAGATCCATCATTGTCAGGAGTTAAATGATGGTGAAACAGGTTTTCCTAAGGGAACTCCTGGATCACATACTTTTGAGTATGTGGGGAAAATGGATGTGAATGTCCTTACATCCTAGTGTAGGAATTGATGTAGATGTATCTTAATCTATCAATCCTTCACTATGGGTTATGTCTGGGTGATGTAACACTAATCTCCCGAGGAAGTCTTTTATATCGCAATCGATGAGAGATAAACAAGAAATCTTTCGATGGCGAAGAGAGTACAGAATGCCACTGTGACTCTAATAGCGAAGTACCAGAATACCCTGGTAAGCTATAGTAGCAGAGACATTAGATGTCCTGCATGTTGATCCTCACACTGACTGAGGAAGATGAGGTCATAAGAATCCGGCTCTTTTGATGACCTGTGTATGATACCGATGCGACTTAATAGTGATCGGTTGGAGTATGAGCGGTATACCTCATCTCCGCAGGGCATAATGATGTTTGTAAAACATAATCAACCGCGTAGCATATCTGCTTAGGTTGATCCACGAGATACATTGATTGAAGATACATTACTTAGTATACATGTTCTTCATATTCCTTAAATGTTGTTGTTCTAATTGATAACAATCTGCTGTTGATTACCTTAAAGCTTTTATTGCCTATGTTGTTCTTGAATTATTATAATAAAGCTTCTGGCGAAGAGTTATAACTCTCGCTGGGACAATTATTTAAAATTGTCTCACCCCGTAGATTTCAACCTTTTTAGGTGGTCGTAGAGGACGAAGGAATCAGTCTGCAGGTGGACGGTATCAGCAGCAGCAACACCAGGAGCAGCAGTAAATCTCAGGTGGAGATTCAGACTGCTGCGTTGTGTAGTTAGATAGTCAGTCCTATGTGTTCTCTGTACTCTCAGGTCCTTGGAGTCTTTTGGTCTGAGATTTTAATTTTGAATTCTTGATATTTTGTATCATGTTGTATATAATTACTCAAGAAGTAATTATCAAAGATGTAAACAGTTTATCTCCTTTTATGAAAGAAGTTTTTATGGATTCAAGCTCTTATCTCAAAAAGTTTTAATTTTCCGTGATTTTTGTCTTCTGCTATTAATCGAACCGTTTCCGCTACGTTTAAATTGTGTTTATATCGTGGTTTGGAGATCAGAGCCCACAATTAGTGGTATCAGAGCTCTAGGTTCGCTGAGTCTACAGAGACATAGGAATTAGGATGTCGAGTCTATCCTTAGTATTTCTTTCTTATCTAATATAGTCTTCTGCTCCTCAGGAGAAGAAGATGATTAAGAATGTCTGAACCACACGAGGAGTTCGTGGCAGAAAGTAGTGTTGCTGCACCCCAAGGAGGTGCAAGGAACCTGGAGATAGAACAACCTGTACCTGAGCCACCCAGAGAGCCACCTCAGTTTGACCCAGCTGACATGGAAAACCCAGCTGTTCAAACTATGTTCGGGCAGTTTATGACTGCCATGACACACATCACTGACAGGATGCCCATGCCTGCACCTAGGGCACCTGCCCAGCCTGAAGGACAAGGTATCGGTAAGACGTTCGAGCGACTTCGTCGTGTCGGAGCAACCAAATACTTTGGAACAGCTGATCCTGCAGATGCCGATCTGTGGTTGACCGAATTGGAAAAAGCTTTTAGAATCCTCAACATCCCAGAAGCTCAGAAGGTTAGACACGCTGTCTATCTTCTCAAGGGAAGTGCTGGTCATTGGTAGACCATGGAAGAGCAGAAGAGGCCTGGAGTGGAGATCTCGTGGGAAGATTTCCATCGGGAATTTATCAATAGATATTTTCCAAAGACCTTCCTAGATGAGAAGATCTCTCAGTTTGAGAGACTGAGGCAGGGCATGATGAACATTAGCGAGTATGAAGCTAAGTTCATGGAGTTACTGCGGTTTTGTCCGCACATGGCTGCCACAGAAGAAGAAAGAATCAGAAGGTTCGAGAAGGGTTTAAACGCCGACTTGACTACTCCCGTGTCTGCCCTAGAGAATCGGGAGATGTTTGCTACCTTCGTTGAGTCAGTCAGAAGGATAGAGAAATCCGTAGTCGAGAAGAGACAAACCCATAAAAGATATCTGCAGTTCCAGAGTTCTTCATCTAGAGACTTTAATAAGCCTAGATTCTCTGCACCTACACCTCCACCACCCAGAACGAGTGCTCAGACACAGTGGTCACCTAGTAGAGGCAGGGGACGAAGCCTACCTCAACAAGAGACTCATAGTTCAGCATCGATGTCAGTCACAGGACCACCCAGACCACAACAACTGGAGAGGAGCTGTTACAACTGTGGGAAGGCGGGGCATTTAATGAAGGACTGCCGATCTAGGCCTGTCAGTGTGACACAACCTCAGAGGAAGAGTCAACATGGATCTCAGAGAAGGCAATATCAAGGAGCATCTCGAGGACGTGGACAAGCGTCTCAAGCTGGATCATCAGCACCACCTCAACACCAGGCGACAACAAGGTTCTATGCTATGAACCCACCTGATGCAGTGGGCAATCCACGGGTAGTGGCAGGTCAGATGGAACTTTTATATTCTTATATATCTAAATCCTGTGTGGTATCTGTTCTGATTGACCCGGGTGCTACGCACTCCTTTGTCACTCGGAGAGTGATTCGTAATTGCAATATGACAGTCAGTCATAGTGCAGATAGCTTGTTTTTGGAGACTCCGTTGAGTGGGTCTGCCGTGTTGCAAGAGGTATGCTCTCCCTGCATTCTCTTCTTTTCTGATCATCGCATTCAAGTGGACCTTATACCACTTGATATGCAAGGATTTGATATAATCCTCGGGATGGATACCTTGGAAAAGTATCGAGTTGTCTTGGATTGTGAATCCAAGCTTGCTGTGTTTGCTGATAAAAACAACGCGTGGATCTTTCAAGGATAAAGGAAGATTCTGCCCACCTGTCTTGTGTCAGCTATGGTTGCTGATAAGCTGATGAGGCAAGGATGTTATGCATTCTTGGCCCATGTGGTAGATGTTACCAAAGAAGGTCTCAACCCTGCTGAAGTTCCTATAGTCAGGGAATTCAAGGACGTGTTTCCTGAAGAACTTCCAGGTATACCACCGCCTCGGGAAATTGATTTTGAAATCAATTTGATCCCAAACACGAAACCTATAGCCCAGACACCGTATAGGATGGCGCCTGCTGAGATGGCAGAACTCAAGAAACAGCTTCAAGAGTTACTTGAGAAAGGTTTTATCCGACCGAGCACTTCACCTTGGGGTGCTCCGGTTTTGTTTGTTAGAAAGAAAGATGGGTCAATGCGGTTGTGCATTGATTATAGACAACTCAATAAAGTAACGATAAAGAATAAGTACCCTCTGCCGAGGATTGATGATCTCTTTGACCAGTTGCGTGGTGCAACCGTCTTCTCAAAGATAGACCTGAGGTCTGGATATCATCAACTCCGTATTAAGGATAGTGACATATCCAAGTCTGCCTTTAGGACAAGATATGGTCACTATGAGTTCACAGTTATGTCGTTTGGACTAACCAATGCACCAGCTGCATTCATGGAACTCATGAATAGAGTTTTTCGACCTTTCCTCGATCAGTGTGTTGTCGTCTTCATAGATGACATTCTGATTTTTAGCAAGGATGCTCAGCAGCATGAGCAGCATCTTCGCCAAGCTTTGACCTTGCTAAGAGAACACAAGCTGTATGCTAAGTTTAGCAAGTGTGAGTTCTGGCTGCCGGAGGTATCTTTTCTTGGACATGTGATATCTGCATTGGGAATTCGTGTTGACCCTACAAAGGTAGAATCTATTCTACAGTGGGAACAACCGAAGACGCCGACAGAGATTCGAAGTTTCCTAGGGTTAGCAGGCTATTATCGAAGGTTCATTAAGAATTTCAATTCCATAGCCTTACCCTTGAATAAGTTGACCCGGAAAGATGTTCCTTTTGTTTGGAGTGATAAGTGTCAGCAATCTTTCCAGCTGTTGAAGGAGAAGTTGACAAGTGCACCCATACTTGTGCTACCTGAGCAAGGCAAAGGATATATAGTTTTCTGTGATGCTTCTAAGAATGGACTAGGGTGTGTGTTGATGCACGATAAACAAGTAATTTCTTTTGCTTCTCGACAGCTTAAGAAACATGAAGAGAATTATCCGACACACGATCTGGAGTTAGCTGCTGTAGTTCATGCCCTGAAGATCTGGAGACATTATCTTTATGGAGAGACGTTTCAGATTTTCACTGACCATAAGAACCTTAAGTACATCTTCTCTCAGCATGAGCTTAATATGAGACAACGCCGCTGGATGGAATTAATCAAGGACTATGATTGTACGATTGATTACCATCCGGGGAAGGCTAATGTGGTTGCTGATGCCTTGAGTAGGAAATCAGCAACATCAACCATGGAAAGGGTACAACTAAACTCTTTAGTATGCTCTAGAAGGGATATGCTTATCTCTTTGAGACAAGACAATGTGCAGTTGAAGGTGTCATTGTTAGCCGGGTTGTTAGCTGAGATGCATATTAAACCTACCCTTAGAGAGCAGATTAAGGAAGCACAGCAAGGTGATACTGTAGTTCAGCAGATTAGATCAGAGTATGGTAGTGAGAAACGAGATGGTTTCCATGACTCAGATGATCAAATAGCCTGTTATCATGGGAGGATGATAGTGCCGGATGTGGACAACTTGAGGAAGTTAGTCCTGGAAGAAGCTCATTCTTCGATGTATGCCATGCATCCAGGGAGCACCAAGATGTATCGAAACTTGAAAGATATGTATTGGTGGCCTGGAATGAAGAAGGATGTGCAGAGTTTGTTCTGAGGTGTCCTGTGTGTCAGCAAGTTAAAGCTGAACACCAGAAGCCTGCATGAACAATGCAACCTTTACCCATACCACAGTGGAAGTGGGACCATGTTACCATGGACTTTGTTGTTGGCCTACCCAGGACAAGCAAAGGACATGATTCCATTTGGGTAGTTGTTGATAGGTTGACTAAGACAACACATTTCTTACATGTCAAGACAACCTACACTACTGAGAGGCTCGCGCAGATTTACATAAATGAGATAGTGCGTTTGCACGGGGTTCCAGCTACTATCGTCTCTGATAGAGGTCCCCAGTTCACTAGTGATTTTTGGGAACGACTTCATAATGCTTTAGGCACCCAGTTAAGGTTTAGTACGGCCTTTTATCCACAGACTGATGGACAGTCGGAAAGGACCATACAGACCTTGGAAGACCTGTTGAGAACATGTGTTCTCCAGTTTACCGAAAGTTGGGATCTACACCTAAGCTTGATAGAGTTTGCCTATAACAATAGCTATCAGCATAGTATTGATATGGCACCTTATGAAGCCTTGTATGGTAGACGTTGTAGATCACCCTTGTGTTGGTATGAGACTGGTGAGCATAAGTTGTTAGGACCTGATCTTGTGCAGCAAACTACAGAAAAGATTAAGGTAATACAACAACAGATTAAGACTGCACATGATAGGCAGAAATCTTTTGCTGACAAGCGTCGTAGACCCTTAGAGTTCCAGGTCGGAGACAGAGTGTATCTCAAAGTCTCGCCTTGGAAAGGAGTTCTTCGTTTTGGAAGAAAAGGGAAGTTAGCTCCTAGATTTATGGGGCCTTATCCAATCATTGAACGGATTGGAAAGGTAGCATATAAACTAGATCTGCCACCAGAGTTACAGAGGTTACACCCTGTGTTTCACATTTCTATGCTGAGGAAATGTCACCCAGATACCGAGTCAGTTCTACAACCTATGGAAGTAGAATTGAATGAAGATATAACTTATGAGGAAGGACCAGTGTCAATCCTTGATAGTAGAACTAAAAAGTTAAAGAAGAAAGATATAAGCCTTGTGAAAGTCCTCTGGAACCACCGTGGTGTTGAAGAAACCACTTGGGAACTAGAGGAGGAGATGAGAAGGAAATACCCTGCTCTTTTCTCTTAATATGTTTTATCGATTTCGGGGACGAAATCCTTGTAAGGGGTGGATAATTTGTAACATCCCTGACCTGGGTTATGAGTTAACCCTAGATGTTTTGCCTAATTATGTAATTAAGATACTGGTGATTATCTTTTGGCATGTAATTAAACTCTTGAGGAACACATATTTCCATTTCTGCCCTAATTGAACAATGTTTTAGTATTGTTTTGTAATACAGGGACCTATGTGCAATTTACCCAGTTAGAAGGGTTAACTTGCAATTTGCACATGTTGAGATGTTCCTCTGATGTTGAGGCATCATAAGAATGATTATGGTAAAGTTTGAAGGATTTCCCAAGCTTGAGCACCAAGGTGCAGCTGTGGAAGCAATCCCTGTGCTTGAAACCCTGGTTTTGGGGTAAAATGCAATTTACCCAAAATTTGGAGTGCAACTTGTAAATTTCATCTTCTAAAATATCTTTTATAACTTTTTTCATCATTTAGAGTATAAATTATGAAGAGGGCACTTCATTTGAATAATCATATAATAAATAAACACCTTTGTGATTAAATAATCAAGGAATAAGTATAATAGCTCTTTTATATGTATACTTTAGTAATGGGTTGATCTTCTTTGCCTTCAATTCTTGACCTTAGAAGGAGATTGTCCTTAGAAATAAGGGGTAGGGACGAGCAAAGAAGAAAGGAAGGACTTAGATGAGAAATGGGATAAAGTAGAAGCTTTATGGAGAAATTTCACCCAAAATATATATACCACTTCCTTTGCAAGCAAAGGAACGTTTCTTTCATTCCCTCACTTATCCCCCTTTCTCAAACCGACTAAGGCAGAGCTCTGGAGCATAGGAGAACGACCAGGGAGTTCAAGGTAAGTTTGGATCATCCCTTTTGCTTGAATTCATGGAGGAAACTCGATTTCAAGGTTGAATTCATGGCTAGCTCACCTAGCTTTATCTTTCTAGCCATTTCTTTCCAACTTTTCCTTGGAGAATTCACCTTGGCCGACCTGTGGAGCTCAAATACGCCATTAAAGACCTGAAGCTTGGAAGCTTGGAGCTCAAGGAACAACCTTTAGGCGGGTTTTATAACTCTAAACCTTATGCTTTGATTATACATCTTTTTCTATACATATAGTTGCTAGTTCTTCTTCTTCCCTATCTTCCCTTGCATCCTTGCAAGCAAAATCGTGAAGAACTGCTACTGTACTTGAGGTAGAAGATAAGGGCATTAATTCCTATGCTTATCCACGGATTTTCCACTTTACCAAACGACCTCCACCAATTGCCCACACGGTTTACACAACCATTTGGTGGGCAAACGGTTTCAGGGTCGTATGAAGGAAAACGGCCTTCAAGACCGTTTGGTCGCGTTGACCAAGCGACGACCATATGATAATCTTGTTTATAATTATGTAGGTTAATCACCCACAAAATTTGAGGAGTTAACTCCAAAGGAATCGTGAGATATAAGCAAATCAATTAGCAAATCCAATTGAATTAAGTTCTGATTTTCAATCTATTTAATTTGCCCTTTTTGGGAAAACGGTCTCAAGACCGTTTAAGATGGTTGACCAAGTGTTGACCGTTTGAGATTACTGTTCATAATGATGTTGATTAATGACTCACCAAATTTGATGGATTAATTCCAAACGAGTTATGAGTTGAAGGTTGATTAATAGGGCAAATCCTAATTGAAATCAGTGCTGAAATTCCAATGAGTTAATTAGTGATTTTGGGTTGATTAGCCCAAACGGTCTCAAGACCGTTTGGGGAATCATCCAAATGGTCTCAAGACCGTTTGGGGATCACCCAAGACCGTTTAGAGGTCTGGGGTCAAGTATAGTTGACCAATTGAAGGTCCAAAGGTACCAAATCATATTGCAATTAATTATTGATGTGATGATTAACTCAATAGATCAAACCTTGATGAATTTTCACTAGAGTCCAAAGGATGGATGGGCAAACGGTCTCAAGACCGTTTGGAACTCATCCAAACGGTCTCAAGACCGTTTGGTGTCAACCCAAGACCGTTTGGAGGTCTAGGGTTAAGGTAATTTGATCAATTGAGGGCCCAATTACAGTGGGTTATTGAAATAATCAAATTGCTTATTTGTGACTTAATTAAGGTTCAACCCCTATCAAATCAACTTAGATTTTGATGAATACTTGGGAAAACGGTCTTAAGACCGTTTGGAGGTTATCCAAACGATCCCAAGACCGTTTGGGCCAAGTTTGAGCCCGTTTGGAGGTCAATTGATGGGATCAACTTCGATTTGATTCACATTGTTGAGTGTTGATGGTTGAATGTTTATAGACCTTAATTGAACCAACTCCAACCCTAATTGGATATCAATTGAGGATCAATTGAGTGACCAATTGGTTAAGGCTAACCCTAATTTTCTCAATTGATAAGTGGTTAGCAAGCTTGAGACCAATTGAAGGCTTCAACATAGGAAACCCTAATTGAGTTTACCCTTTGAATCACCTTGGATGTCCATGCGATCTTGAGCTTTTAGGATCATACGACTTCAGGACCGAATGAGTTCATACGACTTTGGGACCGAATGAGTTCATACGAATTCAGGATCGAATGAGTTCATACGACTTCAGGACCGAATGAGTTCATACGACTTCAGGACCGAATGAGTTCATACGACTTCGGGATCGAATGAGTTCAAATGACTTCAGGTCCGAATGAGCTCAAACGACTTCAGAAGTCAAACTATGACTAAACGGTCTTCACCCCATCTTGGGCAACGACCTCATGATCATTTAAGGGTAAACGGTCTTGAGTGTCATGCGGTCTTGAAGTCAACCAAGGCTAAACGGTCTACAACCTTAAACGATCTCAGGATCGTTTGAAGGTTGAAGGTGTGAAACCTATTGGGGACTTTTAAGGATAAGTCTGCCTAATGCCTTGAAGGCTTAGATGGTTTGATGGTTGTTCAACCTAAACCCTAATGATACCTAGGGACATTAAGGGTCAAGTGGTTAGTATATTAACCCATGTTATGATCAATGGTGAACTTTACCAAAATACCCTTTATGGATTCAAGTAGGTAACCCCTTTTTATCATGCAAACCCCAATGGTTACAATGGTGATGACTTGGCTAGGCTTATCAATGTTGATTAGACCTAACCCAATCTAGAGGGATGTAATCATCACCTATGAGCAAGAGGAGAGAGAAAATCCCAATTATGGTTGAAATCCAAGTAAAATACCTTCAATATATATGAATGTACATGATTAGGGTATGATCCACCTATGTGAGATCATGAAAACCCTATTTATGATAATTGATGAATCTTAATCTTATCTGAGGACTTTAATGATGATGTTTCTCATACATGGTGATGTTATGAGATCAATTCACCAATAGGTGAATAGTAAACCCTAATTCTAGGATGATGACATGTATTGTGAATAGTAAACCCTAATTGATGAAAATCAGGGAAACCTAGCTCTTGTATGAGTAGGGAGATACAACTTCTTTAAATGAGTTATTTATTGTTATCAGTTGATTTAACCATGCAGGTTCCTATATGAGGATGATCATATCCATGTATGGATGATGATACTATATTCATTGAAAGCATGTTGTTAGCTTTATGAATAAGTGATTTATCCTGATGCCTTGTTAATAGCATCTTATGAGATTGATAGGCTGTGAGAGCCATGAATACCATCAAGGTCATGGTTTAAAAGATGACTTGTGATGAGAGTACTGAGAAATGATGATTATGTGAGTTAGACTTGATACATTTAGTATTCTACTTTCATAACTGCTGTTCTAATGATTAATGTTTGAAAACATGTATGATGTTAAAAGAATACTAAAATGTACCTAACTAATCAAGTATAATCATACCATGTAGAGCCCTGATCATAAATCCATCATTGTCAGGAGTTAAATGATGGTGAAACAGGTTTTCCTAAGGGAACTCCTGGATCACATACTTTTGAGTATGTGGGGAAAATGGATGTGAATGTCCTTACATCCTAGTGTAGGAATTGATGTAGATGTATCTTAATCTATCAATCCTTCACTATGGGTTATGCCGAGGTGATGTAACACTAATCTCCCGAGGAAGTCTTTTATACCGCAATCGATGAGAGATAAACAAGAAATCTTTCGATGGCGAAGAGAGTACAGAATGCCACTGTGACTCTAATAGTGAAGTACCAGAATACCCTGGTAAGCTATAGTAGCAGAGACATTAGATGTCCTGCATGTTGATCCTCACACTGACTGAGGAAGATGAGGTCATAAGAATCCGACTCTTTTGATGACCTATGTATGATACCGATGCGACTTAATAGTGATCGGTTGGAGTATGAGCGCTATACCTCATCTCCGCAGGGCATAATGATGTTTGTAAAACATAATCAACCGCGTATCATATCTGCTTAGGTTGATCCACAAGATACATTGATTGAAGATACATTACTTAGTATACATGTTCTTCATATTCCTTAAATGTTGTTGTTCTAATTGATAACAATCTGCTGTTGATTACCTTAAAGCTTTTATTGCCTATGTTGTTCTTGAATTGTTATAATAAAGCTTCTGGCGAAGAGTTATAACTCTCACTGGGACAATTATTTAAAATTGTCTCACCCCGTAGATTTCAACCTTTTTAGGTGGTCATCGAGGACGAAGGAATCAGTCTGCAGGTGGACGGTATCAGCAGCAGCAGCACCAGGAGCAGCAGTAAATCTCAGGTGGAGATTCAGACTACTGAGTTGTGTAGTTAGATAGTCAGACCTATGTGTTCTTTGTACTCTCAGGTCCTTGGAGTCTTTTGGTCTGAGATTTTGATTTTGAATTCTTGAGATTTTGTATCATGTTGTATATAATTACTCAAGAAGTAATTATCAAAGATGTAAACAGTTTATCTCCTTTTATGAAAGAAGTTTTTATGGATTCAAGATCTTATCTCGAAAAGTTTTAATTTTCCGTGATTTTTGTCTTCCGCTGTTAATCGAACCGTTTCCGCTACGTTTAAATCGTGTTTATATCGTGGTTTGGAGATCAGAGCCCACAGTATAAATATGTCAAAATCCATCTAGGTCAAGATGATTAACTTGTGGTGGGTCATTTGATATAGAATACATGAATAGAGCTAAGGAAGGGAGTAATCCACCATCCTAGAGCATGAGAGATAAGTGAGAACACATCTTTTTCCCGACCGCCATTGCCTTCCTCTCCTTATGTTGGCTGACTAAATTTTACTCCCTCCCAGATTGGGGTAGGATACATGAGGATGTCCACGAGGCATCCTCCAAGATGGATAGGGTTTCTTGTTAGCTCCAAACCCACTCTTTTTATTTGCTTTATATGTAGGATCATTATTTCTATTATTATGAACATTATTGTTGCATTTATTTCCTACACGCAAATCCAAGCCACAAGCAAGTAGTCCCCCAGTCTTGGATGAGAGGCATTAGTGACCATATCATTTCATATCAAAAAAACTTTTACATGAATTAAATGAATGTTTCCTTCTTATTTCATGGTGGATGTGCTATTAATATGTATATTAATGATATATCATCCTTAATATATATTTGATGCTCATTGATGCAATCTAAGAGGATGTTAGAATAGTAAGGAGAGTCAATTGCAACTATTCAAACTAGTCAAAGGAAGTGGTCAAGTTGGGCAGGAGGGGGATACCACGAGACCTCAATCTTTCTTAGTGACTAGAAGTACTAGGTAACACTAGATTAATACATTTATTGACATGAGTCATACTTGGAATACTTGATTCCCTATAAGAAGAATTGAATTCTTTGTAGGATTGTTATTTGATGTGATATGTGTGGTTTGGAAAAACCCTAAATCCATGATACTTTTGGTAAATTCTATAATCCATTCAAATCAAATAGCATTTAATTCAACTTTTAGTTATCTTAATTAGTATTTTAGTTTCATGCAACCCAAAACTCCTCTTTAAACTGACCTAGGGGTCCTAAACTATTTAAATCCTATAGGCCTTGTGCTAACAATGATATGTTATCTTGTTATACGACCTCTACTACTTCAAATCCTTATACTTACAACACAAACAAGTTTTGTCATCATTATAAGTTTAAGACTTGTTGCAGATATAACAAGTTTTTATCATTATTTCTATGCGACCTTCAGTATTATTAGAGTAGGAACTCTAGTAAGTAATAGAGAATAGGTTAGTTCGTAACAATATATTGTTCATCCATTGAATCATCATAAGATTCATTTTACCATTTCATTACAATATCATATTTATTTATTTATTTTTGTTCATTCCATTTCATGTAAACTAATGAATACTTGTTTCCTCTTTCTTTTGTAATGACTTACTTTCCTACTCATACCATACACCAAGAGTAGCAGTTCCATGATTCCACTCTATTCGATCTGGACATCAAATGGACTTTGAGTAATCCTTAAAGTGCAAGGATAACTACTTTTCTTATCCCACTTATTGATTAAAGACAAGAAAAAACCATAGAGTAATGGAATAAAATATATTGTTGAATGAATTTGTTGTTACTGATGCTATTAAACTCAATTGGACTATTAATTTCCCATCAAAAACTACAAATAATTCATTTGATTGTGCAGATGTTACAACATAATTGTTTTAGAGGAACCCCTTTAGAAGATTCAAATCTCCATCTTGTCATGTTTTTGCAGTACCTAAATATGTTTAAGATCAATTGGATTCCTACTTATGGGGTTTGCCTTATGTTTTTCCCTTTCACATAGAGAGATGAGACAAATCATGGTTTTCTGTCCTGCTTGTGAACTCATTCAACAATTGGGAAAATTTGTTGAAAGTTCATCTAGCAAAGCATTTCCCACTAAGCAAGAGTTCTCAAACAAGGAACCATCTCACAAGTTTCATTTAGAAGGATAAATAAATTATTTGTAATGCATGGGAGAAGCTCAAGGATCTCTAGATCCATGGTCTAGAGCAATGCTTATTGATGCAAACCTTTTATAATGGTTTGTCATATAGTACATGATAAATAGTAAATTTAGAGGCCAACATATCATTCATAAAAGAGAATCCCAAGCAAGCCTATGACATCATTGAGAATATGGATTTGATCCACTACTATCAAGATACAGAGAGGACATTGATGAATACATATTCATCCTAGTTTTAGTTTCATATTCAACTTAGTTCTGCATACATTTTCATCATTGCACTTCAAAACTTGCTTACATATGGATTTTCTTAATTTATGTTAATTTATAGGATTTTGATACATTTCTCTAGTTTCCACTACATGCTTGAGCTTCATTGCATGGTAGGAGTGTAGGAGGTGGTGGTCCTTCTAGGTGACTACCAGGCCCAAGAAATTTTGAATAAATGGACCATAGTTTTGATGATATGTTCCTTCATCAGTTATTGAAGCCACCAATTTGCATTACAACCACCAAACCATCTATTTTTACTAGTATGTCCTTCCATCGATTATAATTCCTTTCAAGGAATATCTATCACCATAGACTATCAAGCTTATGCCAATATCCCCCCCCCCCCCCCCCCCCCCGAGGTAGGCTTATATCTACCAAACAATTAGGTTACATCACTCATTCCTTCCTTCAGTTGACAACCAAAGGAAACCCAACACCTACTACCAATGTTCGCTCAATGCTTGCCTTGTAATGGATCATCCTCTTTCACCTTCCAATGGTCATCCTAAGCTTGCCTTCTGATGGTTGCACAACATCTGCCTCCTAAAGGTATTTCTACCCACTATAATAGATGACACTTCTGCAGATAACAATCGAAGGATCTCCAACATAAACCATCCTATGGAAGACCTTCTCATAACAAATGATGGACATTCTGCATCTCTAACCAAAGGTTCCCCAATATCACCCTTTCCAAAATATCTCTGCTTCTCCTTCTGATGGTCAGCCTAACCCTTCGCCTAACAAAGGTTATCCCAAACCCTAGTCTACTGATGGAGTTACTGAACATTGTAAACCCTTTATCTACCTCTATCATTGTCTCTTCATCTTCATGGCGGCTGAATACTTAACTCCATGATCGATGGGGGGGTTCCAAATCATATCCTTCACCTAAGAATACATGGGGACTGCCAACAAAGAATATATCCTGCCACTGATGCCGCAAGGATGCCATTTCCACTCCAGACCTTCAAACTCTAGATCCTTCAACCTTTATCCATTGATTGAACAAATGTCAGTCAAAGGCACTTCCACCTCCATTGCCGATGAGGTTATAAGGTCCAAACATTGACAGAGGCATGTTACGTTGTACCTTCATCCATCAGTTGATGACTCCAACCTTCATCAATCATTGCTCTTTCTTGACAGTGACTAGACCATACTTGAAGAAGGAAGAATGACACACAAGGTTCAGTTCTAACAAATGTGCATGGGTAGATTTGTTGCTGCATCGATTGCATCACTACATATCTCGAAGACAAAGATCCACACACCACAAACCTTCTTCCATCTTCTACTACGATGATGGCTTTCCTCTTCTATTATGTTGTTGTTCTTGTTACTATTGTCATGAGCAAGTAGTCCTGTCGCTAGGAAGTAGGGAGTAGCCTCACTACTTGATGTTGTTCTCTTTGTTATATCTTTTATTGTGTGATTTTGTTCTATTTGTTGTATACTTTATTGTATGAACTATTATATGTTTAGAATCAATCATTTTGTGCTTGTATTCTTGTTTGATTAGTAGGTTTACATGTTTATCATGATTTTGGATGTAGAGAACTTTGAACCCAAGATCCAAGATAGTGATTGTTTCTTGTTAGACCCTTGATGAGAAATTTAGATATGTGTTTTTTGATGTAATAGATGTATGATATCTAGGTAACATATTGTGAGCTTAGAGTGATATTCATGTAGGTTTTAATCCTAATGCTAAAAGGGGGATTCTCCTAGCATCAACATATATGTGCTCATACTGAATATGATGTAGTGAGAGAGTGCATGCTAAGTAGCAATGGTGAAACCCATTCCACCCTAGTATCCCAATCCTTTGATTTATCAACCCTTAACTAGACATTTTGTTTCCAATCTTATTGTAATAAATAATCAACCATCTTGTCTTAAATAGTGGTTCTTTCACAGTAAATTTGGTTGGTTGATTCTTAAATATGTTGTCCTTTGGGTTTGATCTTTAACTATACTATAATAAGATTTGTCTGCTTTTGGGTGGTGATTATTGTACATTGGTTAAGGTAGATTCCAGGAATTTCACCCATAGTGAATTTGTATGTGCGGACAAAGTCATGTTAGACCCATGTGTCTTTAGAAAATTCTATTGTCAGAAAGAAAAGAGGGAAGCACCATGGTAACACAATTGATATTTTAGTAGACAAGACGGAAGAATCACTCTTATACTTGATATGCTGTCAAATAACTAGTAAATGTTTTTATGATATGTGGATTTTGTGGAGGAGTTTTTCATGGTTTCTTAAGATGCAACTCTAGACTAATGGAATTGCATAGGGAACTATAGGAACAAACTACCTTATGACCTATTTTTCAACATCTACAATCCAAGTTGGAAGGATCACCCCAACCTCTCGTACCACAATTACAATAATGTCCTCAACAAACGATAACCAAAGGATAAGATCAATTCAATAACCAATAAATTGGACACCTTATATATACAACAATGGTGGGAATTATATCTTGAATCAATCACTACAACAACCTAAGTAGAAGTATGATATGAAATCAGCCATGGATACCTTTGTTTCCACCCAATTCAAGCAAAATGAGGAGTTATGTCTTGAAGGACAAGACATGAATAATGTATTACAACATCTTTCCAACTAAGTAGATGGAGAATGATGGTAAACCATCTTGCACACATGCTTATTTGTCAGCATCAAAAGGCCAAATAGGAGAAATAATAAACTAAATAGAACCAAACTTGAGGGGGGCTCATCTCTCCTCTTCAGCAACCATAAGAAAGTGAAGAGTCTAGATCCATACTATTAATATAGTGTATTTGTGGGAGTCATCCCCACACTTGGATTTCAGATTAATTTGTGTTAGTTTAGGTTGTCTTCATTTAGTTGTTTCTATTTGCAAATAATAGACTCCACTCACTATAGCAAAGACCATTTCCAATTCATTTTAATGAGTGTTAATTGCTTACATTGTAGGTGTATTATTTGTATGATAAAGGAAGAAGAAAATATTAATAATTGGATTTTGAATGTTACATTAAATGTAGTTCCAAGTACATAGTGCAAGGCTTTATTGCTGGAAATCATGCAAGTATCAACATTGTACCCTGAGTAATTTTATTATTTTAGAAAAACAACATGTACTTACCATGTAATTTCTAGAAATTTTCAAAGAATATTAGAGCTAAGCAATAGACTGCAAAAACAATTTACACGAAGTGTGTTGAAGACAATAAAAAATTGTCAAGGAATCACTAAAAACCCACACGTTCACCACATTTATGATGTGTTGGTTATGAGCTACAAAGTGAACCCTAGTTGTCTCCAGACATTACATAACAGACAAGAGGGAACATGGTGTGTACTTATTTGAGAAATAGGATGAACACATATTGACCAAACATTTGCCACGATCCCAACTTCTATACCTGTATGTCAAGTGTTGCTCCTCATCTGTCGATAAGAGGCTTGCCACCATTGACCTCCACCCAACACCTCCCAAGAATGAATATGAGCTCATCTATAGTCGTTGCTGTCATAGATAATTTTCTATAACCTCCATCATTAGTTGTTCTTGTCTGGGAAGAGATCGAACCACTTCTAGGGTTCAAATAGAGGTAGTGAGCAACCTCGAAGCCATCACCTCCTTCACAACCAATTGTGGTGAGAAACTTTCGAATTTGAAAATCACTATAGCCAAGCCATCACTAACAACTTCTATGAAATGCATTATCATCTTCTATGTCTTGTGGAAGCAAGGAGCTCACTAGGACACATAGTGAGAAACACAGTGTAAGGGAAAATCTAAATGCTGACAAAACTTTTTGCTGACATCTTGTTCTTCTTGTTCTTCTTCTTCTGAAAAGTGTCTGACAATGTTTCTAAGGAAGCAAGCTGTCAGATGGCCCTACGCCGAGTCATTATTCAAGACAAAAATGTTGGATCAATGGGCTCTAGAGGGGGGGGGGTGAATAGAGCTACACACACTTCACAAAATCAATTAAACCACCAATTTAAACTTAGTGCAAAAACTAGACCAAGCAGCAATTTGATGTCCTAATCTAGCATTCAAAGCAAGGATAAGAGACAATGAATAGTAAGCACTTGGACATGTGGTTAGAGTGGTTCCACGTCCTAAACTTAGGAGCGATGTCAGTCCACTACCTAGAGTTGGTTAGACTCTAGGATTTGCAACTTGGTTCTCTTATATATCACAATAAGATTACAAGATACATAAACCACACAACCAAGGACTTAATATCTCAAGCTAAGACCTTCTACCTTTCCAAGGACTTACCCACGAAGCAAGATTCTTCAGCCTTCTTCAAAGGACTTACCCAATCTTACCTTAGTCTTCAGCCTTGCAGGATTTACCTATCTCACTTGAGCCTGGCCTTGAACCTCTCCTTCTCTTGGAGAGCTTCTCCACATTTCTCCTTCACCAAGGGATCTGGAGCAGCAAGCTATCTTCACTCTTGAAGAACAACCATCATCTTCACCTTCACTCGGGGAAGACCAACAACAACCTCTCTTTCACTTGGAGAAGCAGCTTCAATCAATCTTCAAAGGGAATAGGAGGTAAGAAGAGAGAAAGGAGAGTTGTACATCATACCAGGGATAGCTCTCATACACATGGACCTAACTCACTCATAACTCACGAATTTATCTTGAAGGTAGAGAGAGAAAGGGGCTTAAGGGCTTGGAACACTCTCAACTATGCTAGAACCAAGTTTGCAATGGAAGAGTAGCTTGGAATGAACTCCAAGGGGTTCTATTTATAGTTGAGGGTGTCCCTTTAAGTTGTGGGACACTTGGATACAAAAATAGCCATTTTTTGTTCAAGAAAACGACTCTATTTTTGCATAAAACACTTCACCAACGGTCACATCACTTTTTCTGCAAATTCTGTACAGTGCAATCGATCGAGTTTCAATGGGGGTAACTCGACCGATCAAGTAAAAGACAAAACTGATATTCAAATGATCGGTCGATTTTGTCCTGACAAAACTCGACCGACCATTTAAACTTTGAAATGGTCAGTGACCTGATCGGTTGAGTTCTGTGCAATCACAACTCGACCGATGCAATCTTCAGAAAATTGACCAAGGATTGATCGGTCGAGTTTCAAGCCAGGGAAACTCGACCGACCAAGTGCCTGTAATTAATTTTCTAATTTGCAATTAAAGTGATTAGCACTTGGTGAATTTTGTCCCAAACATTTTTCTCTTCTAAGTTATAAGTTAATTCATCATTACAAGTGATTACATAGATGTTCTAAGGCCGTTTACATAGAAATCCCAAAACGCACACTTATAGCCATTTTGACTTGAACTTGACCCATTCTAGGGTTTTGGATTTTAGATCCTTTTCATGTACCTAATGCCTGCAAACAATCTTAAACACACATATTAGATACATATGAGTGGAATGGTTAAGTCGTTATCAAAATATAGGTAATGTATAACCTCTAGGTCAACATTCTCCCCCTTTTTGACAATGACAAACCATTCCTCAAACATATTGAAAAGGATAAGAAAGTTATACCTTTGCCTTGCGAATTTAGGGGGATTCATGATAAGAAAAATTTTGAATTGCTCCCCCTCAAACTATGCTTCCTCTCACCTGCATGTTAGTTTTTCTACACATAGCAATACCAATATCCTTGTAATGTGTAATCCTTTGCAAGTCACATGATCAACAATGAATTAACAAGAAAAGGATCACCTAAGCAAGAAAGCAATAGTATAACAACAAGAAACAATATGATTGAGTCTCAAACCACCTATATATTTCTCCCCCTTTTGACATTATCAAAAAGGTAGGGGGGTAGAAGAGCAAAAACCAGGTCTTCTCCAAAAAAAATCAACCAAACAGATATGCAAGAGAATAAGCAGCAGATAAACAACATAATGCACACAACCACAAAGCAAGTCATAATCAAAATATATCTCAAACTAGCACCAAGAATAAGATAAAATAGAGTAAATAGCTAAAGTGCATATCGATGATATTACAATGCAGAAAGATGTCTTCATGAAAACAATTACAACCATAAAGCAAGAAAATAGAGATAAGAAAATAGTACAGCTCTGAAAAATGTGCCAGGATGTTTCTTATACAAAAGAGTCTAGAAAGATGTATATGATGGACATGCTAGACTATAAGCTAAGAAACCACCTAGACATCTAAGCTATCTATATCGACGATATCCTCATCGTCACCAGGGTTGTAGTCCTCATCCCCGTCTGAAGGCGGAGCAGCAGTGCCAACATCGGATCCAGCACCATCACCACCATCTTCTTCAGAAGCATCCTCACCATCACCTTCTGTAGCATCAACATCATCTTCCTCATCGGTCTGGTCAAGCATCTCCTCATCATCAGGAGGCCCAAAAGAACGACCAGGCTAGCAGGCATTCCGCTCGGCCCACGACATACCAAGAGCAAGAAGCTCCTTGGCCTGCGGGAAGGAAGGAGTCGAGTCACCCAAAGAGGCGAGCAGAGTGGCCAGGGGGCCAGCAGGTAACGACAGGAACTCAGGAGCAGAACTACCAGCAGCGAACGGCGGCAGAGCGGCATCGGAAGGCTCGGGAGCAGGGAAGTAATGCTCGTATGCATAAGAAGCATATGCACTACCTGGGTATGGCTGGTAGATGGGGTAGGGTGAAGCACATGATAGGTTCATGGTGGACATGATCGAACACAGATCCTGGTGTAGGTGTACCTGAACCTGACGGTTGTACGCCTGTTCATGCATCATATATCCCAGAAGGGTTTCATTGGATGCACAGAAGGATGCACGGCTGGGTCGGGGATGTGGCTGTGGAGGTGGAGCATGGGTGGAGGAGGGTGGGTCAGTAGAGGCAGAGGCAGAGGCAGAGGCAGAAGCACCAGTGGTAGGGGAAAACACAGGGACAACCTTCTGAAGAGTGGTTTCACTAATACAAACTCCTTTTCTAGCAACCAGGTAATGGAAGTCTGAAAAGAGAGATTTATCAGTGGCAAACTGGAAAAGACCACAAATCAGAGCTGGGTAAGGAGGGTGGGTGCCTTTGGTGTTCTTGCCGGTGTCGAAATAGGTCATGTGGTGTAAGATATATCTAGCCCATTTGACACCGATATTGTTTAGCAAATAATACATAATGACCGCGGTGTTTTTTGCAATGTCCGTTTGATTTCACTTAGGATGGACATTACAATTAATCACCAAGGCCAGTATGCACCTCCGAAGGTCAAGAGAGGATGAAGGTAGGGTTGACTTCTTGTAGGCCACGTCGGGTTTCTTTAAAAACCGACGAATGTCCGATAGCGTCAATTCATGGTGTTTATAAAAACCTTACGAGTCAAGAAGATCAAAATACTCTCCATAGTCCTTATGCCAAGTGTTGTTTTCCTCGTCTCTAGAAAAAAGAGATTTAATGTATCCTCCGAGATTTGGAAACGACGACCGACAATCATGGAATTAAGAACTATTTTAGTATTCAGTGGGGGGAACAAGCGTTTCGTAGTTCCAACGTAGGTTTGCATAGAACTCATGTACTGCCTTAGTGCTAGACATTTGATTGTTAAAGCAGTCACGTTTGATCGCAAGGGCGGACAGGTGATGGCTGGCGAGAAGCCTCGAAACAGAGGTAATAACCGCTTGAAAATGATTTGGGTCAACCAAGGGGCAAAACAGAAAAGGAGATCGGGGAAGAAGATCCTTGTACCGATTTACCGCCTCAAGAGACACAAAGGAGGTGTTATAGAACGGAATCAAGCGATTTGTCGAGGAGGAGGCTTGAGCATTGCCGGGAGCAACACATTTTCATCTATGGGAAGCCATGGAAACGAAAACAAGGAGAAAAATGTGCACACGAGCAAGATCAAACCTCAAACGCCAAAGAAACACCACCACGAGCGCCCGGGGAGGTCAAGAACGGGGTTGCTAGGTCGCCCTAGGGTTAGGAACGGGAGGTTTAGGGCTGGGTGTGAGAGCTTGGGGCTTAGAGGCAAGGAATCGATCAACTATTTTCTAGTTGCAAGGGAAAATAGTCGGCCGATCCTAACTTTTAAGTTGGCTCAGCCCGTTGATCGGTCGAGTTCTGAGAGGGGGAAACTCGACCGAACGGTCCACTGAAGAACTTCTCTCGGCTCCTGATCGGTCGAGTTTTTCAGGGTGGAAACTCGACCGAAGGTCAACCTGACCTAGCAGTCTCATTCTTAGATTCTAGCCATATACATGCCAATTAAATTCAATTTTCCATTCTATTATGTATAATTAACATACTTAGGCACATTTAGCTCATCATTGGGCACTATTTAGCGATAAAACATAAAATTCGATAAAAACCCCAAAACAAGCAAAAACTAAGCATGTTGACAGGCAAGTTAAGTACAAATAAGCACATATAGGCAAAACAAGGTGAAGATAGACATGAGAAAGCATATAGGAAAGAGACAACTAGCTAGATCACATGGAAAGATCATTCAAATCAACAATAAGCAATTTAGACCAAATAAAATTAAATTGATCTCTAGCTAGAGGTTTTGTAAAGATGTCCGCCAATTGATTTTCCGTGTCCACATGTGTGATATAGATATCTTTCTTGGCAATGTGTTCACGAAGAAAATGATGGCGAACCTCTATATGCTTGGCTCTACTATGCAAGATAGGATTGTAAGATAGATTAATTGCACTAGTATTGTAACAATAGATAGGAGAAGCATCAAAAAATATATTGAAGTCTTGGAGCATTTGCTTCATCCATAGGACCTGTGCACAACAACTCTCGGCTGCAATGTATTCAGCTTCGGTAGTTGATAATGCCACTGTACTTTGTTTCTTGGAGAACCAAGACACTAAGCATGGTCCTAGAATGAAGCAAGTGCCACTTGTGCACTTTTTATCAACCAAACACCCTACGTAATCCGCATCACTATATGCTCTAAGAGTAAAATCCCTTGATTTAGGATACCATAGTCCAAAATTTTGGGTTTTGGCTAAGTACCTCAAAATCCTCTTAACAACAGTGAGATGTGACTTCTTAGGGCTAGATTGAAAGCGAGCGCTCAAGCCAACACTAAACATAATATCAGGTCTAGAGGCAGTTAAATAAAGTAAACTTCCAATCATACCTCTATAGAGCTTCTCATCTACCTTTTCACCTTCTCCATCTTTGTCAAGTTTGGCGGCATTTGACATGAATGTATCCATCGACTTCATGTTCTCCATCCCAAAGCGCTTGAGTAGTTCACTTGTGTACTTGCCTTAGTTGATGAAGTTTCCTTCTTTTGTTTGCTTGATTTGAAAGCCAAGGAAGAAGGTCAACTCACCCATCATGCTCATTTCAAACTCACTCTGCATAAGAGAACTAAACTCCTTGCAAAGATCAAGATCAGTCCCGCCAAAAATGATATCATCAACATATATTTGAATTATAAGAAAATGTTTATAAGTGTGTTTTAGAAACAAGGTAGAATCCACTTTTCCCATGACATACCCGTTATCTAACAAAAAGTTCTTTAGTTTCTCATACCAAGATCGAGGTGCTTTTTTGAGTCCATAGAGAGCTTTTTGCAACAAATAAACATGATTGGGTAACTTGTCATTTTCAAAGCCCGGAGGTTGAGCAAAAATTACTTCCTCCTCGATTGTACCATTCAAAAATGCACTTTTAACATCCATTTGATATAACAAGAAATTTTTGTAACTAGCAAAGGCAAGTAGCACACGAATAGATTCTAATCTAGCAATAGGAGCATAAGTTTCATCAAAGTAAATACCTTCCTGTTGGTTGTAACCTTGTGCTACTAACCTTGCTTTGTTTCTTACCACTTTTCCTTGCTCATCTAGCTTGTTGCGGTAGACCCATTTGGTGCCAATGATTTTTCTATCACTTGGTCTTGGCACTAGGGTCCACACACGATTCTTCTCAAATTGCTCTAGCTCTTCTTGCATGGCAAGGATCTACTCATCATCACCAAGGGCTTCTTTGATGTTCTTTGGCTCTAGTTGGGATATGAAGGCACTATCTGCTTGTTCTTTGTTGTGAGTAGCTCGTGTCCTTACTCTCTCGAATGGGTTGCCAATGATCAACTCCTTGGGGTGATTCTTTGCAAAGCGGGGAGTGGGATCCTTCTTTTCTTCTTCTTCTATCACCTGCCTACCTTTGTTTTTGATGTTGAGGTCTTTTAAGATGGGAATCAATTCATCTGCAACATCATCATCACCAATATGCTTTCCAATAATAGAGTTAGTTTCAATAAACTTAACATTGATAGATTCTTCAATTTTAGACAAATCAATGTTGAATACTCTATATGCCCTGCTAGTAGTGCTATAGCCTAGGAAGAAAGCCTTAGAAGATTTTGGATCAAACTTGTCAAGAGAATCCTTCGTGTTTAAGACAAAGCAAGGATATCCGAAAACATGAAAGAAATCAATAGACGGCTTCCTACAACACCATAGTTCATAGGGGGTTTTCTTTAAAGAAGGATGAGTGAAAACTCAGTTTTGCACAAAACATGACGTGCTAAGAGCTTCATACCAAAACTTCTTAGGAGTGTCATACTCAAGAAGCATGGTCCTATCCATCTCTTGTAGTGACCTGTTCTTCCTTTCTACAACCCCATTTTGTTGAGGCGTACGAGGAGAAGAGAAATTGTGCGAATAACCAAGTTTTTCACAAAAATGCGCAAAAAGATCATTTTCAAATTCTCCCCCATGATCACTACAGATAGAAACGATTCAGCAAGAAGCTTCGTTTTCAGCTCGTTTACAAAAACTCGAGAAAACATCAAGAGTATCGCTTTTAGAAACGAGAAAGAAGGTCCAAGTATATCGAGAGAAATCATCAACAATAACAAGACAATACTTGGAACCACGAAGCGTTTGCGTTCTCATTGGTCTGAATAGATCAATATGAAGAAGTTCAAGAACTCTCTTGGTACTCATGACTCCTTTGGATTTGAAGGAGGATTTGGTTTGTTTCCCTTGTGTACAAGGTTGGCATTCCTCATCCTTATCAAAGTCCAATTTAGGAAGTCCTCGGACCAAGTCCTTTTTGTTCAACTTCTTCATTTGATGCAAATTCACATGACCCAAACGACGATGCCAAAGAGAAAGATCATTTTTATCCACAACCAAGCATCTATTTAGTATGGGCTTAAGAGCATCAAGAACAATATTATAAAGATTACCATTTCTAGTTCCCTTATATATAACATTGTAGGAGAGGGAATCTAGAAGCAAGCATTCTAAAGAAGTAAATAACACAAGATATCCATTATCACAAAGTTGACTAACACTAATTAAATTATGATGTAGGCCATCAACAAGCAACACATTTTTAATACACAATTCATTGCCTACATCACCCTCACCTATGACCTTACCCTTCTTGTTGTCCCTGAAGGTTACCGATCCTCCTTTCTTTTTCACAAACTTGTTGAAATAGCTGATTTCTCTAGTCATATGCTTAGAGTAGCCACTATCAACAATCCATCTCTTTTTAACCTGCAAGAAAGAAGGATGTCGGAACCTAACTCAAACTTTGGGATCCGGGGTTAGCTTGGGGACCCATTTCATCTCTGGGTTGGTCCCCTTGGGCTTGTAAGGACGATAAGTGGAGTAATGGTCATCGCATTTACAACGAACACAAACCATAGGGTTCTTAGTGCCAGAAGTCTCTCCATGGAAAATGGGAGGTTCCACACTCTTCTTCTTACCCTTGTTCTTGCTCTTTTTCTTACCTTTGGGAGTAGTCCCATCATATCCCAAACTACTAGTACCAACATGTTTGGTAGAGTGTTCTAGGACATCATTGAGGGATTTCTTTCCCGAGAGAAACCTTTGCAAAGTAGATCTTAACTTAGCATTGTCATCACTAAGATTTATAACAGTAGTAGAAAGATTAGCAAGATATTCTCTAGCATGCAAAAGGTCGGCCTCAAGACAGAGGGCTTTAGTAAGAAGAGAATCATTTTCTAAAGTTAAGCTAGCAAGTTCATTTCTTGGCAAAACAAGCCTAGAGGATAAATCATTAACTTGAGCAAGCAACTTGGCATTTTTAGATTTAAGCACAACAATCTCTCTTTGATAAGAATAGACTTCATCTCTCCTAGCATCATCAATAAGCTTGAGTTCTACATTTTCAGTTTTAAGAATATCAAGCTCATCTAGGCACTTTTGGTTTTCTATCTTAAGATTTTCAATATTTTTAAGATATACACCATTCTCAACCTCTACTCCATTGTATTGAAGTTCAAGGTCAAGAAATTGCCCTTGCAAGGAATCTATGCTCTCAAGATGTAATTTTTCATTTTGATCAAGAATATCAATTTTAGCATAAAGATCATCAATTATCTTCCCTAATCTTTTCCTTTTAGACTTGCATTTAGCAAAAGAAGATTTTCATTCATTTAACATATCAATGAGAGTTTCCTTAGATAGCTCATGTAAATTAACATTGCTTACCTCACTTACCTCACTTACCTCATTTACATCTTCACTAGTGGAGGCCATGAGAGCAAGATGGCATTCTCCATCTTCGGAGCTTGAGGAGCTTGAAGAAGACTCCTCCCACGCTGCATGAGCTGCATCTTTGGATCTTCTCTCCTTCTTGCCTTTCCTCTTGTACTGAGCTTCTCTCTTGTACTTGTCATCTTTCTTGTGGCTGCTCTTGTGATGGCTCTTCTTGGCTTTTGGGCAGTCACTCTTGTAGTGGCCTTTTTGACCACACTCATAGCATCTTGGAGATGAGGAGGAGGGCTTGCTCTTGAAGTGTTTCCCCTTTGAGTAGTTTGCTTCATGCTCATTGGAACCTTGATCTTCACTTGAGGAAGGGCTGGGAGACTTCAAGGCAAGTTGTTGTTGCCAGACCATTTCTTCAACTTGTGCTTTGAAGGCTGTGTCCTTTATCTTCTTAGACTCATTTTCTTCTCTTTTCTCTTCCTCTTCTTGCTTGTCAAGCCTAGGTTCATGGGCTTGGAGGTTACCAACCAACTCCTTGGTTGACAACTCACTTAGCTTGTACACCTCTTCAATTGAAGTAACCTTAGGCTCCCATCTCTTAGGAAGAGATCTCAAGATCTTGGCATTGATAATACCTCTATCCATTACACTCCCAAGGGCTACCAAGCTATTCAAGATGACATTTAGCCTAGTGTACATATCCGCCACTCTCTCATTCTTACCCATCTTGAAGTTCTCTAGAAGACCACTAAGCATGTAGACTTTGGTCTCCTTCCCTTGCTCGGTTCCTTCGTAGGTGAAACACAATTTGTGCCATATCTCATGCGCCGTGTCCCAAGAAGAGATCCGGCTGAACTCAGATGGAGTAAGAGCGGCATAGATGATGCTCACAGCTTTGGCGTTGAGTTGAGCCCGCTTCATCTCAGCTTCAGTCCATGTGGTGATGTCCCCTTTTGGATCTTCATATTTGAGGTGGACAATATTCCACATTTCTTAGCTCACACCTTGGAGGTAGAATTGCATTCTCCTCTTCCAATATAGAAAGTTTGTGCCGTCGAAGACTGGAGGTCTCATGGAGAATCTCCCTTCAAGGTTGAGTGACCCAAGAACTGAATCTCCCATCTTCTCCTATTTGTTGAAGTAGCTTGGAGAAGACCTGCTCTGATACCACTTGCTGGATCAATGGGCTCTAGAGGGGGGGGGGTGAATAGAGCTACACACACTTCACAAAATCAATTAGACCACCAATTTAAACTTAGTGCAGAAACTAAACCAAGCAGCAATTTGATGTCCTAATCTAGCATTCAAATCAAGGATAAGAGACAATGAATAGCAATCACTTGGACAGGTGGTTAGAGTGGTTCCACGTCCTAAACTTAGGAGCGATGTCAGTCCACTACCTAGAGTTGGTTAGACTCTAGGATATGCAAATTGGTTCTCTTATATATCACAATAAGATTACAAGATACATAAACCACACAACCAAGGACTTAATATCTCAAGCTAAGATCTTCTACCTTTCCAAGGACTTACCCACGAAGCAAGATTCTTTAGCCTTCTTCAAAGGACTTACCCAATCTTACCTTAGTCTTCAGCCTTGCAGGATTTACCTATCTCACTTGAGCCTTGCCTTGCACCTCTCCTTCTCTTGGAGAGCTTCTCCATGTTTCACCTTCACCAAGGGATCTGGAGCAGCAAGCTATCTTCACTCTTGAAGAACAACCATCATCTTCACCTTCACTCGGGGAAGACCAACAACAACCTCTCTTTCACTTGGAGAAGCAGATTCAATCAATCTTCAAAGGGAATAGGAGGTAGGAAGAGAGAGAGGAGAGATGCACATCATACAAGGGATAGCTCTCATACACATGGACCTAACTCACTCATAACTCACGAATTTATCTTGAAGGTAGAGAGAGAAAGGGGCTCAAGGGCTTGGAACACTCTCAACTATGCTAGAACCAAGTTTGCAATGGAAGAGCAGCTTGGAATGAACTCCAAGGGGTTCTATTTATAGTTGAGGGTGTCCCTTTAAGTTGTGGGACACTTGGATACAAAATAGCCATTTTTTGTTCAAGAAAACGACTCTATTTTTGCATAAAACACTTCACCAATGGTCACATCACTTTTTTTGCAAATTCTGTACAGTGCAATCGGTCGAGTTTCAATGGGGGTAACTCGACCGATCAAGTAAAAGAAAAAACTGATATTCAAATGATCGGTCGAGTTTCGACTTACAAAACTCGACCGACCATTTAAACTTCAAAATGGTCAGTGACCTGATCGATCGAGTTCTGTGCAAGCACAACTCGACCGATGCAATCTTCAGAAAATCGACCAAGGATTGATCGGTCGAGTTTCAAGCCAGGGAAACTCGACCGACCAAGTGCCTGTAATCAATTTTCTAATTTGCAATTAAAGTGATTAGCACTTGGTGAATTTTGTCCCAAACATTTTTCTCTTCTAAGTTACAAGTTAATTCATCATTACAAGTGATTACATAGATGTTCTAAGGTCGTTTACATAGAAATCCCAAAACGCACACTCGTAGCCATTTTGACTTGAACTTGACCCATTCTAGGGTTTTGGATTTTAGATCCTTTTCATGTACCTAATGCCTGCAAACAATCTTAAACACACATATTAGATACATATGAGTGGAATGGTTAAGTAATTATCAAAATATAGGTAATGTATAACCTCTAGGTCAACAAAAAAAACTTCCATACACCTCCTCTACCTTGTTCCACATTGAATACAACTAGGAGGTAGCTATTCATGTGAGTTGGTTACCTGCATGGTTATCAACACTCACTTTACTAGTACTGATACCATGAAGAAATAAGGAAATATTGAAGAAGCATGGGCGTTAGTTTAGAAGATCGACATCCTCTAATGTTTTACCTCTTATGCATACAAATATCCACAACTCACAGTATAAATTCCTCACCACTCTAAGGATGCGACTTGATCTCATCCAATCAACGTAAAAATTCAAGTTAATTACTCTATACCTATTTAGATATAGAATACTAACCCATTTTCAAGAAATTATGTGACCCAATGGGATTCACATATGGAGGAAGCATCCACATTCTAGCAGAATTGAAGTGGGGACAAAGTTTGGTCCCAATTTACTAAAAAATATAAGTACAAAGCCCCATCATCCCAAGCCTCCATCTTCACATTTCACAATCCTATCTCGTAGTACATTTATCACCTTATTAGTGCTGGATTATTTGCAAATAAGGAAACTCATGGGGTTGTAGGTTTGATTGACCTATCTCTATTGTGAGATATTCTAAATGATTATAAGATCAATGCAAGTTATTTCTAGATACACAAGCTCAATAAGGTATAGGTGGCAACCAAGAGGACTGATTTATCAGCTTGCTATGAAGTTGAAGATTATTGGGACAACCTTGAGATGCTCCCTTGCTCAATAATGGTGACATGAGGTTCTTGATCTTTTTTGGACTATTTTTCAAGGACAATAAGAATCTCATCAATACTTCTATGGTCAAGATGGAAATTTTTTGCGTATTCCATGTGAGCAAAGCACTACATTGGAGAAGAAGGAGAATTAGTGATATACTTTTGATGTGAATTTGGAGGGGCATCCAGTTGAGTCCTCCACACACTAAGAGAGATCTTTTAAACATTCCTCTACCTTTCCACTTACACTCAAACTGGATACACTTGGGTATCTCTTTGCATATTCTACATGTACGAATACCTTCAATAGAACTTTGAGTGCCAAATTGCCCAGATCACCCAACTGCCACACCAATATTTTGAGATGTCCACCATGATCACTCACATAGGAAAGTGGCATAATTATGGGGCCACCATGTCATTAAAAATCCACAACCACATGCCAATGCACCTACCCATGGTAGCTAGGAGGATTAGTAGACCTTTGACCACTCCTCTCTGTACTGGTATGGGGGTTGGGGACTACCTCATATCAACACTAGCCTCGTCCATAGTGAAAAAACAAATGCATCTACTAGGTTTGTATCCACAGTGAGAACACTATATACTTCAAACTTGGGGGGTGGGGCATCTGGCCAATATTTTAGTATTATTTTATTTGCTTTTAGTCATTTCTGTCAACACTTCTGGTTAGACATTTCCCTCAAATTTATTGACATGACTTAGCTTGATTAATGTTTCGTTTATCTTGTATGACCCCACTCATCTCGATTACATTTATGAGCCCTCATTTTATGAAATAATTTGGAAAAAAATTCACATTGTACCAATTGTTCATCTAGAATCTACTAAATGTATCCCATTTTGCAAAATTGAATAAAATTTTAGTGTTCTTAAATGCAAGCCAACATGAACAATGAAAAATTTATCTTGATTGACTAAATATACTTAATGGTCTTATATTTGTGGTTTTATCAAGTGGATACCATGTTAATATGGACTTGGTACCTATAAATGACTAGACATATTTTTAGCAGTTTTCATCTCAAAGAAAATTTTAAAATCAGATAAAGATCAATTTATGTGCTACAATTCATATGATTCATGTAAACATGTGAGGGGATATAAAGATAGAATAGGTTCATGTGTCTCTAAAGCAGAATCAAATCTAAAAATGGAAATTACATAATGTTTTCATGTATTAGACTAAAAGCCACAAACGAGATTAAGCCACAGATATAGTATGACAATCTAGTATGAAATTATGACATGGTTGTGATGGTTGGGTGCTATGTTATGAAGAGGGATAATTGGCCTCATCCAACATTCCATCTTAGTAATAACATCCAAATGTCATATGTTGTGTTTTTAATTTTCAGATCAATCTTAATACATTGATGACATACATGAATTGCTTTTGTTGATTTGATTTTCATACACAAGATTCATGATTATATTTGAGATGATTGCTCTTTTTTTAATGTTAAGTTGACATGAAAATTGAGTTAACATTAGCAATGATGTATACTTAATATCCTCACTCAGATCAAATCAATCATAACCAATAATTAATTTCATAATAATGACTAATTGAGTTGGGATTGCTGACACTTGGACATCTTGAATTTTTTTTGGAATTGACTAGATCATGTACTTGGAAGTTAAAATGAGTACCCGCTATATTTCTATTGTGATTATCCATTTTTATTTCTTGAGGGAAAGAAATAGTTCAATCTTAGGTGGATTTAATAAGAACTTTTTAACTTGCATTTTACTAGATTATTTTCACAGTTATTTTTTTGATTTAATTACCATTTGGCATCTTTTATTTCCAAGTTATGTATTTTCATTTTGTTTAAATATTCTCTATGGTTTGGATTGTAGATAACTTGATTTTGTGATATCTCCCACTTGGAGAGTCATAAGATATGATTAAGAAAGATACACATGAAATTCCATGATGATCATATCACATTTGAGATGAAGCCAAACAAAATATGAATTATAGACTATTCTAAACAACATATAACACGACAATAAAGAAGAAGGAACTATGTAGACAATTACACACCATGTCCATAGATTACACATGTCAACATCTTGCTGCCACTTTGATTGATCAATTACACACCATGTTTCTCACCTAAACGAAAAGTAGTTTTCTAATTGACTTGACCACTTCATAAATTGGTACCTTACACACCACATACTTCAGATACATGTTTTGTAAGTGTATGTCAGATGAAAATTCAGAATTTATTAATAGAATACGTATTAAACATATTAGAAAATGTTCAAGGCAAGATCTTAAACTCATGTTAGGTCATCAAGATAGAAAATGCACAGAGAGAAAAGGAGGGGTTAAATCCACCATCACAAGATGGGAAGAGAAACAGGAGTAGATCTTCTTCATTGATAGCCTTCATATCTCTCTCTCTTTGTTGACCAACTACTTCTACTCCATCTATATCCAAGAAGGGGACATAAGGACATATGTCATGCATTCTCAAGGGTGACATGGATTTATTATTTACTCACTCTTTCCTTTGTATCTAGGATCAGTATATTGGTCATAGTGATAAACACTATTGTTGTATTTTTTTACTTACAAATACAATCCTTGAGAAAGAAGTCTCATAAACTTGGACGTGAGAGAATAGCCCCAATGCCATTTCATATAAACCAATCTTTTCCCATGAATTGAATGCATGTTACTTTCTTATATTAAAATGGATGTGAGTTTTAATGTGTATATTGATGATTGACCACCCTTGACGTAGGGTTTTATACTCTTTGATGCATGATAAGAGGGTTTTGAAGAGTAAGGAGTGCCCATCACAATTGTTTGACCTGATAGACATAAGTGGTTAAATTTGGTAGTGGGATGCCAAGAGATGCAAATTTTGCCTAGTGATGGAAATTCTAAGTTCGTTAGATTAATCCCTTCATTGGTAGGTTTGATACTTAAACGACTTGATTCTATGTAATACTTTTCTGAATATCTATAAACCATTCAACTCAACTGGAGATTAAATTAGTAGTTATTGAGATCACTTAATTAGTGTTTTAATCCTAGAGATCGTTTGCCTAACAATGAGGGCTTCCCTTGGAAGAAAAACTTCACTAATTTGATCTCAATACTTGTGGGGTTAACAAGATGAGTCACAATTATAGATGTAATATTTATTGCAAACATAACACACACATGATTTGGTGGATGTGGATGAGGTGTTGCCTTTGGCAATGTTGGTTGAGGAAGATATATCAGAGGTAGATACAATGGAAACAAATCTAACAACAAATTAAAGTTAATTGTCTAGAAACCCTATAAGGGTGCAAGACAACACCACATAGAGGAGCATAGAGGAGGATAATAGAAGATAGATGCAACATCCTATATTTATCTAAAGTGAAGCATCCGAAAGTAATTGTACAACAAGAATTTCTATAGAAAAGGCTCAAGGTGTTTATAGTCATCATACCCAACCTTGTACGAGATGTAAGCCTTATATCACAACTCTTGGCACAAACAACACATCTCAACACAATAATAATAACACTCAATTTATATTTCTTATAAAGCTATTGCCACTCTATATGAATGTATTATCTAATAATAGGTTTACTAAGTTTCCAACTTGTAATAGAAGTGATATTCTACACTTATTAACATAAGACTTATGGATGTATTATGATTATTTTAGTTGTTCTCTCATAATATATATCTTCTCTATAGTGTGCTATACAATAACAAACCGTAATAAATGACTTATCATGTGTTGCACCAATATAGAGGAGATCCACATTGTCTATTGTACAAAGCCTCATACAATTTGATCTGGAAACCATTTTGATAGATAAGTAAACTTTGTCCCACTCATATTATAATCCAGGATACTAGGAAATTAGAACTCACATGATATCATTGTATTGTGTAGTGTTATTATAGCCCTCTTTGACTATTCTATCTGTATGCGGGTGGAATGTTTTTAAATTAACAAGGGAACACCCATGACAAGGGCCACCAACGTACCCACCCCAACATGGTTGACGCTCGAAGCCTGAGAGGGTATGGTTCATTCACCCCGTTCCCCTACTTTATTAGCATGGAGTTCAGTTCATGGAATGCCTTCGGTGTGATTCAAACTCAAGTCCTTCATTGGGACTTACCAAGCTCTTACCACTTGGGCTACTTTGGCCAGAATTGTGGGTGGAATGTTTGTTGTAAGGCTAGTTGTATACCAATGGCATTGTGTAGTTTATCCCAAGATCTCTAGTAAGGTGTTGCCTTATGTTAGAAATAATTATATATATATATATGCAAGTTTTCAGTAGGAAAAGTAGTCTTGACCTATAAGAAATGTGTTGACTTGTCAATCGTTAAAAACTACCTATATAGAATCTATTCCCTTGTCTGTCCTTAACAGGCCAACTACAAAGGCCATATTAATATGATTCAACTCCCATTTTTGCACAAGTTAATGATATAATAAACATGTAGGTCATGGATGTTTTGCCTTTACTTGCTGGAAAATATACATCTAAACATGTGGCCTGCCATATATCTCTTCATTCGTAGACACTAATACAATTCATTTTGATTCTTATACATTTTGATATTTCTAGGATGTACACCATACATACAGGAAGGGACTCCCTAAAGTACCATTCTTTTCATTTCAACTTGTTCAATTACACATAATCTTCCATGAAAACAAGCATCATCATCATAAAATAAGTGGAAGCCTTCACACTTCCTCCACAGATCATTTCCAAACTATATCTGTTGATATGTTTTCTTTCTTCTCTCTAGTCTTATATCTCATATCATTTTTTTATCCGTATCAGTGCAAGAAAATCACCAAGTTATGAAACTTCCATATGTACATGTAGATCTGAGAGACAACAACATATCTCGACTAACACAAGCTAAAGAGTTAAAGTGAGTTGGATTTGTAGAAAATGTATAAGATGATTCTCTAGACATAGTTTTTGTCTCATATTTATCTCCTATATAAATATATACTTTATCTCTTGTGATGTGTAAAGGTTGAAACTTTTGTCCATATAGATAATGTCTTTATGTTTTTAGGTCTAAGAAAACAACTAAAATCTCTAAATAAAGTGTAGGGTAGATCCAATTACATTTTTAAGCTATCTAGAATCACACAAAAATACCTTACTATCCTGAATTGACACACAACCTAATCCTCTTGTTGAGTCATAAAAATAAATCACATAACCTTTACTTGTCTCTAATAAGGTCAAAATGGGAATGGATACCAACTTCTTCTTCATGACTTGAAAATTTGCCTCACATCGACCAATAAAAGATGCTTCTATCCTAGGTAGCCTATTTAACAAAGTATAAATATAACTAAATCCTAGGATGACTCCTCCATTTTAGCACAATAGACCAATAAAGTTGTGAATTTCAATGGGTGTCTTTGATTGTTGTAACTACAAGACAGGTTCTACCTTCCTGGGTTCTACACAAATCCCATTACCAAAATTAATGTGACATAGAAATGCCACTTCAGTTGACCGAGTTTCACATTTCTTAAATTTAGCATAAAGCCAGAGTTTTCCCAACAACTACAAAGACAACCATAGGTGAAGGTCATCATACTCTTAAGGCCCATGAACCTTGCTTCGCTTTGATCTACCTTGCATGCCTTAATTAACTACTTTATGTGAACATTATGGATTTATCTTAATTTATTTGAATATTTAAAATCATGTTGTGTGATAAATCATACATATACCTTAGATGATGAAAGAAGTCTTGTTTAAATTTTGGTTCAAAATTTTGGATGTTTCCAGACTTACCTTGCACAAGTTGATAAAATGATTGGATTGATCAATGTGTTTGGTTAGGTCTATAGAAAATTTTCATTAGGGAGATTAGGTGTAGTAACCTCAGGTGTACTACTTCAAGCACATGTGTGGATCGATGCACACTCACACGGGTTCAATGCGGCATGGGCCAAGTCAATGTGTACCATTGCATGACCAAATTGGCCATATCAATCTGTTCTAAGCCGACTTTATACTCTATGACCTAGGCTTGGGGTCAATGCAACTACTTCACTCCATTGGGAGATTGATTCATGGTATTGTCCATATGATGTTCTTTCTTGGAGGGTGATGTGGTAAATCAACCATATCTGGGACCACTTAAGTCAATGGGGCTTGCCATGACATATTTCTGGACTGAAATGCAAATTTCTCACAACTTAGCCTATAAGTATGTGATAACTTTGATGTTAGGGATCTGTTAATGTGTTATTGGAGATGTATTCCATTAATGGGTCAATAAGAGACAATTCTTGGAGGTTTAGTGTGTGTATGATGGACCTTGTTAGTGATCTAGCTTTCTTTTGAAGGATTAGATCCTAAAATCATCATCTCAACCTTGTTTGATAGAATCCACATAAGTTACTCCTTTCTTTGTTATCTTTGCTAGTGTTCTCTCCATTCTTTAGCCTCTAGTATGAAGATATCAACTATCTATGGAGGAGTGTAAGTTCTTCCTTCTAGAATTCTCTCTCTCTTCTTCTTTGGTTAGTGCCATCTAGATCATGCAAGGATGGACGTTTTGGGACAGTAGGAGGAGCTTTGGAGCTATAGTTTTGTGCTCCTTATTTTTAGAGCCACCATCTTCATGTGAGTGCTTTACTACCTGATATATATTTACACATATTAAATATTTATCCAAGAGTAACTAAAGATTTGACCAGTCATACATTTTAATAACCCTATATTTTTGGCTGAAAGCAATGAAACCCTTAGAACCATGGAATCTTTGTATACTATGTGCATATTTCTTTTTCAATGAATGTTATAAAAATTCGCCTATGAGGTAGTATCTAGGGTGGTAAACAAATAATCTCCCCAATGAAGGGACCTAAGATCAAGCCACCCGGTGCCTCAGAATTAAAATTGGTCCCACTACACATGATAACCAGCCATGTGAGTTTAATTTTTTTTGCCTCATTATGCGGGTAGTTGGGGAGGGGGAGTTTGTACTACTAGGTGAAACCTCAGAGGGAGGGAGGGGGATGAATATAGTAAATCTAAATTTATGCAACTTAAAACACACAGATGGTTAATTGCAACTTGCTTCAAAAGATATTGCAGCCAAAAGAGTAAAGCAAGTAATGGACAAGATATGCAACCATACAAGACACAACATACAATGGTTCCAACCTAAAATGTTGTTCGTTCACTACCTAGTTGTTCCAAACTAGGATTTTCCAATATGATTTTTTTTCTATACCAATGTAGAATACTATTACCAATGTTTTTTGTTGCTCAAGAACAACCGCCTTTTCATCTCAAGGATAACAATTGTCTTCTTTGTGGGATGCCAAAGGACCACCCTCTTTGAAGAAGATCATAATCTAACTTCACCACCTTTGGACACAATCTTATTGCAAGAATTGACTTCAAAGAACTTCACCATAGTCTTCTCACAAGAAGTAGCATGAAGCCACAAACCAAAATAGGGAACAAGAAGGAAGAAGCAAAGTACAACTTAATGTCACGAGATGTACAATTCAAGTAATAATGAACAAGTTGTGATCAACTCCATGTGTCTTTAGGCAATGTATATATTTGGTGGATTAGGACACTAGAAATAGATTAAGTTTAGACTTCTTAGGAGTAGTTGAATGTAGCAAACTAGAATTCTAAGCTTGAGAGAGATAGCATGTAGAGGCAATGCTCAAGTGTATTTTGGGTGTTCATATACCACTGATATATATATATGGAACACTTAGTAATATCCAAGATATATGTTAGAAATGTTTAGGATGAATTTAGTGAGAAAGTTCTCATTATATAATAGCTAGGTGGAATTTAAATGACTAATTGCACACTAGCATATTTCTTTGTAGACCTTATTCAGTCAAACTTAAGTTCAACCGCGATGCTCAGTCAAACTTAAGTTCAATCGATATGCATCTTGGTTGAATAAAAGTTTGACCAGAACACTACTGAAATTACCTTTGGTTTAACAGTGATGTTTCTATTGATCTAAAGTTTGACCGCAACACATTTTGGTTGAAATAAAGTTTGACAGAAGAACCCTCTATCCCAATAGGTCCTAAATTTTAGAATATGATTCAAATGATTATGTAAAAATTATCTCACAACCTAATGTGTGTATATGAATATAAAACTTGGTTTAGGATGGTTTTGAGCCATTGATCACATTTTTTTGCACCATTCCTATCAATTTATACAAGTTGCACATATAAAAAGCATCATCTAGGTATAACTTGATGTACAAGCATCCAAACACACATGATCTTGTTTAAGTTCCTTGATCACTCGATTCACTTAATTCACATATTACTATCAAAAATGGAAAATATATACATCACCAAAATTAGAGTGGGGCATATCCGAAAAGCCTACAATCTCCCCCTTTTTGACGATGACAAATATTTTCATGAGATAAAGTTTAGATAGCCAAAGTAAGAGCATCATACCTTTGATTTGCTATATAAAGCAAATTTATCTCTCCCTTTGTCAAAGTAAAAAAAGGGGGAGCATATTTACTACACACCACCTAAAGAAGTTACTCCCCATAAAAAGATAATCACATGAAGAAGGGACCTCAAGCCCAAGAAACAAAGGAGTATGAAATGAAAGTAATAATTAAAATAGCTGGACATGATATACAAAAAGCCAGAATAAGATCAAAGAACATTCAATAATGATGTCCATGATGTCTGGGAGGCTGTTAGAACTAAAAAGCATAGTCTTACTAACTTTGGATGGATTTGGAAGATTAATACTCACAATCGTGCTAGGCTACATCTTTGGAAAGCAAGGCATAATAGGCTCCCCACTATTGACTATTCCAGGAGGAGAGGAATTTGTTTGGCTTCTATGTGTTATCTATGTCAGAATAGTTATGAAGACACCAACCATATTCTGTTTGAGTGTAAATATGTTGATGATATCTAGGCTATGGCCAATATTCCTAAGATTAGTTCTTGGAGTCAGGCTAAAAATTTGAATGATCAAAGAATTAAATGCATTATGAGCATCATTTATTATCATTCTTGGGTAGAGAGAAATCAAAGAGTCCATGAGGATAAGTATAGGGATCCGATTCAGCTATGTAAAGTTATTAAACTGGATATTCTTTGTTTCTTCTCTGAGAATTGAGTGTGGCTTCTCTTGGTTTGCCTTCCTTCTGGTGGTGCTGTCTTTGTGAAGTTCTTGTTGATGGATGTTTTTCTGAAGAGTGCAATGTTTGGATCATATGGTGTTTAGTTCTTGATGCTTAGAAGTTCTTTGTCTGCTATCTCTGCTATGTTTCTTCTGTTGTGTTTGGGCCTTCTGCTGACCAGCTGAGCTTCGGGGTGTCTTTTGCTTGATGATGATGGGGTGGTTGAGCCTGTTTGCCTTGGTTGTTTGTTTGCTTTGAGCTTTGTCTTGACCTGTGGCTGAGCTTTTCTGCTTTCTCTTGGGTGGATGAGTTTATCCGTTTTTTGGAGTGGCAGAACTCTCCCAAGATTTCTCTTTTTCCTCTTTTTTCTTGGGTGGAAAAGATTATCCGTAGTGGAGTGGCAGATCTTTCCCAAGTTGTTAGCTTCTTTTTCCCTTGAGTGGATGAGGTTATTCTGGATGAAGTGGCAGACCTCGCTCAAGCTTGTTTTGGAACTTTTCTTCTTAGCTTGCTGTGCTGTTCTTTGAGTTTTGTTCTTAGGAGTGCCATGGTGGATCATATGTTTCCCTTTTTCTTGGAGCTTAGATGTTTTTTGGGATATGCTGCTTTCTGTCTTTGCTATGCTGACCAATGCTTTGGGTCTTCTTAGTTCGTTTTGCTATGGGGCAAATGTGCCTGTTCTTTATGCAGGTTGTGTGATGCCATGTTTAAGCATGTTGAAGTGTTGCGGTTTTCCTGGAGAGCTGCTACTGTTTTCTGCTGCATAATACTATCTTTTGGTGGCCTTCTCTACTGGAGTAGCTGTGGTTCTTTGGTTCTTCTTTTGGTGTGTTGTTGGGTGCTGATGTTATTTCTTCTGCAAGCATGATGAGATGTTTGTGAAAGATCTCTCAGTGGTACTGGCAGTGGTCCTAATACTTCAACTGCTCACCATTTTGTTAATCTGAGATGCTGCCTAGTGGCTTCTTGGTTCGCCTTGTGAGGGTGGTGGATCTATTGTTCATATTGTTGACCATTTGGTTTTTGAGCCTTGGCTTGTGCTTGAGGTACTGAGACCTCTGTATGAGTCTTCCAAGTTTGTAGCTCAGAAAATGACTACTGCAGCCTTTTTTCATATCAGGCAGATCGCTCAAGAAACTAGTGGGGAGGTCGTCTATCCCTTGGGTAGGCAGCCTGCAGTACTGAGAACTTTTAGTCAACGACTGAGCAGGGCTTTCAATGATGCCATCAACGATTTTGTTGACGATGGGTGGTCTTTGATGACTGGAGATGGTGTAGAGGATGTGGTTATAACTTTGAACTCATCAAAATGTGTTGGTAGCCTCACTGGTTCTGTTAATGGCCTTGGTGTACCTATTGGTGTCCTCTGTGCAAAGGCATCTATGCTGCTACAGGATGTACCTCCTTCTCTTCTTATTTGCTTCCTCAGAGAGCATCGGTTTGAATGGGCTGATTACAACATAGATGCTTATACTGTTGGCTTCTTAAAAAGTGGGTCTAGTTCATTTCTTGGAATGAGGTCCACTAAGTTTTCTGGATATCAAATCATATTGCCACTTGCTCAGACTGTTGAGAACATGGTGTGGGGGCCTTCTTCCAGCTTGTATTTGCTCCTATTGATGAGCTTTTTCCTGAAGATGCTCCATTGTTACCTTCTGGTTTTCGAGCTATTCCGCTGGATTCTAAACCAGTGCAGGTTGTCTGCTGCCATGTTTAAGCATGCTGAAGTGGTGCGGTTTTCCTGGAGAGCTGCTGCTATTTTCTGCGGCATATTACTATCTTTTGGTGGCCTTTTCTGCTGGAGTAGCTGTGTTTCTTTGGCTCTTCTTTTGGTGTGCTGTTGGATGCTGATGTTATTTCTTCTGCAAGCACGATGAGATGTTGGTTTCTTGCTGCTCTCTTCATTTTGGTGGTTGCAGCTGGTTTGGAGTTTTCTGTTCTGGCTTGAGTGGGAGAATTTATCCTAGGGGAATGGCAGAATTCTCTCAAGCTGGGCTTATGTGCTTCCTGTTTTTGCTGGAGTTATGGTTTATCTTTTGATGCTCTATCCTTGTTGGTGGATGGTGGAGGGTTTCTTGAAGGCTCTGCTTTTCTTTTGTTCTGGTTCCCTTCTGTAGTCTCCTATCCTTATGTGAGCTTTTTGTCTATCTTTGTTTGATGTAAAGATAGTTTTTTGTCTTTCTTTTTGAGTTGGTTCCACTTTGGAATCAACAAAGTTTTGTACAGACACAAAATGGAAAAATGAAAAAAAGCAACAGGAGTTTTGGCCGACCAAAAAAAAATAATGATGTCCCAATATCAATGAGAGGAATGTTAAGTACTTCATGATATAGACATCCTTTTATGCACACAACAAGATCAAAAAGTATCTCTAAGTTAATGATAAGGAACGTGAAGTCCATCATTGTCAAAGAGAGCCAATAAATCAAATCATGATCTTTTTAACAAATATCTCAATATCAATGAAAGGAATGATGAGTCCTCAATGATTTTTTTCTTTGTTATGCTAAATAACAAAAATGGAATTCCAAATTGATATATAGAGATGCCATAAAAACAAAAGAGAAAACAACAAAAGATATATAGAACAATATTGAGGGATATTAAGCCCATAATTTATATAGGGAAGCCAAGAAGACATTAAAAATGCAAAATAACAAAGATAGAAAGATAAACCACATGATTTGAGATCTCCGACCCTTAATCTCATACTCATAAAAACTGAGCTCAAACAAAGAAAGTGACACTAAGATAAAGATATCCATTAAAGGACTAAAACAAACTTACAACAAGTATAACAATTCATTTCAGATTCTAAGGATCATAGAAACATGCATCAAACATAATATAATCGTTAATTACAAGATAGCTAAAATAAAACTATACAATCATCATTTTAGTCTAACTATATATTGATTGAACTACCCCTTGGTCGAGCTAGATTTTGGTTAAGAGGCAGTCTGTTGGAAATTTTTCTCCAACAAAAATACATACCACTACAAAAAGATTTTATGTTAAATACCAATTGAAAAACTCATATCAAATGGTAAGATTAACTAATTTAAAGCATGCCACAATATCCAATGAAGCTTATCATCACACAAATCCTCCTCTAGAGAGAGGTTCTTGGTACTTATTGATTGCCAAAGGCAAGCGAGTTTTAATTATTACTTGTCTCAACTTGTCAATCAGCCGTAAGTATACAAGATGAATTTAGTTGAGGTCTAACCATAGGGATCTAGGATACTTAGGTGCAAAATTCCTAACTTTAAACAATCTAAGTCCATTTCAATTAAAAGGTTGGTCAATCATCTATTTCAAATTCTAAACATGAAAATTTAGAATACTACAATCACTTGGAAAATGATTAAAGATCAGATCAAGAGAATCTCAGATATGGGATTTCACTCCCAGATCATAACTCAAATATAAGATCACAAATTCACTTATATCGGTAAATCTTCATAGGGTAGATTATTCCATCTAATACATTTTCAACATTAAAGGATAGTCCTAATAATGTATAACATTCCCATGCATTTACAAAATTTCATACTGTAACCTAAAACCCTCAACATGATCCTAACCATTCCCATGATCAAGGACATGTTGTTAAAAAGTTATTCCTTGCCTCTTAATAAATCTTTCCAGAAATAATTAAAGGCATAAGGCATGTAAATATGGTGGCCAGACATGCATACAAGAAGATAAACACCATAATTCATTTTAAAATAGAAGATTAAACCGTACTTAAATATGAAATTTGGATCACATGAGTTATGACATGGGAGCTACTCTCCCATGTCCAAGAAAGTGAGTTTACTCACTCATGGTGATGAAATACATGTATAATGATGTGCAAATAAAAGAAACATGAGTAGAGAGAGAGAGGAAAAGTAAATAGATCCATAAGAATGAAGAAGATGGAGATCTCCAGCCAAAAGGCGGATCCTCCTCTAAAAATGCTCCTTGCTCCAACAACCTCCGCTCTATAGCTTTGCAAAGGATAAGAGAAGAGAAATGAGCTGAGAATGGGTTCTCTCCCAAGAAACCCTAGCTTTCTCTCCTAGGTCACCTCTCTAAATCTCTGCTCTTGTCTTTGGCCTCTAACTACTCCACATGGTACATGGTTTGCTTCCCAAGGGAAGCAGCTTGTTATATCTCACAACAAGGAGCAATCATTATTTTAAAAATTTGTAGAAAATAAACATGACACACCGTGTTTGCAAGTGATACAACATGTTAGATCTATTTCCTCAATAAGTCGGGCCACGATCATAAGTAACATGACGTGTGAGTGGATTACACAGCGTAAGGACACTTCTCTATCAAATTTTGGGCTTCCTTAGTCACACCGTGTTGTCAGGTCACATGCCGTCACTGTAGTTCATCTGAGGGATGCCTGATTGAGAGTCACACGCTGTGTCTGCTATCCACATGGCGTAAGGCAACTTTTCTGTTGAGTTTTGAGCTCCAATCCTTAGGGCAACTCCAGAAATGCCAAAAGGTCAAATTTTGGGCATTTTTCTTTCATTGTATATGGAATGTGATGTACCTATAGTTCAAATCATGACATGAGTAAGATCAACAAGAAACAAACATCTTAACATGAATTGGAGTAGAAATGTGGCTAAATTGAGTGAAATGTGCAACTAAAATAGCATGAAAATATGATATAATTTGTGCACCTCAAATCTCCCTAAGCTTGAACCATTGGTTGTCCTCAAGCAAAAAGAACCAAATAAAATGGCTAGATTAGACAGATGGGAAAAAATAATATCCTATTGAATAGGAATTGATAGATATCAGAATGGCAATTTTCATCATTTAGATATGTGACTAAACATGAAGTCAATTCTAACTCTCAAGATAAGATTTTAAGTTCAAATAGGTATTCAATTTGCCTTGAAAGATCCAACTAGAGAGCAATTAGCAAAAATAAGATGACAGAGCCAAAATATAATGATTCACCAAGAGCTTACTGTAATGAAATTTTCTATCTTCCTGCAATGACATTCTCACTAAAGATTTTTTTTCCAATCATATTTCAGTGTATGGTACTTGGCTACTAATATAGGCTTACACGCACGTGAAATACCATCTGGGGATCAATTTCCCTCTTTCAGACATTTCCCCAACCTTGATTGGTTTGGTGAAAATGTGAGCGACTTAGCCATCTTTTGTAGCATTTTAATTTTTAATTAAAGATCAGAATTACCCCTTTTATGTGATGCAAACTCTTCTTTGTAACCACACAATTGTGTGCTAGTTCATGCTTCATTATATTAATCATGCAGGAAGATTTTCATTTGTAAAAAATTTCAAGTAGAACAGTGAAAAATGCATTATAAGATTGGCAAAGTCACCTTTATTGTTATTGAAAGCTCTAAACTTGAAGAATTCAAAGAATTTGAATGATTAGATGGTTTAAGGTCATGAGTGAGAGAATTGGAAATCATGTTTAGCCAAACACCTAAATATGGAGATGAATAGCCAAAAATTTCAAAATTTTCAATTAGGATGATTTATGGCCCATATGTCATTTTATAGCCATGTTCTTTGCAAAATTACGATTCAAGCAGTAAGGCAGATTGATAAAAAACTTTCACTCAATATTCATGCAATGATGTGAGAAGAAATACAAAACATGCAAGCAACAACTAAATGACATTAGCAAATGATTGAAAGTAAATAACATGAAAAGTAAAACTAAAACTACTGACTGGTTGCACCCCCAAGCTTGAAATATGTAATGCCCTCATTGCTCATAACAAACTCAAGATATGTACAACTGGGTACCTCAGGAACATCAGAATAAGGGGTCAAAACTCTCCTGGGGAGATTGGAGATGCTTTGGGAAGAGGGTGGGGTCGATGATGTTCATGGAGGAGGTTCCTGGAGGTGGAGGTGGCTATGGAGGATAGCCATAATGACCTTGAGAGATGTGCCAAGAATCCATTCTAGTTACCATGGTGTGGATGTAAGTGACATTTTGGGATAATTCAGTATACTGCTAATGAAGCTGAGAGATGTGGGCGTCATGATCATCAAATTTGTGCTGAACATATCCATATAACTGTCTCATGTCTGGATACCTCCAAGTGTAATCTGTCTATGCTCCCATGGAAGGAGGCAGTGGAATGTTAGCCCTTGCAGAGGAAAACTTGGCTTGTGCACATGTAGAACGTCCCCCATTCTAAAAATACTTCCAATTTTCCTTATCTTTGAGAGTTTTCAGGGTAGGATTGGGAAATTGGATGACAAGTGACTTTAGGTGAATTTGTGGAAGAGTTTTTCATTCTTATCTTTTCCCAATAGGTCGGCTGACAGAAGATAATCACAATCAACATATTCCCCCCCATCTAGGGGATCAACAGTAGATAGATCAACATCCAAAGCAATAGCAAGTTTAGTGATAATTCCACCTATCATGATATTGCTTTTTTGCTTCCTTCTGAATCTTTACAACTCTCCACATGAAATGGTACCCAATGTTCACATCATTATATTCAACATAGACCATATTAAAAATAAATCAAGTTTACCCACTACACCTTGTTTTTCTTTTCTTGTGAAAATACCTGTGCTGAGAACGTGGTGAACATATTAAAATATCAAGTTGTGAACATGAGACACTCTAGCTTTAGCAGGATCATAGGAAGTCTCCTCAATTGTTTGTCTCCAGAAGGGGAAAGCCTCAATTTGTTCTAGCATGATAATACTACCGTTATAATTAAATTCAAGCAAGTCTTCATATCTTTTGAATTTTATCTTGAAAGATTGTTCATTAGACAAAAAGAAATTAGACAGGATGGTTCATGCTTATCAGACATATCATCTGCCACTTTGAGATTTGTGAGAAATTCATAAGTCAGGCGGGGGTAAGTGGAAACACAATTGAAACAATAGAAACCCAACTTGAGAAAATACATATACTCTTTAGTCTCATTCAGAATGCCTATCCTTTCCATATCATTATCATGTGCAAACCTAATCGAGACTACCCGATGGGAGGCAAGGCAGTGATAGATGATATCCTCCTCTGTTCTTAGTGTAAAGTGAACTAGGGAGACATAGGGAGCACCAAAGGATGATACCTCGAGGTCTGGATGAGAGCACTTTGCAAAAATCTTTGATCTAGGCATATTTGAGATGATGGATGAATCAACACAACATAAGAGGGTGGGAACATGGTGTGTTGACGTTGTTCTTCATTAATGTTGTGCTAAGAGTGACACGACATAGTAGGGACCCACACGTCATAAGCATTATTGATTGCCTTCAACCTTGCTCTGATAGGAACATACTATAAGGGTAATTTCTATGGCATGTTGTGACTATGAAATCACATATCTAGTCTTCTGAAAACAACAAAGAGATGAGGGTTGAGGTGGTAGCGGTTGATGGATCTCTTTCCACTGACCTCAGTGTGGCTGGAGATTCAATATGTGAGTGAGTAGTAGGGGAGGCGGCAGTGGTCAGATTTCCTTCTTACTGATGGAATGATGATGGAGGTGTTGGCTTCCTTCCTGCCATTAGAGTTGCAGTGATGGTGGTTGGTGAAGGATGCACCACGGGGTGAAGCTAATCGTCCATGGCGTGACGGTAGAGAATCACGACATAACAGTCAGATTTACAAGGGGGTGGGGTGAAAGGGCGGCTGCACGACATGAGGATTGTGATAGAATGAACTAAAGTTTAGGGTTCTATCACTTAAATTGTGCTCAGATACATCATAAGGAAGGACCACACGTCGTAAGCCATGAATTAATTTCCCCAATTATGCACACAATCACATGCTGTAATGAGTTGCTACACAACTTAGTGAGGAAATGCTATAAAACTTGAAAATTTGGATTAGAAATTGACACGCCGTTGGTGTGTTGTTGCAAGCACGTGTGATCTTTCAAATTTATAAGTTACCCAAAAAATGTTCACTCACAACACTAAAATATGCTCCCGCAAGAACATGGGGTCATGTTATAGAATAGATGAGAGGCAAGAAATGGGGGTCAAACCACAGGGATAGAGGGGGCACTAGAGCTTAGTTGGTGTTGGCTATGTTCCTAAAGTAGAGATTAGGGTTGAAGGAATTAAAAGGGGTTTTGGTTTGATTACACTAAGCAAGCAAGCAAGTAAAGGCAATATGAAAGCTAGAATACCAAAAACTAGATTATCCTAGGTAAGTTATGTGGGCTCCGATCTCCAAAACCACGATATAAACTTAGTGGAAACATTCGATTAGTTGCGGAATATATAAAAAAAATACTAGAAATTAAAACTTTTTGAGACAAGATCTGGAAATTATAAACTTCTTTTTTATAAGAAACTAAATGCACAGTTTACATCTTTGTTAAACCACTTCTTGAGTAGTTATATACAACATGATTCAAAAATCTCAAGAGCAAACACCAAAATTTCAAACCACTAACTCCTAGGACCTGAGAGTGCAGAGACGGCATAGGACTATCTAACTACATAACTCAGCAGTCAGTATCTCCACCTGAGATTCACTGTTGCCTCTGGTACTGTTGTTGCTGTTGTTGCTCATCCTTAAATGGAATCCTTCGTATTCGACGACCACCTAAAAAGTTGAAGTCTACGGAGTGAGACAATGTACAAATTGTCCCAGCGAGAGTTATAACTCTCAACTAGAAGCTTTATATAGAAAATCAAGAACAACATAGGAAATTTAAAGTAATCAACAACAGAGAGGTACTAAGTAGAATATCAACATATAGATAATGTGAGAAATAAATCTACTATGCAGTGTAACACCATTCAAGTATCTCGTAGTTTAAACTAAACAATTATACTATGCGGCTGATTATGTTTTACAAACATCATTATGCCCTGTGGAGATGAGGTATACCGCTCATACTCCAACCGATCACTAGTAAGTTGCATCAGTATCATACATAGGTCATCAAAAGAGCCAGATTCTTATGACCTCATCTTCCTCAGTCAGTTAGAGGATTGTTTGCAGGACATCTTGTGTCTCTGCTGTTTATAGCTTACCAGGGTAATCTGGTCCTTCGCTATTTTAGAGTTACAGTGGCATTCTGTACTCTCTTCATTATCGGAAGATTTCTTGTTTATCTCTCACCGATACGGTGTTTGTGTCTTCTTTGGGAGATTCGTGGTACATCTCTTGGTTTGGATTTGTAGTGAAGGGTTTATGGATTATGATAAATCTACATCAATTCCTACACTAGGATGTAAGGATTTACGCATCCATTTCCCCCAGATACTCAAGAGTATGTGCTCCAGGAGTTCCCTTAGGAAAACCTATTTCACCATCATTTGGTCTCTGACAATGATGGATCTATGATCAGGGCTCTACATGGTATGATTATACTTGATTAGTTAGGTACATTTCAATATTCTTTTAACATCATACATGTTCTCAAACATTAATTATTAGCATAGAAGCTATGAAAATAGAATACTAAATGTAACAAGTCTAACTCACATCAATTATCATTTCCTAATTATCTGATCACAAGTCATCTGTCAAGCATGACCTTGTTGATACTCATGGCTCTTACAGCCTATAAATTTCAGTAGATGCCACTTGCTAGGTAACAGGGTATTTCACTATTCATAAAGTTAATAACATACTTTCAATGAATATGAAATCATCATCATTTCCTGAATATGATTATCCTCATATAAGAACCTGCTTGGTTAATTTAACTGATAATAGTAAACAATTCATTTCCTTTACTTATGATTAGGAATATTGATTCCTTATCTCATACTTCAGTCATGAAGGTTCATGCTTAAAAGCATAACTGGAAATAGAGTTTTACCCTATTCAAGTTAAGGTTATTGAAACCCCTTTATCTTATAAGGCACCATATTTTTTTTGTAATTTGTTCACAGGGTTTCATACCTAAAACATAGTACAGGACTAAGGTTATCATACCCCATCCTTTATTAATTAATGTCCTCTGTTCATTTTATCAGACCAACTCTAATATGCAACTTTGCCATCCTTGGAAGCATACCAAGGTATGATGAGTATTTACCTTTAATTACAATATTTATTTAACACCATATGATTATCAAGTTAAGGTATGAATTCATTTCTCATCCTTATCATGGTATGATTACATCATACTCATTGAATTGGCTATACCTTACTTAAAGGCATTACCTTGTAAACATTTCCAGGATTTCATAATTGTCAGGTCATAAACTAGGCTCACTATCATCCCTCTAGGATTTTCATATTTTCATTTCTAATTTAGGGATTCTCATTCATATCACATTTCCTCTGGATTAGATGTATTGAACCCCTTATCTCACAAGGCATAGGGATTTCTCACATTACAACTTGTAATTAGGGTTTTATACTCAAAGGCATAACCCTGAATTACTACATTTATCAGATCACCCTAAATTAGGATTTTACTATTTTCATTATATGTTATTACCCTAGAAATAGGGTTTACTGTAAACTCCTTGGTGAGTTGAACTCATAACATCATCATGTATGAGAACCACCACCATTAAAACCCTCAGATAAGATTAAGATTCATCATTTATCAAAATTAGGTTTTCCATGATCTCACTTAGTGGATCATACCCTAATCATGCACATTCATGTATATTGAAGGTATTTTACTTGAGTTTCCACCATAAATGGTACTTTCTCTCTCCTCTCACTAGTAGATGGTGATGACACCACTCTATATTAGGTTGGGTTAAGTCCCCTTTGATCTTCATAACCCAAATCACCACTATCAAGTGATTAGGGTTTGATTAAAACAAGGTATCACTGAATTGAACCTCTCAGGGGCATATGGTAAAATTACCCATTGATCATCATCATGGGTCGATTCATTAGTCACTTAGTCCCTTAGTATTTTAAGTTACCATTATGGTTTAGATTTGATCATCATTGAACCAATTATACCTTTAAGTGGTTAAGTATAAACAACCATGAAAATTCTCCAATTAGGTTAGGGTTTAACCTTCAACCTTCAACCCATTTGAACCCTCAAACGAGTGTGGACTCACTGAGTTGAAACGGGTGTGAACCCATTTGGATTGAAACGGGTTGAACTCGTTTGGATTGAAATGGGTTGAACTCGTTTGGATTGAAACGGGTTGAACTCGTTTGGGTCTAAACGAGTGTGGACTCGTTTGGGTCCAAACCGCATGGATATGAAAGGTGATACAAAGGTTATGATTGAATAGGATTTCCTATGTTGAAGCCTTCAATTGGCCCAAGCCATGTTAACCACTTACAAATTGAGTCAAATAGGATGAGCCTCAATCAATTGGACACCAATTTGACCTTCAATGGAAAGCCAATTAGGGTTAAGTCTAACTCAATTAAGGTTTCCAATCGACTACTCATCAATTTTCATCAATGTGAATCAAAACAAGGTTGAGCCTATCAATTGAACTCCAATTGGGCCCAAACTTGGCCCAAACGGTCTCGAGATCGTTTGGATGATCTCCAAACGGTCTTGAGACCATTTGCCCAAAGTTGACTTAAAAAAAATTAAGTTGATTTGATAAGGGTTGAGTCCTAATTAGATTACAAATCAGCACTTTTTATCAATTTATCAACATCTTGTGATTGGACCCTCAAACCATCAAATTTCTTTAATCATAGACCTAAAAACGGTCTTGGGGTGTCACTAAACGAGTGTGAGATCGTTTGGATGAACCCTCAAACGGTTTTGAACCCGTTTGGGTCCTTCAACCCAACACTCAACAAGATCTATATTGAAAATCAGAAATTTTAACCCGATTAGGGTTAGGGTGTTGAATTGCCTTCAACTCTTAATTGGTTATGAATTAGATTATGATTCTTTGTAGAAATGAAATTCAATATATTATGAACAGGAATCCCAAACGGTCAACACTTGGTCAACTCATTCAAACGGGTTGGGACCCGTTTGCCCAAAAGGTTCAATTTGATTAGTTTGGAAAATCAGCACTTAATTTAATTCGATTGCCTAATTAATTGACCTTCAACCTACGATTCCTTTTTAATTAACCCCTCAAATTAGGTGGGTCATTATTCTACATAATTGTGAACAGGAATCCCAAACGGTCAATGCTTGGTCAACGCCCTCAAATGGGTTGGAACCCGTTTGGCCAAACTGACCTATTGAACCCGTTTTCCCTTCAAACGGTTGGTCAAGAAGGGGGGGGGGAATCATAAGATCGTTTGATAAAGTTGGATAAGGACTAACATAGGTATTAACGCCCTCCGACTTCAACCTTGAACCATGGTCTGTTCTTCACGAAAAATCTTGCAAGAGTGCAAGGAATGATGGGGAAGAAGAACTAAGCTTAAAAAGCAAGAACAAGGATATGCATAATAAAGCTAGGAGTTTAGAATTATAAAACCCGCCTCAAACGTAGTTCCTAGAGCTCCAAGCTTCCAAGCTTCAAGCCTTTAATGGCATCTTGAGCTCCATAGGTCATCCAAGATTGTTTCTTCAAGGAAGAGATGGGGAAGATCGGCTAGAACAAGAAACCTAAGTGAGTTAACCATAGAACCAACCTTTTAAGAAGAATTCCTCCATGAATTCGAGCTAGAAGATGGTCCAAGCTTACCTAGCTTCTCCTTGGTCGTCTTCCTTCTCCAGAGCTCTGTTCTCAGTCGGTCCAAGCAAGGGATTAAGAAAGGAAGTGAAGGAAACGTTCCTTTGCAAACAAAGGAAGGGTGTATTTATATATCTTGGGGTCATTTCCAACATAAGGACAACTAGTTTCTCCTTTTCTCTACTAGGTCCCTCTTTTCTTTTAGGCACGTCCCTCCTCCTTATTTATAAGGTAAAACTCCTTTTTAAAACCAAGAATTAAAGGCAAGGAAGGTCAACTTATCACTAAGGTGCACATATACATAAGGGTCTCCTTACTTACAACTTGGTGATAAAGGTACTCCTTATTATATGATTATTCAAATGAAGTGCCTCCTTCATTATAATAACTTTAAATGATGTTAAAAGTCATAAAAGATATTCTAGAAAGTGTATTTTACAAGTTGCACCCCATAATTTGGGTAAACTGCATTTTACTCCAAATTAGGGTTTTTAAACATAAGGATCATTCCATAAGCTGCATCTTGATACCCAAGCTTGGGAAATCCATTATACTTCATCATATTCATCCTTAGGTTTCCTCAACATTAAAAGAACATAAAACATATGTAATTTGCAAGTTAACCCCTCAGATTGGGTAAATTGCACATAGGTCCATGTATGCAAAACAATACTACAACATTGTTCATAGGGGACAGAAATGGAAACATATGTTCCCTAGAAGATTTAATTACATACTAAAGGATAATTACAAACATATAATTTCATAATTAGGCAAAAAACCTAGGGTTAGCTCATAACCCAGGTCAGGGGTGTTACAAATTATAAACCCCTAACAAGGATTTCGTCCCTGAAATCTCAGGAAGAAAAGGGGAAAGCAGATATTGTTTCAACATCACATTATTATATCCTTAGGTAACATACCATTTCCAGGGAGATGTTATAGAATTTTGATCAACATTCCTTAAGATTAAATTCAAGCTCTAAAATTTATTTGAGATCATATAAGTGCCTTTGCACCCTAAGTGTGTCATCACATTCGATAATCAGTATACTATTTTCCTTTATTATATGCATTAACTATCTCATCAGTTACACATTCTTATCATAAAGAAAAGTTTTCTTGTCAAACAAGGATTTATTTATCAGGCATCCTGGAGAAGGATATGTTTATTTAAGAACATAAACCCCTAACAAGGGATATTCTTAATATTCTTACTTTGATATTAATTACTTGTGTTATCAACACTTTATATCTCTTTCTTCCTTTTATCATGGGACATTGCTCATTACATATATTCTTTCAACCATTACTAATCATGGTTGACCTTCTTTATTCTCATTTTTCTTATCTTATGATACTCTGTAGGTTGTTTCAGATTGACTACTTGATCAGAGTAATCAAAAGATAACAATCTACGAGTTTCCATATTTACTTTATTATCAGTAATTGTATACCTGGCCAGGGTATATGATTACTGAGGTAAGAAAATATGCACTTGTATATTACCATGTTCCTTCTCTTTTCTCATCCTTTCAAACATAAATATTAACTTTACTGAATTCTATATCCAGATCAATTCTTTAATACCTTATTTTCTTATAGAAGTAAGCATGTAACATGAAACATCTATCTGATGCAACATTAAAAGCCTTTACGAGACCAATCAAGGAAAGTTCAATCAATTACTCTTTAAATTTTATCCAAAAGATCATAAAGATATTTATAAGAAATACCATTTATCTTGTCTAACTTGTCATGGCTCGAGGATTATATCAAATTCTTGCATATCAAGTGGTATAAGATCCACTTGAATGCGATGATTAGAAAAGAAGAGGATGTAGGGAGATCATATCTCCATTATAACAACAGACTCACTCAACGGAGTCTCCAACAACAACTTTCTGCCCTATGACTGAATGGCATATTACAGAGGATTATTCTTCGAGTAATAAAAGAGTGCATAGCACCCAGGTCAATCAGAACAGATACTACACAGGATTTAGACATATCGGAATATAAAAGTTTCATCTGACCTGCCACAACCCGTGGATCGACCACTGCATCAGGTGGGTTCATAGCATAGAACCTCACTATTGCCTGTGGTTGATTTGGTGCAGATGATCCAGCTTGGGACGCTTGTCCACGTCCTTGAGCTGCTCCTTGAGATTGCCTTCTCTGTGATCCTTGTTGCCCTTGTCTTGGAGGCTGTGTCACATAGGCAAGCTTAGATTGACAGTCCTTCATCAAATGCCCCAACTTACCATAGTTGTAGCAGCGTTTCTCCAGTTGTTGTGGTCTAAAGGGTTCCTTATCCTTTCTGGATAACCATTCCCTTGATGTACTAGGTCCTGGTTGTGTTGGTGACATCAGAAACTTCTTCCTTCTGGAATTTCCAGGCCTTTGCTTCTGGGTTTGGATAGGCCTTTTGTCAATTCTTCCTCTATATATCCTTTCTGGACAATTAAGTCTGATATGTCCATGCCTCTTACAATTATGATAGGTCCTGGTCTCTGGCTGTATTCTAATCCCTACATTGCTGTGAACTGATTCATCAGGATGAGATTGAGCATAAGATTGCTCTGAGTTTAAAGCTTCATCATTTACTTCTGCTTCAACCTGCTGCTGAGGGTTATGTATTCTATGGATATCCAAAACATCATCATTAGGAGCTGGTAATCTGGGTTGTATAGCTAGTGTTTGATCCGCTAGATACATCATGGTTGCCCTAAATTCTCCAACAGTGATTCCTAAGGAAGGATTCCTTATCATGGTTGGATTAACCAGGGGAACCTTAGGTAAGTGTCCCTCTACTGCTTGCTCCTGTGAACTTCTTCTAGGTATAGCATTGTTGCTTTTTGCAACAGACTCCTCGTCCTTATATGTCTTCTTCTCCTGAGGAGCAGAAGATTCTATTAGATGAGGAAGAAACACTAAAGATAGACTCGACATCCTAAGTCCTATGTCTCTGTAGACTCGACGAACCTAGAGCTCTGATACCACTAATTGTGGGCTCCGATCTCCAAAACCACAATATAAACTCAGCGGAAACATTCGATTAGTTGCGGAATATATAAAAAAAATATTGGAAATTAAAACTTTTTGAGACAAGATCTGGAAATTATAAACTTCTTTTTTATAAGAAACTAAATACATAGTTTACATCTCTGTTAAACCACTTCTTGAGTAGTTATATACAACATGATTCAAAAATCTCAAGAGCAAACACCAAAATTTCAAACCACTAACTCCTAGGACCTGAGAGTGCAGAGATGGAATAGGACTATCTAACTACATAACTCAGCAGTCAGTATCTCCACCTAAGATTCACTGTTGCCTCTGGTACTGTTGTTGCTGTTGTTGCTCATCCTTAAATGGAATCCTTCGTCTTCGACGACCACCTAAAAAGTTGAAGTCTACGGAGTGAGACAATGTACAAATTGTCCCAACGAGAGTTATAACTCTCAACTAGAAGCTTTATATAGCAAATCAAGAACAACATAGGCAATTTAAAGTAATCAACAGCAGAGAGGTACTAAGCAGAATATCAACATATAGATAATGTGAGAAATAAATCTACTATGCAGTGTAACACCATTCAAGTATCTCGTAGTTTAAACTAAACAATTATACTATGCGGCTGATTATGTTTTACAAACATCATTATGCCCTGTGGAGATGAGGTATACCGCTCATACTCCAACCGATCACTAGTAAGTTGCATCAGTATCATACATAGTTCATCAAAAGAGCCGGATTCTTATGACCTCATCTTCCTCAGTTAGTTAGAGGATTGTTTGCAGGACATCTTGTGTCTCTGCTATTTATAGCTTACCAGAGTAATCTGGTCCTTCACTATTTTAGAGTTACAGTGGTATTCTGTACTCTCTTCGTTATCGGAAGATTTCTTGTTTATCTCTCACCGATACGGTGTTTGTGTCTTCTTTGGGAGATTCGTGGTACATCTCTTGGTTTGGATTTGTAGTGAAGGGTTGATGGATTATGATAAATCTACATCAATTCCTACACTAGGATGTAAGGATTTACGCACCCATTTCCCCCACATACTCAAGAGTATGTGCTCCAGGAGTTCCCTTAGGAAAACCTGTTTCACCATCATTTGGTCTCTGACAATGATGGATCTATGATCAGGGCTCTACATGGTATGATTATACTTGATTAGTTAGGTACATTTTAGTATTCTTTTAACATCATACATGTTCTAAAACATTAATCATTAGCATAGCAGCTATGAAAATAGAATACTAAATGTAACAAGTCTAACTCACATCAATTATCATTTCCTAATTATCTGATCACAAGTCATCTGTCAAGCATGACCTTGTTGATACTCATGGCTCTTACAGCCTATCAATTTCAGTAGATGCCACTTGCTAGGTAACAGGGTATTTCACTATTCATAAAGTTAATAACATACTTTCAATGAATATGAAATCATCATCATTTCCTGAATATGATTATCCTCATATAAGAACCTGCTTGGTTAATTTAACTGATAATAGTAAACAATTCATTTCCTTTACTTATGATTAGGAATATTGATTCCTTATCTCATACTTCAATCATGAAGGTTCATGCTTAAAAGCATAACTGGAAATAGAGTTTTACCCTATTCAAGTTAAGGTTATTGAAACCCCTTTATCTTATAAGGCACCATATTTTTTTTGTAATTTGTTCACAGGGTTTCATACCTAAAACATAGTACAGGACTAAGGTTATCATACCCCATCCTTTATTAATTAATGTCCTCTGTTCATTTTATCAGACCAACTCTAATATGCAACTTTGCCATCCTTGGAAGGATACCAAGGTATGATGAGTATTTACCTTTAATTACAATATTTATTTAACATCATATGATTATCAAGTTAAGGTATGAATTCATTTCTCATCCTTATCATGGTATGATTACATCATACTCATTGAATTGGCTATACCTTACTTAAAGGCATTACCTTGTAAACATTTCTAGGATTTCATAATTGTCACGTCATAAACTAGGCTCACTATCATCCCTCTAGGATTTTCATATTTTCATTTCTAATTTAGGGATTCTCATTCATATCACATTTCCTCTGGATTAGATTTATTGAACCCCTTATCTCACAAGGCATAGGTATTCCTCACATTACAACTTGTAATTAGGGTTTTATACTCAAAGGCATAACCCTGAATTACTACATTTATCAGATCACCCTAAATTAGGGTTTTACTATTTTCATTATATGTTATTACCCTAGAAATAGGGTTTACTGTACACTCATTGGTGAGTTGAACTCATAACATCATCATGTATGAGAACCACCACCATTAAAACCCTCAGATAAGATTAAGATTCATCAGTTATCATAATTAGGGTTTCCATGATCTCACTTAGTGGATCATACCCTAATCATGCACATTCATGTATATTGAAGGTATTTTACTTGAGTTTCCACCATAAATGGTACTTTCTCTCTCCTCTCACTAGTAGATGGTGATTACACCACTATATATTAGGTTGGGTTAAGTCCCCTTTGATCTTCATAACCCAAATCACCACTATCAAGTGATTAGGGTTTGATTAAAACAAGGTATCACTGAATTGAACCTCTCAGGGGCATATGGTAAAATTACCCATTGATCATCATCATGGGTCGATTCATTAGTCACTTAGTCCCTTAGTATTTTAAGTTACCATTATGGTTTAGATTTGATCATCATTGAACCAATTATACCTTTAAGTGGTTAAGTATAAAAAACCATGAAAATTCTCCAATTAGGTTAGGGTTTAACCTTCAACCTTCAACCCATTTGAACCCTCAAACGAGTGTGGACTCACTGAGTTGAAACGGGTGTGAACCCATTTGGATTGAAACGGGTTGAACTCGTTTGGATTGAAACGGGTTGAACTCGTTTGGATTGAAACGGGTTGAACTCATTTGGATTGAAACGGGTTGAACTCTTTTGGGTCTAAACGAGTGTGGACTCGTTTGGGTCCAAACGAGTGTGGACTCGTTTGGGTCCAAACCGCATGGATATGAAAGGTGATACAAATGTTATGATTGAATATGATTTCCTATGTTGAAGCCTTCAATTGGCCCAAGCCATGTTAACCACATACAAATTGAGTCAAATAGGATGAGCCTCAATCAATTGGACACCAATTTGACCTTCAATGGAAAGCCAATTAGGGTTAAGTCTAACTCAATTAAGGTTTCCAATCGGCTACTCATCAATTTTCATCAATGTGAATCAAAACAAGGTTGAGCCTATCAATTGAACTCCAATTGGGCCCAAACTTGGCCCAAACGGTCTCGAGATCGTTTGGATGATTTCCAAACGGTCTTGAGACCATTTTCCCAAAGTTGACTTAAAAAAAATTAAGTTGATTTGATAAGGGTTGAGTCCTAATTAGATTAAAAATCAGCACTTTTTATCAATTTATCAACATCTTGTGATTGGACCCTCAAACCATCCAATTTCTTTAACCATAGACCTCTAAATGGTCTTGGGGTGTCACTAAACGAGTGTGAGATCGTTTGGATGAACCCCCAAACGGTTTTGAACCCGTTTGGGTCCTTCAACCCAACACTCAACAAGATCTATATTGAAAATCAGCAATTTTAACCCGATTAGGGTTAGGGTGTTGAACTGCCTTCAACTCTTAATTGGTTATGAATTAGATTATGATTCTTTGTAGAAATGAAATTCAATATATTATGAACAGGAATCCCAAACAGTCAATGCTTGGTCAACTCATTCAAATGGGTTGGGACCCGTTTTCCCAAAAGGTTCAATTTGATTAGTTTGGAAAATCAGCACTTAATTTAATTCGATTGCCTAATTAATTGACCTTCAACATACGATTCCTTTTGAATTAACCCCTCAAATTAGGTGGGTCATTAGTCTACATAATTGTGAACAGGAATCCCAAACGGTCAATGCTTGGTCAACGCCCTCAAATGGGTTGGAACCCGTTTGGCCAAACCGACCTATTGAACCCGTTTGCCCTTCGAACGGTTGGTCAAGAAGGGGGGGGGAATCATAAGATCGTTTGATAAAGTTGGATAAGGAATAACATAGGTATTAATGCCCTCCATCTTCAACCTTGAACCAAGGTCTGTTCTTCACAAAAAAGCTTGCAAGAGTGCAAGGAATGATGGGGAAGAAGAACTAAGCTTAAAAAACAAGAACAAGGATATGCATAATAAAGCTAGGAGTTTAGAATTATAAAACCCGCCTCAAACGTGTTTCCTAGAGCTCCAAGCTTCCAAGCTTCAAGCCTTTAATGGCTTCTTGAGATCCATAGGTCATCCAAGATTGTTTCTTCAAGGAAGAGATGGGGAAGATCGGCTAGAACAAGAAACCTAAGTGAGTTAACCATAGAACCAACCTTTTAAGAAGAATTCCTCCATGAATTCGAGCTAGAAGATGGTCCAAGCTTACCTAGCTTCTCCTTGGTCGTGTTCCTTCTCCAGAGCTCTGTTCTCAGTCGGTCCAAGCAAGGGAATAAGAAAGGAAGTGAAGGAAACGTTCCTTTGCAAACAAAGGAAGGGTGTATTTATATATCTTGGGGTCATTTCCAACATAAGGACAACTAGTTTCTCCTTTTCTCTACTAGGTCCCTCTTTTCTTTTAGGCACGTCCCTCATCCTTATTTATAAGGTAAAACTCCTTTTTAAAACCAAGAATTAAAGGCAAGGAAGGTCAACTTATCACTAAGGTGCACATATACATAAGGGTCTCCTTACTTACAACTTGGTGATAAAGGTACTCCTTATTATATGATTATTCAAATGAAGTGCCTACTTCATTATAATAACTTTAAATGATGTCAAAAGTCATAAAAGATATTCTAGAAAGTGTATTTTACAAGTTGCACCCCATAATTTGGGTAAACTGCATTTTATTCCAAATTAGGGTTTTTAAACATAAGGATCATTCCATAAGCTGCATCTTGATACCCAAGCTTGGGAAATCCATTATACTTCATCATATTCATCCTTAGGTTTCCTCAACATTAAAAGAACATAAAACATATGTAATTTGCAAGTTAACCCCTCAGATTGGGTAAATTGCACATAGGTCCATGTATGCAAAACAATACTACAACATTGTTCATAGGGGACAGAAATGGAAACATATGTTCCCTAGAAGCTTTAATTACATACTAAAGGATAATTACAAACATCTAATTTCATAATTAGGCAAAACACATAGGGTTAGCTCATAACCCAGGTCAGGGGTGTTACAAGTTAGGTCTAAGAGGCTAGATTAAGAAATCAACTAAGCAAGAGCAAGATGACCTACACTACTCTAGCAAGGCAATTAACAAATACGAACTAAGCTCAACACTAGAGCAAGAAAGAATCTAGATTAACCCTAACTAACAAGACTAAGAAATTGACTATAGGAAAAGAAGGCAATTAAGATAAACTAGCATGAACAAGCAAGAACAACAAGTTAGGTTTTAAGCAATGGATTGGATAGGTGCACCGTTTGGAAATGTGATTTGATATTAGTTGGGGAGGTGTCAACATAGCATGCAATTATCACAATTCAATCTAGATTACCAAACCAAGCAACAAGGCAAGTGTTATTAGAATATACCCCATACTAATAGTTGGAGAACTAAGGTTAGGTGTAATTCTAGTAAGACTTGGCAAGTTTAGGTTTCTAGGGTAAGTGGTATTGGGGAAATTGAGAGCCAAGGGTAGGAATGGGAGAAGAGATGAGGGTGTTTCACCTCATTTAACTTGCCATCTAGCCTTTAGGAAACTCTAGGCAATTGCACCAATCACACTTACACTAGCTACTTACATCTCACACTCACTTGTAGGATAAGGGAGGTGTATGTAGGAACAAAAGGGGGCTAGCTAGGGATCCACTAATTGGGCCTAGGAGCCATTCCTAAGATTGCTACATACATTCCAATTTCCCCTAGAAGCTAAGTGACATCAAGCATCACAAAGCAAGCAATCTATGTTAAAAGCACAAACCACATGCAAATATAATGGGAAATGAAACAGAAGCAAAGGCAATCATCATAGAATGAAATTATGTTCATTACAAATTATTCCCCCCCCCAACATGGTATCAAAGTCACATTTTAACCCCAAACAACCCACCACCAGGGGCTTAGATAGACATGATCAAAGAAAAGATAAAAGAAATAAGAAGAAGGGGATAGGAATCCATGGATCTGAAAGTAGATCCTCATCCTTACCTCCTAGATACTGTAGGGAAACCTCCCTCCTCCAAGGTGGATGATGGGCATGGAAATGAAGGGGATTATGGTAGAAAACCTAGAAAACTAGGTTTCTATGGTGGAAATGGTGGGTGGAGAGCATAAATGCAAGGGGATTGCAATGAATGCTCAAGAGTGGGTGGAGAGGAGTAATGGAAGTTGAGGGAGTCTAACCTTCATGTTGTGGATACACCTATCTATATATAGGTGGTGGGGAAGCAATAGGGTAAGTAGGGATAAAGTAAGAAAATCAGTGGTGAAAATGGGTAGGGTTAGGTGGTCACCGTGACCATGGTGTAGGTTGCATGGCATGGTCGTGGGCTATGGGATAATTGAGGTGGGAAGTGGAGTGGAAATGATAAGTATGTATGGTGGCCACAGTCATGGTGGGTAGCCACGGTCATGATGGGTATGGAGTACCACGACCATGTGACGTACCACAAGCGTGTCGGAGGAGGAGGCTACGAGCGAGACAACTTGGAGGTTGTTGTGTCTTTAGTTTTCCACGGGAATGGGGAGCACCACAAGCTAGGTGGTCTTCAAGGCCCACGTCCGTGGTGGTGGCCACGACCATGGTCATTCATGTGTAAAATGGACCAATTCCCTATTGATTTTGGGATCTTTGCGCATAAATCACCACGGGCGAGGTGATGACCATGGGTGAGGTGGAGTGTGTTGACCACGACCATTCTGGGGGCCACGACCATGGGGTCTTCAGTGACCACAACCATTTTGAGCTACATGGCCGTGGTCATTCATGTGTAAATTGAGCACATTCCCTGTGAATTTTGGAGAATAATTGCCATGACTATGGTGAAGTTCCATGGCTATTTTGGGGCTTTTTGGTGCTGATCTCTACTTCATCTTATTCATCTAGACTCCTTTTTCTTTGAATTGCTCTTGTGCATCCAAGTAAAGCTCGGGGAAGAGATAGGTCCACTCTTGGGGTGTAAGACCCCATAGACGTTCTTTATCCCTCTCCCATGCATCAATGCATGCATAAGTGCCCTGAAATACACACAAAAGGAGGCATAAGTGTATTTATTATAAAAGATCACATTGAGGGAAATAACTTGTAATATAAACTACTTATATGTGATTATCATGAAAAAAGGAACAGGATGAATCCCTAAAATAGGGCTGCATCACTACCCCAAACTTAAAACATACTTGTCCTCAAGTATGCTCCAACTTAAAATCTCTCTCTTCAATTTATTTCAATCACACAAAAATGATGAAACACATTGCAACGGAATATTATTGACTAAATGGTCTTAGAAATGACTAAGTGCATGTGTTTCATTTCTCTCCTCTCCACTTTCACAAACCAATTGTGAAAAGAGCACTGAGCATACAAACTTCAAATATAGAGAATAGAATAAACAAGCTTTCTATATGTCCTTCATGCAATTTCAGGTAAACCGTTTCATGTTGGCGTTAATCAATGATGACTAGGAGTGTTGTTTCACTTTCATGCATTAAATCTTATGTCTCAAACCACACCACATGACCCCCATGGCTATAGAAAGGGTAAAGTGATCAAGGTTTGATGTTTTCTAGGTCAATGGGTATAAATGGAAGAAAGGATTGTGGTAGGATTGGAGTGTTTTTGCACAATAATCTTTTCTTTATTTAGATTCTCCTAAATAGGAACATATTTTATTTTCTTTTTGCTTTTCTCTTTTCTTATTTCTTTTCTTTTCTTTTGCCCTTGGTGTAGGCAGGGCATATTGTGGATACAGTGAAGCAGAGGGATGTAGATATGGCTACCCCAAACTTTTGGAGTTGTCAAGGCTGATATGTGCTCTAAGGCATCCTTTCATGAGACATAGAGGTACGAAGATGGTGAAAGAAGAGTCGGGTCAAAGGGGGGTCATTAGTGTAGTCCTCAACATAAGATTTCCTGCATGAAAACTAATCCAACACTTCATCAAATGATATCAAATCACATGATTGAAAAACATGAGATTCACATTTATTTCCTACGATTCCATAGGCTCTAAGCGTTCATAGCTTGCTCCATTCACAATTCAACTAGGCATTCACAAACTTGAGAGAGGTGATGACCATGTAAAAAGTCAACAATTAAGACCATATAGCAATAAAATCTAAAAATGTGCCATGCATTTGTCAAAGAGCACCATCAATAGTTCAAAAATGGGAGATCAAGTTAAAACATGCTTTTCTACAAGAACATCTAAATTTGGGCAAAATTGGCCAAACTGGTGCCAATTTGCAATCAATCACATCTAAACCTACATTTAGGAAATTTAAAGCATAAAATAGAAAATCCTAATTAGAAACACACAAAAATTATCAAAATCTACATGGAAATGCAATGCATGACATGGAAGAGAAAAAAGAGATTTTTTTTTGAAAAATTATACAAAATGCATGAAATTTAACTACATGTATGCATGAATGGTAACAAGAAGAAATCTACACTAACAAGGGTAAAACCAAGCAATTCCAATAATCAGGCGAGATAGGTGCAAACAAAATGAGAGATAAGATAGGGTGGTGCATACTGCCCTACCACACCAAACTTTTGAATCATGTTGTCCTCAACATGAAACTCAAGTTTAGGGATAGTAGGGTGAAGATCACGACTGGTGTTGCAAATCAAAGGGTAGGTTTCCCTACTGTGGCTGATTAGGATGGTCCCGCCAATGTTGTTGAGGAGGTGGAGGTCCTCAATGGGCTACATGGAACAAGTAGTAATGGCCCCAATATGCATCCTCAAGGGGAGGGTAGGTCTCCTGATATCCCAAAATACCACCCCAAAAGTCTTCACCCCGTTCGGGGTTTCTCTATGCCTATGCATGGTAGTAGTGGTAGAAGTGGTTAACTTGTTGATGCATTTGTTGTTGGTCCTGCCACATGTATTACTGTACGAGCTACATGTCTTGATGTGTCTTTTGGATGCCTTCAAGATGTACATGGATGGATGACATATCATATGCATTCACCAAAGGCTCCTACAATTGGGATGTTTCCTCATCCCTCCTTCTTACCCTTTAGAGATGTCTTCATTGTTCTCCTCCCTCTTCTTCTTGCTACTGTGCATTTGATTCTACTATTTCTTCATCTTGTACAATGACAAGGTTGAAGTTTTCCCGGGGGTTGGCCTACTCCCATAGATTCAACTTGTCATGTAGTAATGCAGGAGGGCCCAAAGAGGAGTGAAGTGGGAAGGCGTGACAGGGTAGCTCAAGAACTCTTTGTGGTGATACATATTTTACATTATAGATCAACCTCTTTTTCTTAATTGTGATCATTTGAGAGCGGACGAGGTACTTTAGATCAACAAATTGAGCTCCTTTGGCCTCTTTAAGTTCGGAGACATCAAAACCTAGGGATATAGAAATTGAGGTCACAATCTCTCCCATAACAAATGGAGTCTTGCTTTTGAAGGGAATTGTCCTCATGTGATCTATCAAGAGTGACCCTAAGTTGATGTGTAGTTTCTTATTTAAACCATGTAGAACAAAGAGGTCCTTTTGTGAAATGCTGCCCTGATTGTCATACCTCCCTACAATCATATTGGCAATGACTTTTTGCACATATATGAACAACATATTACTGATGTGCATGGTTTTTGATTTGTTAGAAGTGTATGTTAGCTCTGCTGTCAACTCATACCAGAAGTTACTGTAGTCCAAATCAACCTCTCTCTCAATTAAGCCATCCATCATTTTGTTGGCTTCTTAAGGGTACTTTGCAAAAATGTAGTTCAGTTCAGAAGTAGTCAGCGTGTGGACTTTGTTGAACATTGCAAACTTGATGGCTTCCTCCCCAATCACCTTGACCTTCTCTAATGTGGAAAAGAATTGATGAGTTAACTCCACATATGTGGTTTGTGCTGTGAAAAGCACCTTCCACAAATCGGTCCTCTTCAGTTGCCTTACTGAATCTACTTTGATTCCCAGGTCTTCAATTACCTTTGCACACCCATATCTAGTGGATATAACTCTCCTTGACATGCATTTAGGGTGGATAGGTGTGATCTACATCTTCCTCTAACCTCTACCATATGAAATTCCCTCAGGAGCCTTGCCAAACCCTTTCATCCTATCTACCTCCAAGTATGCCAAAGTGTCCTCTGGCTCAGAATCCATATCCTCCTCAATAGTGTCATCATCATCTTCTTCAACCCAGTAGGATCTTGACCCCAAGCTCATGTCAAGTTTCAGCGGTACCCATTTCTCAGGGTATCGCCGTGGGTAATCCTCCTCTTCCATCATCAATTTCTGCCTTGCTTGCGGCTACTGCTGCGGTCTCTCCCCCAATGAGGAGGTAGTGTGGCGTGCCGGCATGGTCTATGGAGGCAACCTTAATGAAGATGGGGATGCGTACCCCTTGCCCCACTTTTGGCGGTTTGTGACCTTTGGGTCAACCTCGTCAATCATATCGTCAAGATTTTCCTCTAATGCTTCCTCCTCCTCCTCTTCCCTATACTTTTCATCTGTGATGTGGTGGTTGTCTGACGATTGGGTGCAGGATGCACTCACAGACGCCGAGTAGTAGCATTGTTGGGAAATAGAGTTTGATGGTGATGGGGTGTGGGAAGGCATGGAGACTTGGGAAGAGACTCTCTTGGTGTGCACATTGCCTTTAGTGATCACCTCAAGGCTCTTTTGAGCCCCCTTCTTCACTGCCTTGATAATTCCCTTCATTTTGTGGATATGGTGGTGGTGGTATGGCTGTGATTTTAGAATTTTTGTGGAGAAGGCGAAATGGAGGTCGATTGATGGGTGGAAATAGCTAAAATGGTTGCTTGGATGGTGGAGGATGGATTGGTTGAGGGTTTTGGGAGAAAATTGGTGGATTTTGGTGAGTTTTTGTGTGGGGCAGATGTAGGTGAGGTGGAGAATGAAAATGGAGACGGAGGCTCGATTGGTGGAGGTTTTAGGGTGGAAACGGTAGAGGGAGAGGTGGTGGAGGTGTAGAAATTGATTGGAGGTCAATTTGTTGGAGGATTTGGGCTGGAGAAGCAAGATTGCGAGTGATGGGGGAGGAACACGTCACCGTGGCCATTTTGGAGTCGAGAAAATGAGTTTGCAAGTGAAGAGGGTTGTGGTTTTTTGTGGGGTTTAAGTGAAAAAATGGGTGGGGTGGGGTCCCGCCAAGGTCTGGTAGGTCACCACAGTCATGATGGGGGTTTGGTAGCATGGCCGTGGCGGGTTCCATGATCGTAGTGGGGGTGGAGATGGTTGTAAATTGACCCTCACCATAGTCATGATGGGTGCCATGACCGTGGTGTGCTCCTCTTGCCTTGGTCGTGGTGGTTCACCACAGCCGTTGTTACAACCCCAATTTTTGGGTTCATTTAGTGAGAAATGTGATTTCTCATATTAAAGATATTTGAACAAATAAAGATATAATTTGTTTTGAATAAATGGATTTCGTTTACAATAGCCTTGATGATTGTTTTGGGGGCTTTATTGGCTATTGGACCCAATAACAAGGAAAAGACAAAAGGAATTCCATTGTTAATATAAAATGGAGAAAAGAAAGATGTAGAAACCTCTAGAAGGAAAATACATATAATCCAAAGGTGGATTTCATGCCTCTTGGGTTCCTTGGGTTCCAAGGAGTCCAAAGTTGCAAAGATAATGCAAAAAGAAAAGAAAAGACCAAGTAAATATTTCTTTATTAAGAAAGAAATTGAAAACAATGATAAAATATGGGAAATAAGTGGAAAGAGGCATAATTGAGTTATCCTTGGTGGGTTTTTGTATTCATGAGGTTTCTAATATTAAAATGAATACCAATGAGAAAAAAAAAGATAAAGAGAAATCCTCAAAAAGAGATATTTTAATAAGAAATAAACAAGATAATGTGAAATAATGAATATTGATGCATCTAGAAGGATAATAAGTATCCTTATGAAGGAATTTCGAAATCTTGGAGTTTCTTGGGGTCCAAGGAGCCCCAATGAAGAAAGAGGAAAGAGAAAATACCAATAATGTCAAATAAGAAGATAATATGATGCATAATGAATGTTTTTGGGGTATTGTTAAAAAGGAAGTAATTTCTATTAAAAGAAAATGGAAATTCGTGCCAATGGATTAAAAAGCAAGGATAAAGAGAATAAGTGAGGGGAATTTCGAATTCCTAATTATCCAAGAAATAAGAAATATCAAAGGGATAGTAAGGAGAGAGAAAGCTTGCTTCCTAATGAAGGAATTGGATTCCTATTGGGAAAAGACCTTGCATCTTTGTGGATGCACATCTTGGGGTGCGAAAACCCTCCCCTATATAAGGGGTAGAGCTCAGGGATGAGTTCTGAGGAGTTCCACGTATCCCTCTCTTTCTTTCTTCATCTTCTTCATCTTGCTCGTGCAATCCCTAACCTTAAGCTTAACTCTATCCTTGGAGCCATAGAGGGAGCTTGAAGGAAGTCTAGACACCCCTCACTTTAAATCTGCGCAACTACGTTGCCTATTCTGGAGGAACCATCGTCCAGGTCACCTGCAACTCATTTGCAAAGGACCAAGTATCGCAAACCTAGTGCTCCTGTCCCCAGCCATTTCACACATGGATGGATACCTTACTGGATGCGGCGGGGAGTGGCAGAGTCAGGGTGATGGTTTCCATCAAGCTTCGGGCCTGGAAGTGGAGGGAGGAGGCCTGTGTAGCCCTGTGCTCGGCGGCTAGGGAAGGAGCCCTCGATCTGCCTGAGGTTTAAGAAGGGAGAAGCATGTTGGACAATTCTACCCTCTGTGGGCTAAAGAAGCAATCCACTTAACCCAGGGGCATTTCAGACATTTTGAAATGTTTTTAACCAGCAGCATAGACACGATGCAAAAGGAGACGACGTGGCAACCTTCTATTGGCCAAAGTAAGTGGGTTTTGTAAAATTCGTAGTTAATTATTCGTAGCTCAGATTAGTACTTGTAAAATATGAAAGTTGCTCAGAAAAATGAGAGGAATGCAATAAAAATGCATATAGAAGCTATTTCCTCTTGCAATTCGAAAATTAGTATAAGTTATCAACTTTGATGAATTAAAGATTAAGAAACCCTATTTTGAGATGATTAATATATTTGATAGGGTTTAATGGATGATTAAAGTTGGTATTAACCTATTAATGATGAAAAGGAACATTAGGAACAAAAAGGATGAACTTTGCACATAATTGGTTTAAGTTAGAATTTCATGTGCATGAATATACTTTAATGGGCCTTAAAACCCTAATATTGGTAAATGCGACTCTTAATGGCTTTAATTATTCAAAATCATGAATAAATTTAAGATATGATAATTTTAAGATATTTCGAGTATAGAAGTTCTTAATTGTGAATAAATACCTTTAATGTAGAAATTAGGGTTTTCTAATGAATAAAGGTAGAATTAATGACAATTAGAATTCATACATGAATTAGACCATAATGAACTACGAATCGATGATAAATGAGCGTAATGACTTTGTCATGGATTAAAAGGATAAAAATGGTAGCTTTAATGAAAAAGAGGCTTAATGGACTTATTTGATGATTAATTGTGTTGTTTCTAAAATTAAGGTTATATGTTGTTAAAAGGTAACCTTAATAACTTTCATGAAGGATATATGAGAAATTAGGGTTTAAAAGAGTAAAATAAAGTAAAAACCCTAATTGCAAAGTAAACCCTAAAAGAGGTAGAAATCCTAAAAAGGAATAGAAGCCTTCAGTAGTAAGATGGTTTGGATAGATTTTGATAAAAGGAATTGAATGTAATTTCAGGACTCTTGTACTTGCTTGATTGGATGTCTTGATTGATTGGACTATTCTATCTCAATTCAGCCTAACATGTATGTGGTTAATTATGGTTAATCACATTAGTTTCCCGAGTGTTTTCCGAATGTTTCCTCGCATTGAATGCAACCTAAACAGTTGGATGTTCATACTAAAATTATAAAGTCACTATGGTTATCACAATTATTTATACATGTGTATTCTCGCACCTACATGCCACCCTGATGGAAGATGCCATGAAGGTCAACCCTAAGAGGGTAGACCAATGGGTACCATGAGAGGTGACCCCAAACACCAAGCTCGGGAATGAGAAGGTGGTCTATGTTGCATGACTATGGGGCACCAAGAGAGGTGACCCCCGGACACCAAGCTTGGGATTGAGAAGGTGGCCTTAAGTCAATGGCAAAAGAGAAACCCTAGAGGGGTATTCCAGGGTTAGGGAAAAAGCGGTGGAGAATGACACATTGAAAATGTAAATTGGTTTGCTAATTACCCTGATTGTGATAATTATACTGTTAGCCATATTTGTGAAATTACGGTTGTCCCCACATACCGGCATATTATGATATGTTGACCGACGTTTTGTTTGTCGGCGTTTTAGGTACAACAATTGAAAGAACAAATAATAAAGTGACACATTGTGGAAATAAGAAATAAAGTGCAAGGAGGATTAGATAGAATGTATCCAGGTTGTGGATTGAGTAGCTTACCAAAGTTTTAAAAAGGTATGCAAAGTTCTATTTTATACCAGTTTTCAGTTTAGTTGGTAAAATTTGATAATTGTTATTGATTATTTGTCAAACCTTTGATGCTGTTAATTGGGATAATGGCTCTGACATTCTGGTCTCCCTTAAATGGGGGTTACCGGGAGGTGGGATCATTACAATTGGTATTAGAGCATATGTTCCTCATTTAATCTTTAATAATTATTAAATTTTACAAACTCTATAGAACCCAAGGGAGTTATTAGAGGAATTTATGAAAGACAGAGGTGTCTAGAAAAGGATCACATCTGAGGGCTGGCAAGATTTTCCTCTGCACCTCTAGTCGGAATATGAGGACTCCCAGATTAGTGTGACTGCCCGACCGATGTCTTAGGATTTGACTCGAAATAAGATACCTGTAGGACTCTCTCATCTTGTTCATCCCTTCTCACCTCAAATGCTGTTAAGGATTAGGGTTTTCTCTCTTTCCCTCACCCTCTTGAGGTATGGGTAAGGTTGATAAGGTTTAAGGAATCCTCCACCAAATTAATAAAAGGCATGTAAATAAGATGTCATGGACATAAGCTTAATAGATTAAGCGTAAAAGAATAGATAAATGCTTAGGTCGTATGACATAAGTTGTCATGCCCTCAGGGGAGACCCAAGGCTAGACCTTCTTGTTAGGAGGATAAGTAAAGAGAGAGAGTTAGTCTTGGAGGTAGAGATATCCATCAAAAGTAGAGACCTGACACATCCTTTGCGGATGATGTTAACCCAAACCCTAAGTGAAGGTTAGAGAGAGAGATGACATGATGAGTTAGATGACATGGTAGATCAAGTGTTTGGATAGACATGCCTTGGATGCCATATGATCCATGAGAGGTTAGATGACCTAGAACCTTGGGCAACCCAACCTCGGAAAGGGTCGTGCATGTTAGAGTGAAGGATAGCTTCTTCAGTGATGAGGTTAATGAAGAATCCACAAAAATCCTATGGGATTATGCAAGTAGGGGATAACATGCACCCAGAGTACGTCAGTGGTGCAGCAGTAGGTTGAAACCTTGGCCAGTAAGTATGATGGATAGCTTATGAGATAATTATAAAGAGATATGAATAACCTCAAGCAAATGTACGTTTGAACATAGGCTTCACCCACATAGAGGTGTGCTTGTGAGCTTAATCCTTCATGAAGAAAGAACCTCTAGTAGTAAGGCTAGATGTGGAGTTAACTCTAGAGAGAGAAAGCAGGACCCAAGCAAGGAGGGTGGAAGCTTAGATTCTGAGACATGAGGAACAATGGGGAGTTGAGGATGATGCGACCTAAGTGGATGATAGTGGTTGCCTCGTTCTTGATCCCTGGAGGCTGATGATATCTTGGTGGCCCTTAGAGGAACCAAACCCTTAAGAGAGGATGATGCTTCTGGAACCTATGTGCCTATGGTATAGGATTTTACCTGCTGGGATGAGACAAAGAGTACCTTAGACCCTAAGGAGGTTTAAGTAGAAAGTTGTGAGGCCTTGTACCTTGTTGGTTGCTCTTGAGGAAGATTCAACTCTAAGGTGCAGCTCGAATAAAAGGATCATGGGAGTACATGACATACCTTGGACATGCTGGGATTCATGGCTAAGAGATTGAGCACGCAGTGGAATACCTAAAGGTGAACCTAGGGTTCCTAGGCCTAAGAGGGGAAGTGGTGTACCTGATGCTCATGATGAGGTTTTATTTTCAATAGATTCGAGCATGGTACTTCTCATGTTTAAAGGAAAGAGAAACCCCTAAGTTTAAGGCAGGTTTGATGACCCCCAGCTAAGTTGATGACATGGGAAGGCATGATCTTGATCCAATGTTGAGGATGAGAACAAGTATGACCTAGCATGGTTTAGTAGGTGGTCTGCTTGTGCCTTAGTGGCTGCTGGGTTAAGCATGCTCATGTGAATATAAACCCTAGGGATGTTTGTGACCTTGTTGTCAAGAGTTGTAGTTTCCTCCCATCCTGGGAGAGGAACCCTTTGGTAGGGTGTGTACCAGTTTGTGGGTTTTGTGGAAACCTAAAGAGGTCTCATAGGATCATGAGAAGCTAAGTGAAAAGTACATGGTATGAGAATGAACTGGTAGACCCATAGATAACCATCCCTAAGTGCATGTGGGTGAGTTACCATGGAGGTAAACGGTATGGGGTCTGACTAAGGCAGGTAGGTTGCCATGGCCCCTATGAAAGGATGAAAGACAGACCATGAATGCAAGAGAGAGATGATGGAGAATTGGGTAAGGTTCTAAGTTGGACATGTACTATAATAGAATCCTAAGTCTATCCTAGGGTCAGGTAGGGATAAGACCGATGGAAGTAGGAGTTTCCTAATTCCCTAGTTGCACATGACCATAGGGTCGGGAGGTAACAACTGTCATTGTCCGAGGGCCGTGGGTTAGGAGATTGATCACCTTCATGAACTCATGGGACCCAAATGGTAGATGAATAGGGCACTCTCTGGATGCATAAGGGAAGATGGATGACCCTAAAAGTGCCAGCACCCTATGGACCTAGAGGAGATGACCAAGGATTGTGTGGTGACCCAAGTAGGTTCGATACCAGTTTTCCATGGAAATAACTTTGATATCGAGATGATTGTGATATAGAGACATAAGTTGCACGTTTCAACTTCAACTTGAAAGTGTACTGGTAATGTGGGATGTACCATCTCTGCTCTTGGAATAAGAAGAACTTTGTGTTTGGACGACCGCCAAATTCTTATTTCCTATTGTTATGGGAGTGAGAGATAGGACAGTACGCATGCCATACACCAAGGGTAAAGATGATGTGAGTTGGAACGTTGCCATGAGGAATGAGGACATAGATGATAACGTGCCCTTATGGAGTGAATGATACATGGATAAGTACAAAAGATAAGAGTATTAAGGTAATCATCTTGTGAGAATATTTCATCATGAGCTGTGGAATTTTCAAGTGATACAAGGTTGAGTTTGATAACGAAGAGGATGAGCTCGGAGTGTTCTGATGAAGATAGACTTAGAGTTTGAGATGAGATGATAAGTGGAATACATGGAAGTGTATGTCTTCAACATTACCTAACACCTAAGGATGTGAAGTGGTAACAGATGCTTTGGTTGAGATATAGCTGCCTAGTTTGGCTAGAGACTAGAAGAGGTTGTTAGGATAATCCTAAGTTTGGAAAGAAGATAGGTTTGGCTGACCCTCAGATGTAATGAGATTTGTTGAACAAGTTAGTAGTTGTTCGGTTAGCCAACCTAGGCTTTGATGCAATGAAAGGATGGTGGTAGAACCTCAGATACACTTCTTTGGATAGGAAGGTAATAAAACCATGATGAGAGTGGTTTAAGGATTCTGAGGAATCAATCTTGAGGAACCATGACATACATGAGATAATAGTTTTAAGATCACCATACATCATGATACTACAAAGATAGTAAGTGATAGTAGCACTTTGGATGCTTGATGTGAAGTTGCATGTGGCATGTGTCCATGCAAGCTGGGGGTGAAGGATGAACACCAGTAACCCAGTGCTTTGGCATAGAGGATAAAGAGTTCCCGAGAGGGAATGGGAGTTCACCACTATGGATGTTGTGGTAAGTCTCCCCTTGACCCAGGGAGGTCAAGATACAATGTGGGTTATGGTAGATCTCCTTACCTAGATGAAAAGAGAAAGAAAGAGTATTGTCAAGGGACAAATTAGGTTGAACTACTTATAAGAGAGAGAGATGGTTCAACTACACCATGATGCGAGTTCAAAAGTTCTTGAGTATGACCTAAAGGTTCACTTCCATAAGGTGGAAAAAGATACATGAAGAACTCGATGTTAGTACAGTTTATCACCCTAACTGATGGTTAGAATGATCCAGACTAGAGGGTCTGATGAGGGAATGTGTGCTCGTTTAGGGTGATATCTAGAGACAGTTCTTGTCCTCTATAAGATGTGATGATAACCACCATATCCTTTATCGGGATGCAAGAAGTTCTATAAGGAGGTTGTGTCGGTCACCACTTCATGAAGATGATGTTGGTGAAGGAGGCCTCACGAAGGTCAGAAAAGAACCACAGTGTGTGCAGATGAAGTCGCTTTAATCGTGCAATGGCTGAGAGGGAGCCAGAGGCGACATGAGTCATGAGCTGATGCAAAGTAGACTGACATGTTGTTCACTTTGGGAGAGTATGTGATGTGAAAATCCAACCCCTCTAAGCTACAGTTGAGAAAGCTGAGTCCCCGATATATGGGTCCATTTGATATGGATTGGTGGAGATGGTTGTCCTTAGCCTTACCCCTCAGGATAACATGAAGTATAATGTGTTCCATGAGTCTGATCTAGAGCACTATGTGAGGTACCCAAGCCATGTGCTGAGCCCTGAAACTATTCAGCTTTTGGGAGGCTGAAATGTCCTGAGTCACCTATGAGGGTATGATATACCAAGGTAAGAAAGAACTCAGATGGAAGAATATGAAATGATGAAGGTTCTTGGGAAGCACCATGGAAAGGGTGAAGCCACATGAGAGCCCTGATGGACATAAGAAAGGCTTATTCTGATTTGTTTGTTTGCTTGATGGAATTTTGAGGACAAAATTCCTATAAGAGGGGAAGGATGTTACAACCCCAATTTTTGGGTTCATTTGGTGAGAAATTCGATTTCTCATATTAAAGATATTTGAAAAAATAAAGATATAATTTGTTTTGAATAAATGGATTTCGTTTACAATAGCCTTGATGATTGTTTTGTGGGCTTTATTGGCTATTGGGCCCAATAACAATGAAAAGACAAAAGGAATTCCATTGTTAATATAAAATGGAGAAAAGAAAGATGTAGAAACCTGTATAAGGCAAATATGTATAATCCAAAGGTGGATTTCGTGCCTATTGGGTTCTAAGGAGTCCAAAGTTGCAAAGATAATGCAAAATGAAAAGAAAAGACCAAGTAAATATTTCTTTATTAAGAAAGAAATTGAAAACAATGATAAAATATGAGAAATAAGTGGAAAGAGGCATAATTGAGTTATCCTTGGTGGATTTTCATATCCACGAGGTTTCTAATATTAAAAGGAATACCAATGAGGAAAATAAAAAGAAATATAAAGAGAAATCCTCAAAAAGAGATATTTTAATAAGAAATAAACAAGATAATGTGAAATAATGAATATTGATGCATCTAGAAGGATAATAAGTATCCTTATGAAGGAATTTCGAAATCTTGGAGTTTCTTGGGGTCCAAGGAGCCCCAATGAAGATATAGGAAAGAGAAAATACCAATAATGTCAAATAAGAAGATAATATGATGCATAATGAATGTTTTTGGGGTATTGTTAAAAAAGAAGTAATTTCTATTAAAAGAAAATGGAAATTCGTGCCAATGGATTAAAAAGCAAGGATAAAGATAATAAGTGAGGGAAATTTTGAATTCCTAATTATCTAAGAAATAAGAAATATCAAAGGGATAGTAAGGAGAGAGAAAGCTTGCTTCCTAATGAAGGAATTGGATTCCTATTGGGAAAAGACCTTGCATCTTTGTGGATGCACATCTTGGGGTGTGAAAACCCTCCCCTATATAAGGGGTAGATCTTAGGGATGAGTTCTGAGGAGTTCCATGTATCCCTCTCTTTCTTTCTTCATCTTCTTCATCTACCTCGTGAAAACCCTAACCTTAAGCTTAACTATATCCCTGGAGCCACAGAGGGAGCTTGAAGGAAGTCTAGACACCCCTCCCTTTAAATCCGCGCAACTACGTTGCCAGTTCTGGAGGAACCATCATCCATGTCACCTACAACTCATTTGCAAAGGACCAAGTATCGCAGACCTAGTGCTCCTGTCCCCAGCCATTTCGCACATGGCTGGAGACCTTACTGGATGCGGCGGGGAGTGGCGGAGTTAGGGTGATGATTTCCATCAAGCTTCAGGCTTGGAAGTGGAGGGAGGAGGCCTGCGTAGCCCTGTGCTCGGCGACTAGGGAAGCAACCCTCGATCTGCCTGAGGTTGAAGAAGGGAGAAGCACGTTGGACAATTCTGCCATCTGTGGGCTAAAGAAGCAATCCACTTAACCCAGGGGCATTTTGGACATTTCAAAATGTTTTTAACGAGCCACGTAGACACAATGCAAGAGGAGATGATGTGGGAACCTTCTATTGGCCAAAGTAAGTGGATTTTGTAAAATTAGTAGTTAATTATTCGTAGATCAGATTAGTACGTGTAAAATATGAAAGTTGCTCAGAAAAATGAGAGTAATCCAATAAAAATGATATATAATCTAATTTATCTTGCAATTTGAAAAGTAGTATAAGTTATCAACTTTGATGAATTAAAGATTAAGAAACCCTATTTTGATATGATTAATATATTTAATAGTGTTTAATGGATGATTAAAGTTGGTATTAACCTGTTAATGATGAAAGGGAACATTAGGAACAAAAAGGATGAACTTTGCACGTAATTGGTTTAATTTAGAATTTCATGTGCATGAATATACTTTAATGGGCCTTAAAACCCTAATATTGGTAAATGCAACTCTTAATGGCTTTAATTATTCAAAATCATGAATAAAGTTAAGAGATGATAATTTTAAGCTATTTCGAGTATAGAAGTTCTTAATTGTGGATAAATACCTTTAATGTAGAAATTTGGGTTTTCTAATGAATAAAGGTAGAAATAATGACAATTAGAATTCATATGTGAATTAGACCATAATGAACTACGAATTGACGATAAATGAGCGTAATGACTTTGTCATGGATTAAAAGGATAAAAATGGTAGCTTTAATGAAAAAGTGGCTTAATGGACTTATTTGATGATTAATTGTGCTGTTTCTGAAGTTAAGGTTATATGTTGTTAAAAGGTAACCTTAATAACTTTCATGAAGGATAGATGAGAAATTAGGGTTTAAAAGAGTAAAATGAAGTAAAAACCCTAATTGCAAAGTAAACCCTAAAAAGAGGTAGAAATCCTAAAAAGGAATAGAAACCTTAAGTAGTAAGATGGTTTGGATAGATTTTGATAAAAGGAATTGAATGTAATTTCAGGACTCTTGTACTTGCTTGATTGGATGTCTTGATTGATTGGACTATTCTATCTCAATTCAGCCTAATAGGTATGTGGTTAATTATGGTTAATCACATTAGTTTCCTGAGGGTTTTCCAAATGTTTCCTCGCATTGAATGCAACCTAAACAGTTGGATGTTCATACTGCAATTATAAAGTCACTATGGTTATCACAATTATTTATACATGTGTATTCTGACACCTACATGCCACCCTGATGGAAGATGCCATGAAGGTCAGGCCCAAGAGGGTAGACCAATGGGCACCATGAGAGGTGACCCCAGACACCAAGCTCGGGAATGAGAAGGTGGTTTATGTTGCATGACTATGGGGCACCATGAGAGGTGACCCCCAGGCACCAAGCTCGGGATTGAGAAGGTGGCCTTAAGTCAATGGGAAAAGAGAAACCCTAGAGGGGTATTCCAGGGTTAGGGCATTCCAGAGTTAAGGCAAAAGCGGTGGAGAATGACACATTGAAATTGTAAATTGGTTTGCTAATTACCCTGATTGTGATAATTAAATTGTTAGCCATATTTGTGAAATTTCAGTTGTCCCCACATACCAACATATTCCGATATGTTGACCGACGTTTTGTTTGTCGGCATTTTAGGCAAAACAATTGAAATAACAAACAGTAAAGTGCAAAGAGGATTAGATAGAATGTATCCAGGTTGTGGATAGAGTAGCTTACCAAAGTTTTAAAAAAGTATGAAAAGTTTTATTTTATACCCATTTATAGTTTAGTTGGTAAAATTTGATAATTGTTATTGATTATTTGTCGAACCTTTGATCCTGTTAATTGGGATAATGGCTCTAACCTTCTGGTCTCCCTTAAATGGGGGTTACCGGGAGGCGGGGTCGTTACAGCCGTGGTCATTCATGTACAAAATCTCCTCCATCCCTGTAACTCCTTCAAAATTTTGCACTTAATTCACCACGGTTGTGGTGGTCACGGCTATCTTGCCTTCATTTCGCCACAGCCGTGGAGGTGGCTACAACTATGTTGTTCAACATATGCCACCACCATTTTGATTGCCACGGCCATGGCCATTCCTTCACAAATTTAGTGATGTTGCTGTAACTTTCTTGAGATTTTGTGAATAAATCACCACGACCATTTTGAGGTACCACGGTCGTGGTGGTTCTTCATTTAGTACTTTGTCAACTCAAATTTGAAAATTTTGATATATTTGCAAAAAAATTAATTCCTTGCTACATTTCAACTTCAACGACCATGTCTTTCCCTCTCTATCTCTCTCTTCAACCTGTTATCTATATCTCATCAAAACTCAAACAAAAACTATCAAGCACAAGTGTGCATGTGTTTATTTTGTGGAAAAGAAAACAAATGTATCAACAAGTGAAGGTTGGGTGAAAAAGTTCCCAAACCTAGGTGGGTTGCCTTCTACTAGTGCTTCCTTTAGCCAGGCTTATTGATTCTTGACTTCATTCATCCTCGTGGGATTCCCAAAGCATCTTTGAAGTAAATGCCTCTCTCATCTACATTCAAGCACATCTCCTCATGAAGTTGATGTTCCTCCACAAGCATCACGATATCAAAACTTTGATTGGCTTTGTCTGAACCTACTTCCACAATTGATTTCAGCCTTTGACCATTCACAGTAAATTCTTTCGCTCCTTCTTTCTCACAAATCAACATAGCTCTGGATGGATACACCTTTTTGATTAGATAAGGCCCTTTCCATCTAGACTGGAGTTTTTTTGGGAAAGAACTTCATCCTTGAGTTATACATCCATACCCATTTTCTGGGCTCAAAGTCTTTCTTCTTGATCATCTTATCATGTAGAAACTTTATTCTCTCCTTGTAGCACTTGGACAATTCATAAGCTTCATGTCACATCTCCTTTAATTCATTCAGCTAAAACTTCCTCTTCATCCTGACATTATCTCCATCAAAGTCCATGGCCTTCAAAGCCCACAATGCCTTATGTTGCATCTCAACCGGTAGATGGCATTTTCCCCCATAAACAAGCTTGAATGGTGTGGTACCAATCAGGGTTTTATATGCAGTCCTATAAGCCCATAAAGCCTCATTGAGATGTAATGACCTATCCTTGTGGTCCGGTCTCAGCATCTTCTCTAGAATGAGCTTTATCTCCCTATTGGCTAGCACAACTTGATCACTTGTTTGGGGGTGGTAAGGAGTGGCCACAAGATGATTAACTCCATGTTTCTTGAGCAACCCTTCAAATGTCCGATGGATGAAGTGACTTACGCCATCACTAACCATGGCTCTTGGAATACCAAACTGGATAAAGATATTTGATTTCAAAAAATCACACACTACTTTGTGATCATTGGTCCTAGTTGCAACACCCTCAATCCACTTTGACACATAATCCATGGCAACCAGAATGTAGACATATCCGAAAGAGGGAGAAAAATGACCCATGAAGTCAATCCCCCAAACATCAAACACCTCCACCACAAGAATGGGTGATAGAGGCATCATGTCCCTCTTTGAGATAGTACCTACCTTTTGGCACTTTAAACAACACTTGAAAAATTCATGAGAGTCTTTAAACAAGGAGGGCCAATGGAATTCACTTTGAAGAACCTTGGTAGCCATGCGTTTCCCACCAAAATGACCTCCACATACCCTAGAATGACACATAGATAGAATTTATTGCTGCTCCATCTCTAGGACACATCTCCTTATGAGTTGGTCGGGGCAACATTTGAAAATATGAGGATCATCCTAAACATATTTTTTGACCATAGCAAACAACCTTTTGCTTTCCTCCCTTGTCCATGTGCTTGGTATCCTTCCACTAGCTAAGAAATTAGCTATGTGTTTATACCATGGCCTTTGAGTGGATGAGAATAGGAAGATCTATTCATGTGGCATTGTTTCTTTAATTCGGCTTGTATCATCAAAGGGTGCTTCAATTCGGGAGAGATGGTTGACGACAAAATTTTCCACTCCCTTCGTGTCCACAATCTCAATGTAAAATTCTTGAAGCAACAAAATCCACCAGACCAACCTTGGCTTTGAGTCTTTCTTTGCCATGAGATACTTCAATGCAGCTTGGTCCATATATATCACTACCTTTTTTTGCAAAAGATATGATAAAAAATTTTCAAGAGCAAAGATAACCGCAAGCAACTCTTTTTCTATAGTTGTATAGTTCCTTTGTGCTTCGTCTAAAGTCTAGCTAGCATAATATATGGTGTGCAGAATTCGGCCAATCCTTTGTGCTTCGTATAGAGTCTAGCTAGCATAATATATGGCATGCAGAAATCGGCCAACTCTTTAGCCCAACACAACCCCCACTGCCATGTCAGATGCATCAATCATGATCTCAAATGGAAAAGATAAATCCAGGGGCTACATTGTGGGAGCAGAAATGAGATTTTTCTTCAAGTGGTTGAAGGCTTCAAGACACTTGTCATCAAAGTGAAATTCAACATCTTTTTCCAACAAATGACATAGAGGTCTTAAGATTTTGTTAAAATCCTTGATGAAGTGACGGTAGAAACCTACATTTCCCAAGAAAGACCAGACATGTCTTACGGTAGAAGTAGTGGTAAGAGTAGATATGAGGCCCACCTTGGCCCTATCAACCTCAATACCGTCTTTTGAAACCCGGTGACCCAGAACTATGCCTTCGGGAACCATGAAGTGGCTCTTTTCCTAAGATAGCATGAGGTGAACCCTAACACATCTATCAAGAACACTAGCCAAGTGGATCAAACACTCATCAAAGGTTTTACCAAAAATTGAAAAATCATCCACGAACACTTCAAGTGACGAATCAAGCATGTCGGCAAAGATGGAAGTCACACATCTCTAAAAAGTGGAAGGGGAATTGCACAACCCAAACGACATTCTCCGGTAAGCAAACTACCACTAGGGAATGTGAATGTCATCTTTCTTGGTCCGCATGATGAACAACAATATGGAAGTACCCGTAGTATCCATCAAGAAAGCATTAGAAACTTTGCCCTGCCAACCTCTCTAGAATCTGATCAAGAAATGGAAGAGGATAGTGGTCCTTCTTAGTCTTCTCATTGAGCTTTCTGTAGTCTACACACATTCTCCATTTGGATTGTTCTCTAACAAGCATAACCTCACCATCAACATTCTCTGCCACTGTGATCCCACCCTTCTTTGGCAAAACATGGATGGGACTCACCCATGTGCTACCAGAAATCAGATAAATAATTCTAGCATCTAACAATTTCATGACCTCTTGAGTCACAACCTTCTTCAATTTTGGGTTCAACTGCCTTTGCATTTGGCGGGTTGGTCTTGCATCATCCTCCAAATCAATCCTATGCACACAAATGGAGGGTTCAATACCCCTCAAAACAACAATGGACCATCCAATGGCATGGATGTTCTTCTTTAGGACTTTCATTAATGCCTCTTCTTGTTTTAGAGAGAGAATATAAGAAATGATCACCATGTGGGTTTCATTGGAGCCTAGAAATGCATACTTCAATCCTTCAGGGAGTGACTTGAGTTCAAGAGTTGGTGATTCTTCAAGAGAGTTCTTCAATGGCTCAAAAATTGATGGGAGGTACTCGCTTGCAGCCACCAAGGCTAGCTTGTTCACTTCATCCTCTTCATCATCATCACTTAGGAACTCAATAATGGGATCTAAACCTCTACATTGAGTGGCTGTATGGATCCATGTAGGTAGGCACTCCTCCACAATCTCATCAAGGCATTCAACAAGATAACAATCTTCTTCAGTGGTGACTACCACTTTGACTGTAGCAGAAGACTTGAAGATGTTCAATTGGATCTTCATGTGCATGAATGTCACATACATGGTGCCGGTTCCCACGTGGATCACTTTGTCAGCTGTAGCCAAGAATGGACTCCCCAAGATGATAAGTACTCTTCTTATGTCTTTTTCCATATCTAGCACAATGAAGTCAGTGGGGAAGAATGTGGAAGTCTCATCATCAACTCCTAACACATCATCAACACGCCCTCTAGGCGTCTTCACTGATCAGTTGGCCAACTACAAAGTGCAATGAGCTGGACCTAATTGTCCCATTTGGAGCTTGACAAACACATCATATGGCATCAAGTTCATGCTAGAACCCAAGTCTAGAAGGGATTGGTCTATGCGGTGTGCTCCAATGTAACATGAAATGACTGGAGCACTGGGGCCTTTCCTCTTTCTCGGCATGGTGTGCTATAGAATTGAGCTCACTTGCTCGGTGAGCTTGACTTTTTTGGGTGTTCTCCTCATTGTTTTCCTTTTAAATGTGCACAAATCTTTCATAAACTTGACATAGGAAGGGATTTTCTTGACCACATCAAGAAAGAGAATGTTTATCTTCACTTATTTGATGATTTTCATGATATCTTCAATATGTTTCTTCTTTCTTCTCTCAATAAAAGGCTCCTTAAGAGCATCAGGAAATGGGGGGAGTTGGGCTCCCAACCGGCTCATATCAACTAGAATCACAGGGATCACAATATCACTTCTTAGTATCATGATATCACTGCTCGATATCATGGTATCATTTCTCGGTATCATGGTATCAGTACTCAGTATCACGATATCAACTCTAGCTCCTATCAAATTATCATCAATCTGGACCTCAGTATCAACATGTCTGATCATAGTAGCATCTCTATCTTCACTGGCTGCCCTATCAACAACAGTACCACAGGGCTTCTCCAAGGTCTGACCACCCCTCAATACCGTCACTGCCTTCACATGCTCATGGGTAGTGGAAGAAGAGGAGTGTGGAGGGGGTTGTGGCTATTGAGGTGGTGGTGGTCTTTGGTGGGATGAGTTGGGATTTTGAAGGATGAACTATGGCCGTGGTTGTTGCTGTCTTAGGTGTTACATGAAAAGTTGGGATGGTTTCTCCACTCAGAGTGTAAGTATTGGACATAGGACCTTGGTTGTTTCGGTTGCCAAAAGAGTGCAAAGCATGAACTTCTTCTTCGTCAGCTTCAACTACCATGACAGATTGACTAGAAGAACCACCAGCTTGGCTCTTCATTATATTCATCATGTCCACCCACATTTTCATCATGTCGGGGTTGGCAACGGTCCAGGCTAGAGCTATGGGAGGAGGTGGATGGATGTAGTTCCGGCCACAATGTTCCCCTTTTATAGAAGCCCGATGGCGAGAGTTTTCAACAAGGTGCTCAAACAAGGGCCATGACTCTTTAGGTGGCTTTTCCATGAAGGCGCCTCCACATGATGAAGTAACATTATTCTGGCTCAACTCTTCTAGCCCAGTGTAGAAAGCTTAGACCAACTGCCACAAGGGTACCTCATGATGAGGGCAGTCACGTAGGAGCTTTTGGAACCTTTTGTTGGCTAAATGGACATCTGTAAATCCCTTTGTTTTGATAATGACAAACATTTCATTCTTGTTGATCTAACGAGCTACTTGAGTGTTGCAGGAATAAAGTGGATGGCAAAGCACTAGGGAATCTATATGCTTGAATAACTGTAAATGTCATGAAATGTAATCACTTGTAAACTTGTACAAATATATAATGTACAAGTACTTAGACTTCATGTAAATCAAGCGTTAGATCTTCCCTAGCTAAACACCACATCTAGATAGGTCATCCCCTTCAATAGTGTCACATATGCACACTCATACACACACTTAATGTCTTCATTTGAAACATTGAAACATGGTCCATCTCGGTCGACAAAATCCTCGACTGAGACACTCTCGGTCGAAAATCTTCTCGACTGAGAAAGACCCAAGTAGCCGTTAGACACAGCTGACAAGGTAGTTGGCAGTTGGAGATAAACGTTGCATACACTTGATCCAGAGAGCCTATCGGTCGACAATCACTCGACCGAGTAGGAGTCTCGGTCGACCATTTCTCGACCGAGATGGTCTCTGACAGCAACTGCAGAATTAATTAACTAGTCATTGTTAAAGCAACTAACTTATATCTAACGGCTAGTTAAGCACTTAGAAACCCCTAGAAAGTGTCTAGAACGTCTTTAAGCACTTGTAGGACATTCCTATAAATAGGACATGCCTTAGGACACCTAAACACACTTGATTTTACACTTGAGCAATCTTTGAGCATACATTGACTTTATGCAACCTGTTTGTGAGAAATTGAGCATTGTGACAATTGGCTACTTCCCTTCTTAGCTCAAATTTCGTGTCCTATAGGCTAGCATCTCCTATCCACTGCAATTACTATTCCATACACTTTGGTTAGGAGATCTACACGATTGATCTAGGCAAATCAAGCCTTGTGCTACAAAAGGATAAGTTGTAATTTCCTTTTTCCTTTCTTGTTCTCTATTATTGTTTGTACTCTCCTTGCTACTCCTAGGTTGGAGGCTGCGGATTGGAGAGGTTGGAAATCTTCTTGGTGAGGAAGGGGACCTTGAGCTACTTCAAGAAGGCTGGTGCAACGGGAGGTTACTTCTAGAGAGGAAGGCTACTTCAAGGGGGAGCTTGGAGTTACTTCAAGAAGGCTACCTCAAGTTGGTGCATCTACTTCAAGTGAAAGTTGTTCAATGGGTGTAAAGAAAGTATTGTATTTTGTGTAAATCCTTGTGAATGTAATAAAATTAATACTTTCAAAATCCCAGTTGGGTAAGCAACCGGGTAGTGGACTGACAACTTTAGTATTTGCTAAAGTTGGAACCACTCTAAACACCTGTCTCCTTCTTCCATTTTCAATTGTGGTTGTTTGAGTTAAATAATTGCTAAAATATTGAAAAACTCTATTCACCCCCCCCCTCTAGTGTTTTTCAATTGGTATCAGAGCAGGCTTCAAGGAGCTCTAATCAAGTCTTGAAGTATGAAGGGTGGTGGTGTCTACAACCGCAAACAAAAGAAAAGCATGGAGCAATCTTCAACAAGTTGCAGTTGGTGCTTAGGAACAAGCCACACAACACTTGGTTGCCCGTGGAAGTCAAAGAAGGAAGATACACATAAAGAATGTCTTATTGCTACAATAAGTGAAGAAGAAGAAGAAGAGGTAAGCCTTTTTGATTTATCTAAAGAAGAACTAGTTGCTACTCTTGAAGAGACACACAATAAATATATTGAGTGCAAGAATAAATTAAATAAATCTAATAAAGCAAATGATGAGTTAAATGCCAAGCTTCTTATTCTTACATCTGAAAATGAAGATCTCAAAAAGGTTATTGAAGATCATGATATTAAGCTAAAATCTGTAGAAGCAAATTGTAATCTTCTTTCTCTAGAAAAGTTAAATTTGCAAACTCAAGTAAATGATCTTCAAAAACAACCTATTCTATGTACACATCTAGATTATGATACTATTGTGAAAGAAAGAGATTCCTTGTTATCTAATCTAGATAAAGCAAAGTTAGACATAAATAAAAGAATGGATGAGATTGTTAAGTTGCAACAAAAAGTTAGTAGGTTGAATAACAATGATACACTTGATAAAATTTTAGATAATCCTTATCATCAAATTGGAAGGAGAGGACTAGGTTACAAGCCTAAAGGAAAATATTATCAAAAGCCTAGTTGGGGAAGAACACAAGTGCCAAAGAGTCAATCTATGTATGTACCTAAAGGCACAAATACATATATACCCAAGAACAACCTAGACCAAAATCATAGAAAAAGATATGAGGTTGATTCTATATGTTGTCATTACTGTTTGCGCCTTGGTCACTATTCTTTTTCATGTCCTTATAAGAAAAAGGATGTCGAGTTAGTTTGGGTTCCAAAAACTTTAAACTAAATGAATGGAATTAAGTTGAGATTTGACCTAAACTAAGTTTTTATATACAAATGTCATGTCTCAACAATCAAGCTCTAACTTGCATAATTTTGTTTTACTTGGAAGCAATTAACAGTTCTAAAAACATTCCAGAAACCTTGTCGGTCGAGAAACTGTCGACCGAGAGAACCGTCGGTCGAGAAATTGTCGACCGAGCAGGTCAATATTTCCAGTCTGCAATAAAATCTGCTGAATGTGGTCTAAATTGATCAAATTGCTATCTATTCATTGTTAATAACTGATGTTACATGCAAAACAAGTTGAAGACCATGTTTGATATATAAATGAGATTATTTTTGAACGATTTTCTAAATAAGTTAAAACTGAAAATCATGCTTGGTTCAATAAAAGAAATTACTGTTTCACATGATTTTCCTAAAGTATTTCTTGATTTATTCACTAGAAATCATGACATCTAACTTAAATGATCACAATCATTGTATTTCATGGAATTATCATTATATGTTGTTACTGTTATGTCATTACATCATAGATATGCTTTCAAAGAAGATGCTATGTTAGCACAAATAGAGAATGATAATTGTATGCATTGATCCTTGATGATGCATAATAATTCATTAGTAATATGTTTCTTAGAACTTTAATGCTTGCAGGAGCACAATGTTATTTTTAAAAGACTTGAGAAATTAATTATGTTTTCATTTTTTTTTGAAATAGAATTTGATATCTACAACAAAGTTCATATAAATTTTCTAGAAAAATCAAGGATGAATATTTTTAATGCTTCAAATTGATTTCAAATCAAATTACATGCAGATATATGTTCAATTTGGAAATCTGCAAATTTGCCTCTTGGTTGAAATAAAATTTGACCAAGGGGCGCTATGGTCGTAGTCAAAGTCGACCTAAAATAAGTTTGGCACATTACTTATTTGAATATCATTTTCTATATATTGTGATCAAAAGAACAATTAATTGTCAAAATATTGGTAATAATAATCACAATATTACTCCCTTAGAAAATATGTATATGCTCTACAAATTCAGTCTATCATTTACATTAAAAATCAGCTTAATATTCATTCACAGAAAGTCAGTCGGTCGACGAATTCTTCGACTGAAAATATCTCGGTCAGCCTATCTCTTTCGACCAACAGCTCCTCCAAAACTCCTCTTCCACGACGGTCGGTTGACATCTTGGACTTCCTCAACATCGTCGACCTGGAGGATCTTTTTGAGGTGCAAAATTTGAAAGAATTTCTTAACCCTTCCTTCCCTTCCTACTCTTCAAAAGTGGTAAATGAGTTCTATGCAAACCTAATCTCCCATTCCGAAAATGAAAATAACTTCTTCTACTCTATGGTCAATGGGCATAGCTTTCGATTTACTGAAGAGGATATTCTTGACATGCTCAACATCGACTTAGATGAATATCAAGACACTCTTGATCTTACAACTGGAAATCCACTCAATACATTCTCCCAAGGTGATCATACCGTCAGTCTTAGTGACATTAAACGAGCCATTTTTTAATCTAATACTACTTGTCACGAAGATAGGGGTACCTACTATGCCATTAATCTCAAACCTGCAGCTAGGATTGTCAACCTTATTGTTTCCACAAACATACATCCTAGAGCTAACAAGTCTGAAGTTCCTATTTTTCGCATGTGTTTAATCTATGCCATTATCAAACGTATTCCCACAAATTTTATCCACATAATCCTTAAGAACATGCTTGAGTTTTCTGGCAATCCCCCATATGCTGATTTTGTATGCCAAATCACTCAACACTTTCTTAAAACACAAATTGAGGATATGGGATACACATGGGAAAGAAGACCACAAAAAATAAGAAAAAACACAGTAGAGAAAATGGGAATTGATTTTGGTCACAAGAGGGCTAGGACGGAAGGTGAGACATCTACTCAAGATATACCACCACCACCTCCTCCTACCAACCCATCCTATGATCCCATCCAAAACACCCTAACCTATGTTGCTGGGTCACAATATCATCTAAGCAGACAATTAGACTATAACCACCATGCCATGACCTACCTAAATCAAAGGATGCAAACCCTCTCTCCAAATCAACTAGATGAATATCCTTATTCTTTAAATCCTGGCATGCTCAACCCATATAATCCATCTTACAACTACTACCAACCTCCACCTCCACCATCTACAGATCTCACACATACTCAGTTCTCCTCAATACAATTACAAGACATTGCTGCTCATTTCCGTTTTGATCGTGTTCCTACCTTCTTGGAAGCATATGCTTTAACCAAGACAGGTGATTTGGAGTGGCAAACTTTAGTCCAATATTATGGAGCTGAGCCATTTCTTGGAAAAGACACTGATATTGATGTGATACTCAAGTCTTTCCAGTGAGATTTGGAGTGTCCGTTGTATTAGAATGATTATCTTTGCATGATTGTAATAAAATGGTTATCTTTGCATGATTGTAATAAAATGGTTATCTTTGCATGATTGTAATGAAATGGCTATCTTTACATGAAATGGTTCTCTTTACTGATTATATTGGATATTCCTCTATGTAATCATTTGAATATGGCTTATAAGACTACTCTAGTAGAGCATACAAAGTAATGGGAGTAATAAATATGTCATAAATAAAAAGGGATGACATCTTTGCAAAAACCTGAAATTTAAAATTGTGGCTAAATTGACCATCTATTGAAAACAGATATGTATTTAAGGGGGAGCAATACTTATTCTTAAAACGGATATCTTTTTGAAATGACAAAGGGGGAGAAATAAATATAAAACTTGGTATTTGTTCAAAACTCAATCAATGAGTTTCATAAACTCTTGGCTTTACATTGAAAGTTTCTATATTCCCTAAAGGATTGGATTTCATGTTCCATAATTCATGGGGAATAATAAGCACACATTTTATAAACAAGAGAAGAAATTTACAAAGGTAATCTTCAGGTATGAAACTCACATGTTTTTATACTTTCTTATTTTATATTTAGGAAATGTTTGTCATCTTCAAAAAGGGGGAGATTGTTGGCTAAATGGACATCTGTAAATCCCTTTGTTTTGATAATGACAAACATTTCATTCTTGTTGATCTAATGAGCTACTTGAGTGTTGCAGGAATAAAGTGGATGACAAAGCACTAGGGAATCTATATGCTTGAATAATTGTAAATGTCATGAAATGTAATCACTTGTAAACTTGTACAAATATATAATGTACAAGTACTTAGACTTCACGTAAATCAAGCGTTAGATCTTCCCTAGCTAAACACCACATCTAGATAGGTCATCCCCTTCAATAGTATCCCATATGCACACTCATACACACACTTAATGTCTTCATTTGAAACATTGAAACAGGGTCCATCTCGGTCGACAAAATCCTCGACCGAGACACTCTCGGTCGACAATCTTCTCGACCGAGAAAGACCCAAGTAGCCGTTAGACACAAATGACAAGGTAGTTGGCAGTTGGAGATAAACGTTGCATACACTTGATCCAGAGAGCCTATCGGTCGACAATCTCTCGACCGAGTAGGAGTCTCGGTCGACCATTTCTCGACCGAGATGGTCTCTGACAGCAACTGCAGAATTAATTAACTAGTCGTTGTTAAAGCAATTAACTTATATCTAACGGCTAGTTAAGCACTTAGAAACCCCTAGAAAGTGTCTAGAACGTCCTTAAGCACTTGTAGGTCATTCCTATAAATAGGACATGCCTTAGGACACCTAAACACGCTTTCTTTTACACTTGAGCAATCTTTGAGCATACATTGACTTTGTGCAACCTGTTTGTGAGAAATTGAGCATTGTGACAATTGGCTACTTCCTTTCTTAGCTCAAATTTCATGTCCTATAGGCTAGCAAAATCCTATCCACTGCAATTACTATTCCATACACTTTGGTTAGGATATCTACACGATTGATCTAGGCAAATCAAGCTTTGTGCTACAAAAGGATAAGTTGTAATTTCCTTTTTCCTTTCTTGTTCTCTATTATTGTTTGTACTCTCCTTGCTACTCCTAGGTTGGAGGCTGCGGATTGGAGAGGTTGGAAATCTTCTTGGTGAAGAAGGGGACCTTGAGCTACTTCAAGAAGGCTGGTGCAACGGGAGGTTACTTCTAGAGAGGAAGGCTACTTCAAGGGGGAGCTTGGAGTTACTTCAAGAAGGCTACCTCAAGTTGGTTCATCTACTTCAAGTGAAGGCTGTTCAAGGGGTGTAAATAAAGTATTGTATTTTGTGTAAATCCTTGTGAAGGTAATAAAATTAATACTTTCAAAATCCCGGTTGGGTAAGCAACTGGGTAGTGGACTGACAACTTTAGTATTTGCTAAAGTTGGAGCCACTCTAAACACCTGTCTCCTTCTTCCATTTTCAATTGTGGTTGTTTGAGTTAAATAATTGCTAAAATATTGAAAAACTCTATTCACCCCCCCTCTAGTGTTTTTCACCTTTACCACGCCTCGTGGAAAGGTTCATTTTCCTTTTGGGAGAAAGCGGTGATACATCTTCACATTTAGGTCAGCTTGGCAATTGGAAAGAATTTCTTGAGAAGCTCATTTTTGACCACATTCCATGTCACCAACTCTAGATTTAAAATGTACCATTCTTTGGCCTTTTCTTTTAGAGAGAAAGGGAAGAGTGTCCTTTAGATGGAATCATCGGTGGCAGCGGGTGTGCGGAAGGTAGAACAAGTCTCAAAGAAGGCATCAATATGATGGTAGGGTTTTTCATTCTCCATCCCATAGTAGGTAGGGAGGAGTCCAAGAAGTGCAGGTGGAATGGAAAATTGTTGACCCAAAATTTGGTCAACAAGGGTGGCAATGGGAGAATTGTAGTTCCCCGGGGTGAGATACTCATGGAGGGGGTGGTTGGGTAGCGGTAGTTGGGCATTTCCATGAGGTATTCCAGCTTCATGGTCACCCATCTCGGTTTTTCAGTGTTGGTTACGGTGGATTTGGCATCTCCTTCTACCTATCTCAAGGTTGTATAACACCAATTCAGTACAAGTAGAATGTGTATGATGAATGCGCAACTGTCACCTGCACAATACACAAACAAACAACAAAAACCAAGTTAAAATGACAATATGAAAAAGTGAACAAAGAATAAAGAATAGTAATGATGAGGACAGTAGGAAAGGCTAAGCTACACTAACTAGCTAGGCTGAGTGCCTCTAATTCCCAGAAACAACTCTAGAAAGCTTGGTGCATTGTTTCACGTACCTGTGATCTTTTGAATTTATAAGTTCCCCAAACAATGTTCACTCACAAAATTAAAATATGCTCCCACAAGCGCACAGGGTCATGTTATAGCATAGATGAGAGGCAAGTAATGAGGGTCGAACCTCAGGGATAGAGGGGGCACTAAAGCTTAGTTGGTGTTGGCAATGTACCTAAAGCGGAGATTAGGGTTGAAGGGTTTAAAAGGGGTTTTAGTTTGATTACACCAAGCAAGCAAGCAAGTAAAGGCAATATGAAAGCTAGATTACCAAAAACTAGATTATCCTAAGCAAGTTAGGTCTAAGAGGCTAGATTAAGCAATCAACTAAGCAAGAGAAAGATGATATACACTAATCTAGCAAGGAAATTAACAACTAGGAACTAAGCTAAACACTAGAGCAAGCAAGAATCTAGATTAATCCTAACTAGCAAGACTAAGAAATTGACTATAGGCAAAGAAGGCAATTAAGCTAAACTAGCATTAACAAGCAAGAACAACAAGTTAGATTTTAAGCAATGGATTGGATAGGTGGGTCGTTTGGGAATGTGATTTTATATTAGTTGGGGGGGGGTGTAAACATAGCATGCAATTATCACAATTCAATCTAGATTACCAAACCAAACAACAAGGCAAGTGTTATTACAATATACCCCATACTACTAGTTGGAGAACTAGGGTTAGGTGTAATTCTAGTAAGACTTGGAAAGTCTAGATTTCTAGGGTAAGTGGTATTGGGGAAATTGAGAGAAAAGGGTAGGAATGGGAGTAGAGATGAGGGTGTTTCACCTCATGTTACTTGCTATCTAGCCTTTAGGAAGCTCTAGGAAATTGCACCAATCACACTTATACTAGCTACTTAGATCTCACACTCACTTGTAGGAGAAGGGAGGTGTATGTAGGAAAAAATGGGGCTATCTAGGGATCCACTAATTGCACCTAGGATCCATTCCTAATATTGCTACATACATTCCAATTTCCCCTAGAAGCTAAGTGGCATCAAACATCACAAAGCAAGCAATCTATGTTAAAAGAACAAACCACATGCAAATATAATGGGAAATGAGATAGAAGCAAAGACAATCATCATAGAATAAAATTATGTTCATTACAAATTATTTTCCCCCAACATGGTATTAAAGTCACATTTTAACCCCAAACAACCCACCACTAGGGGCTTAGCTAGACATGCTCAAAGAAAAGATAAAAGAGATAGCTGCTGTAGGGTGACCTCCCTCCTCTAAGGTGGATGATGGGCATGGAAATGAAGAGGATTATGGTAGAAAACCTAAAAAACTAGGTTTCTATGGTGAAAATGAGATGGAAATGGAGGGTGGAGAGCATAAATGCAAGGGGATTGCAATGAATGCTCAAGAGTGGGCGGAGAGGAGCAATAGCAGCTACTGGAGTCTAACCTTCATGCTATGACCACCACCTATCTATATATAGGTGGTAGGGAAACACTAGGGTAAGTAGGGGCAAAGTAGGAAAATCAATGGTGAAAATGGGTAGGGTTAGGTGGTCACCACGACCATGTTGAGGTGCCACGACCGTAGTGGGGGTTGCATGGCATAGTCATGGGCTATGGGATGGTTGAGGTAGGAAGTGGAGTGGAAATGATAAGTATGTATGGTGGCCATGACCATGGCGAGGTGCCACAGTCGTGGTGGGTAGGGGGTACCATGGCCATGTGGGGTACCATAGTCGTGTTGGAGGGGGATACCACATGTGAGGCAGCTTGGAGGCTGTTGTATCTTTAGTTTGCCACGGGCGTGGGGAGTACCATGAGTGAGGTGGTCTTCAAGGCCCACATTCTTGGTGGTGGCTACAACCGTGGTCATTCACGTGTAAAATGGACCAATTCCCTATTGATTTTGGGGATCTTTGTGCATAAATCACCACGGGCGAGGTGGAGTGTACTGGTCACAGCCGTTCTGAGGGCCATGATCATGGGGTCTTCAATGACCATGTCCATTTTGAGCTCCACGACTGTGGTCATTCATGTGTAAATTGAGCACATTCCCTGTGACTTTTGGAGCATTATTGCCATGACCGTAATGAAGTACCACAACTTTTTTGAGGCTTTTTGGTGCTGGTCTCTACTTCATCTTCTTCATCTAGCCTCCTTTTGCTTTGAATTGCTCTTGTGCAGAACCACGATGCTCTCTTCTCTTCGGAAGCAACAAGTGAGATTCCTCTCTCTCCCAACGGTTCTCTCTCTTCCCACTCAAGCTTGGGGAAGAGATAGGTCCACTCTTGGGGTGTAATACCCCATATACATTCTTCGTCTCTCTCCCATGCATCAATGCATGCATAAGTGCTATGAAATATGCACAAAAAGAGGCATAAGTGCATTTATCATAAAATATCACATTAAGGGGAATAACTTGTAATCTAAACTACTTATATGTTATTATCATGCAAAAGGCACATGATGAAGCCCTAAAATAGGACTACATCAGCCGTAAGGTAGATGCATTGCAAAATTGGATGGTTTTTGTTCTAAAAAATCACACGTCGTGGACAATGTGGACATACCGTAAGGTGAGTTTTCTGTGAAACTTGGCCTTTTTTCTTATGAAGTTCACACGTCGTGGGAGATTAGCCTCACGTCGTAAGGGGTTTTTTATGTATAATGTGAAATTTCATGCATAATTCTCACATGCCATGTTGTCTTCCCACACGCCATAAGGGACAAACTCTGCGAGGTTCTTTGAATTTGCAAAATTGTCTACGCACTGTGTGGGGTGGCTCACACGCCATGTGGTAGCATGATTTTTGCATATCGTTGTCTCCTTGTTCAATCTGATAGAAACAGTCTCCACCTACAAAAATAGTAATGATTATTTGATGTTAACACACAAATGCACTAGTCTAGCACCATGAGGTCTTATTTGGAAGTTGTGACTAACTAAGTAAAATAAAAAAAAAACAAAAGAATCTAACTAGATGTGGATACGTCTCCCACAAAGACCTTCCATTTAGGTGTAGGAATTAGACTTCATTGTTCATCAACATGGTTCAGTAAGGGAGCATGAGGCTCCTGGTTCTATCTTTCTTCCTTCAGTGTAGAGCTTGCAATGCTATCTATTAACCTTAAACGTTGATTACTTGCCTTGCAACTCTGTTGTTCCATATGAAAAAACCTTCAAGACTAGGAAGGGTCCAAACCACTTGGATCTAAGCTTCCCTAGGAAGAGTTCTAATCTTGATTTGAACAACAAAACCTGATCTCCTTCAATAAAATATCTCCTCCTGATCTTCTTATCATACAACACTTTGGTTCTCTCTTTATAGATCTTTGCATTCTCATATGCGTCCATCCTAAGCTCCTCAATCTCTTGGAGTTGCAACAATCATTTCTTACATGCTTTCTTCATTTCAAAATTAAGAGATTTGCTGACCCGTAAAGCTTTATGCTATAGTTCTAAGGGAAGATGGAAATATTTGCCATAGACAAGTTAGAAGGGTGTAGTTCCGATGGCTGTCTTGTAGGCTGTTCAGAATGCCCAACAAGCATCATCTAGCTTGAGTTCCCAATCCTTTCTAGAGTTAGAAACTGTCTTCTCAAGAATGTTCTTTAACTATCTATTTGACACTTCAACCTATCCAGCTGTTTGAGGGTGATAGCAGAAATAAGAATGATTGGATAAACTCTCAATAATTAAATCAATGAAAGGCAATGGGAAGTGATCTTTACAGGTTGCCATGTTCAACCTCCTATAGTCTATACACATGCGTCATCCTGTGGCTACACGGGTCTGAAGCAATTCATAATTATCCCCTTTGATGACAATTGCACCTTCCCTTTTTGGGTACTACATGAATAGCACTCACCCATGGTCTGTTACTTATAGGGTAAATGATCCCTACATTTTTCAACTTGAAAATTTCCTTTTTAACAACCTCAAGTGTAACGACCCCGCCTCCTAGTAACCCCCAATTAAGGGAGACCCGAAGGTCAGAGCCGTTATCCAATTAACAGGATCAAAGGTTCGACAAATAATCAATAATAATTAATAAACTTTACCAACTAAACTGAAAACTGGTATAAAATAAAACTTTGTTTACCTTTTAAAATCTGGGATTTCTAAACTTCTAACCATGAAGGAATGATCCTCCTATCTCTCACTCCCATAACAAGAAGAAATAAGCATTTGTCGGTCATCCAAATACAGAGTTCTTCCCATTCCAGGAGCAGAGATGGTACATCCCACCTTTCCAGTACACCTTCAAATCTAAGTTGAAACGTGCAACTCATGTCTCCACATCACAAACATCATGATATCAAAATTTACTTCCATGGAAAAGTGATCTGAAACCTACTTGGGTCACCACACAATCCTTGGCCATCTCCTTTAGGTCTATAGGGTGCCAACACTTTTGGGGTCATCCCTTTTCCCTAATGCATCCAGAGAGTGCCCTACTCATCTGCCCTTTGGGTCCCATGAGTTCATGAAGGTGATCAATCTCCTAACCCATGGCCCTAGGACAATGATAGTTGTTACCTCCCGACCCTATGGTCATGTGCAACTAGGGAATTAGGCAACTCCTTCTTCCATCGGTCTTATCCCTACCTGACCCTAGGATAGACTTAGGATTATATCATAGTAAATGTTCAACTTAGAACCTTACCCAATCCTTCATCATCTCTCTCTGCATTCTTGGTCTGTCTTTTATCCTTTCATAAGGGTCATGGCGACCTGCCTACCTTGGTCGAGCCCCATACCGGTTACCTCCATGGTAACACCTCCACATGCACATAGAGATGGTTATCTATGGGTCTATAGGTTCATTCTCATGCCATGTACTCTTCACTTAGCTTCTCAAGATCCTCTGAAACCTCAACAAAACTGGTATACACCCTACAAAAGGGTCCCTCTCCCAGGATGGGAGGAAACTATACCTCTCGACAACAAGGTCACAAACGTCCTTACGTTTAGGGTATGCATCCACATGAACATGTATAGCCCTAGCAAGCTACTAAGGTATAGGAAAACACTTACCAAACCATGCTAGGTCACACTTGTTCTCATCCTCAACATTAGACCAACTTAGCTATGAGGGGTTCATCGAACATACCCTTAACTTAAGGGATTTCCTTTACCTCTACACATGAGGAGTACCATGCTCGAAACTATAAAGACACAAATCTCATCATGAGCATCAGATACACTGCTTCCCCTCTAAGGCCTAGGAACCCTAGGTTCTCCTTTGGGTATCCCACTACATGCTCAACCTCTTAACAACGAATCAAGCATGTCCAAGGTATGTCATGTACCTCCATGATCTTTCTACTCGAGCAACGCTTTGAAATTGAGTCCTCTTCTAGGGCAACCAACTAGGTATAAAGCCTCACAACTGGTTACTTAAACCTCCTCAGGGTCTAAAGCACTCTTTATCTCATCCAGCAGGTAACTACTTATATCATGGGTACTAGAAGCATTGTCCTCTCTCTAGGGTGTGGTTCCTCTAAATGCAACCAAGATATCATCAGCCTCCAGAAATCAAGGACGAGGCTACCACTATCATCTTCCTCAACTTTGTTCCTCAAATCTCGGGGTTCTAGGCTTTCAACCTTCTTGCTTGGGTCCTACTTTCTCTCTATAGAGCTGACTCCACATCCAACTTTACTACTAGAGGTCCTTTCTCCATGAAGGATTAAGCTCACAAGCATACCTCTACATAGGTGAAATCTATGTTAAGACTTATGTTTGCTCATGGTCATACATAACCCTTTACGCTTATCTCATAAGCCATCCATCATGATCCCTTGTCTAGGGTTTCATTCAACTATCAACACTATGACACACTCTGGTTGCGAGCTATACCCTACCTGCATAAGCCCATAGGGTTGCTATAGGTTCTCCTCTATCCTCATACATGAAGGAGCTATCCTTCGCTCTAGCATGCACGACCCTCTCCAGGGTTGGGTCGCCAAAGGTACTAGGTCATCTAACCTCTTACGGCATCCCAAAGGCATGTCCAACCAAACGCTCGGTCAACCATGACATCATGTCATCTCTCTCTCTTCACTTAGGGTTAGGGTTAACATCATCCTCAAAGGATGTGCTAGGTCTCTACCTTTAATGGAGGTCTCTACCTCCAAGACTAACTCTATCTACACATCCTCTTGCCAAGGAGGTCTATCCTTAGATCTCTCCTGAGGGCAAAGACAACTCATGTCATACGACCTAAGCATGTATCTATTCCTTTACGCTTACTCTATTAAGCTTATGTCCATGACATCTTATTTACATGCTATTTATTAATTTGATGGAGGATTCCTTAATCCTTATCAACCTTACCCATACCTCAAGAGGGTGAGGAGAAGAGAGAAAACCCTAATCCTTAAGGTTCTTAATAGAATTTGAGTTGAGAAGGGATGAACAAGATGAGAGAGTCCTAAAGGTATCTTATTTCTATTCATACCCTAAGACTTTGGCCAGGCAGTCACACGGATCCAGGAGTCCTCGTATTCCGACTAGCGGTGCGGAGGAAAATATTGCCAGCCCCCGGACGTGATCCTTTTCTAGACACCTCAGTCTTTCGGACAATCCTCTAATAACTCCCTTGGGTTCTACAGAATTTTGTAAAATTTAATAATTATGAAAGATTAATTGAGGAAGCTATGCTCTGATACCAATTGTAATGACCCCGCCTCCTGGTAACCCCCAATTAAGGGAGACCCGAAGGTCAGAGCTGTTATCCAATTAACAGGATCAAAGGTTCGACAAATAATCAGTAATAATTAATAAACTTTACCAACTAAACTGAAAACTGGTATAAATAAAACTTTGTTTACCTTTTAAAATCTGGGATTTCTAAACTTCTAACCATGAAGGTACTAATCTAACTAATCCTCCTGTGCACGTTACTTCTCTTTTAATTCCACATATGCCACTTTACTTTTTGTTCTTTTCATTGTACCTATGCATAAAAATGGATGGGTTGATGCCTTTCAAATCATCAATTGAATAACTGATTACTTCTTTATGAAAACATAATTCATTTAGTAATTTGATTTCTTATTCATCAGTTAAAGTCTGCATTTATGATGATGGGAGATGTAGAATTAGGGTCAATAAAAGCATATCTTAGCCCTGGGGGAAGGGGTTTGAGTTCTACATTATTCTCCTTGGTGGGCTTTCTATAGTCATCCTTCAATGGTGGAGTATCTTCATGTAATAGAGGTGGTCTAGTACCGGAAACAACATCTAAATTTTCTATGTCCATGGCAGTGTCCAATTCACTTCCATCACAATAGTTAATAAGAAAATCAGAAAAGTCTTCATCTTCCTCTAGAAACTTGTCAATACAATCAACCAAGCATATATTCTCCATCCTATTTGGAGCTTTCATTGTGTCTAGAATAGAGAATTCCATGACCTCCCCTCCTACTCTAAGAGTGATCTTGCCTTCATGTACATAAACAATACAATCAACTGTGTAGAGGAAGGGTCTTCCAAAGAGAATAGGATTGGATGGAACTTCATTCATATCAATTACAATGAAGTCACAAGGGATAAATAACTTGCTACTTGAACTAACACATCTTCAACAATTCCCCTTGGATACTTGATGGTGTGATCTTTCAATTGAATGGCCATTTTAGTTGGTTTCAAGTCTTCAATGTCAAGCTGCTCCCACAATGTAAATGGAATAAGGCTTAAGCTGCCCCTAAGGTCAACTAAACCCTTATCAAATGGTGTATCACCAATGTTTCATGGCAATGTGAATGCACCTTGATCGCCAAGTTTCTCTGATAGTCTATTTTGAATTATGGAACTCATCCTTTCAGATAGAATGGTAGTTTTTACTTGATCTATCCACCTCCTTTTGGTTAAGAGGTCTTTTAGGAACTTTGCATTAGTAGGCTATTCAATAATGACTCTTGCTAACAGTGGCTTGATATAAAATTTGTTGAGAATGTCCGTGAACCTGTGAAATTTTCCATCTTCTTTCTGGCATGCAAACCTTTAAGGAAATGGGACAGTAGGCTTGCAAGATGGTTTCTCTTTAGGTGTACCTTTCTTTCTTTGATCATTCTCAACATCAACTTCTTTTTCATTTTCAACTTTCTTCTCATATACTAGAGAGGATCTTTCAATAATATTTCCACTCCTTAAAGTAATGGACTTATATTCACTTGGGTTCATCTTTAGTTGACTTGGAAATGAATTGGAAGAGGCTCTTTGATTTTCTAGAGCCTACTGGATGATATGATTTTCTAGCATCTTTGCATGAATAGCAATGCCATCTACTTTGGAAGAGAGTTGAGTGATAACATCTTTCAAGTGTAGCCCATCTACACGGAACTCATCATTTTGATGAATCTGTGTTGACACAAAATTCTCAAGCATGGTTTTCAAAGTTGACTTAGGCTGAGGTTGATAGTAGTTTTTGTTGTTGTTGAATCCTGGTGGTTGGTTATTTTTTATGTACTGGAGGTTGCCCATTTGTTGTTGATGATTATGGCCTTGATTTTGTTGATGTTGATTTGCTGGCTGGTTATGAGGATTGTTGTTCTTGTAAGAAAAATATGAGTGATCTCTCCATCCTGGATTGTGGGTGTTGGAGTAGGGATTGTAAATCTACTTGTTAGGAAAACTCCCTACTGCATTAGCTTGCTCCAATGCCTCTCTAAAATTCATCTATGGGACAAAATAAGAAGAAGAGTCATGCCCGGGGCTCCACATGCTTCACACACTTTCTCAGCTGCTTCAATGGAGTGTGTAGTCAACTTTTCAAACTTCTATGACAATGCATCAAGCTTGTCTGTAATAAGATCAATTGCATCCACAACGTGTTTCCCACTTGACTTCTCAGTCATTCCACTTGATGAGTGGGGTTGACTGGTTCTTTTAGAACTCCACTGATAATAGTTGAGTGCCATATCCTCTATGATATCATACACCTCTTTGTAGGATTTGTTCATAAGTGCTTCATTTGTAGAGACATCCATAGTCATACATGTGTTGTAGAGGGTTTGTAACAGTAGAAGTTAGTCAAGCCATCGTGGAGACAAAGGCACTGTAAGTCCTTAAATCTCTTCTATGTATGATAAAGTATTTCATCTTCCTATTACTTAGAGTTGGTGAGATGGATCCTCAATTGAGCAGTCTTGCTAGGAGGAAAATACTTAGTAAGAAAAGCATTCATCAACTCGTTCCAACTCTTGATGGATCGCTTGGGCAAAGAGGAGAGCCACACCTTGGATCAATCTCACAAGGTGAACGGGAACAAGAGTAGACATACTTCTTAGCTGGAACACCATTAATCTTGAAGGTGTTCATGTACTACAAAAACTCAGCTATGTGAAGATTCATATCTTCCATCGGAATTCCTCCAAACTTGTTATGCTGGATCATCTGCATAATGGTGGGGTTGATAGAGAAATTGTTGGCCTCAATAGCTGGATGATCAATGGCTCCACAAATGTTGATTGCAGTCGATATAAAAAATTCCTTTAGCGGGCAATTGTCCTCCATCTTCGGTTCTTGATTATGATCGGGTGAAGGCGGTGGTGAAGGTTTTGAATGGACAATGGTGGTTGTGATCCCTCCAAGCTTAAATAATTATTACTTCTCTCCTTCAGCTACGAAAAATTTGCTCAATTTCTGGGTTTAGGAAGATGGATGTCTCAAGACCCCTCTTAGAATGACACATGCAACCTACAAAGGAGATAGTTAAGTGAGAATTGATAGACTAAAATGGTATCACAATATGAAAAATGGATAATAGTGACTTAGTCTTGAATACTAGTTAGCACTTTTACTATAAAAAAATTACCGTAGCTCCCCAGCAACAGTGCCAAAAATTTGTTGATTGCCAAAGGCAAGTGAGTTTTAATTACTACTTGTCTCAACTCATCAATCACCTGAAAGTATACAAGATAAATTGTAGTTAAGGTTGAACCACAGGGAGCTAGGCTAGCTAGGCATAAAATTGCCAACTTTCAACAATCTAACTTGATTTCAATTAAAAAGATGGTTGGATCAAATCAATTTCAATTTTTAAACAAGAAAATTAAGAACACTAATCACTTGGAGAATGATTAAAGATCAGATCAAGATGATCTCAGATATGGGATTTCACTTCTACATCTCAAATATAAGATCAGAAATTCACTTATATCTGTTAATCTTCATAGGGTAGGTTGATTTCATATAATAAATTTCCCAATGTTAAAAGATAGTGCTAATCCTGTATAACATTCCCAAGCATATACACAATTTTGGACTGCAACCTAGAACCCTCAACATGATCCTATCCATTCCCATGACCAAGGAAATGATGTCAAAATGGTTATTCCCTACCTCTTAATAAATCTTTCCAGATATAATAAAAGGCATAAAGCATGTAAATATAGTGGCCAACCATTCATACAAGAAGATAACCATATCATTTTCAAAAAGAAGATTAATCCATACTTAAACATGAAATTCGAATCACATGAGTTATGACATGGGAGCTACTCTCCCATGTCCAATAAAGTGGTTTACTCAGACATGGTGAGGAAATACAAGCATAAATGATGTGTAAATGAAAGAAACACGAGTAGAGAGAGAGAGAGAGAGGAATAACAAATAGATCCATAGGAATGAAGAATAGATGGATATCTCCAACCAAAAGGTGAATACCCTCATCTAAAAATGCTCCTGCTCCAGCAACCTCCACTCTACAACTTTGCAAAGGAAGAGAGAAGAGAAAATGAAATGAGAATGGGTTCTCTCCCAAGAAACCCTAGCTTTCTCTCCTAAGTCGCCTCTCTAAAGCTCTTCTCTTCTCTCTGACCTCAAAATGCTCTAAATGGTATGTGGTTTGCTTGCCAAGGAAAGTGTCTTGTTATATCTTACAAAAATGAGCAATTATTCTTTTAAAAATTAGCATAAAATAAACATGACACGTCGTGTTTGCAAGTCACACGACGTGTCAGATCTAGTTTCCTAAATAAGTCTGGCCATGATCATAAGTAACACACTGTATGAGTAGTTCACATGGCGTAAGGACACTTCTCTGTTGAATTCCATGCTTCTTTGGTCACACTGTGTCATCAGGTCACACGCTATGACTGTAGTTGATTCGAGGGATTCCTAACTGAGAGTCACATGCCATGTCTGCTATCCACATGGCGTAAGGCAACTTTTTTGTTGAGTTTTGAGCTCCAAGCCTTGGGGCAACTCCGGAAATGCCAAAAGGTTAGATTTTGGACATTTTTTTCATTATGAATGGAATGTGATGTACCTGCAGTTCAAATAATGATATGATTAAACTCAATAAGAAGCAAACATTTGAGCATGAATTGGAGTAGAAATGTGGTTAAATTGAGTGAAATATGCTACTAAAATAGCATGAAAATATGATATGATTTGTGCACATCAGTATTCAAACCATGTTGTCATCACTTTTTATGTTAAAAGCACATGAGATAGCATAGTGACCAAATATCCCACAAACAAAGCATGTAACATGGTTAATGGAGAAATAAAAACTAGCATTTAGTTTTACAAATATAAACCCTTTCTTCTTCTTTCTATTTTTACTTCTTGGAATACAACTAAGATTAGTTGTATCTGCATGACCATTGTGAGAATGCAATATACTTTTCAATATATTTCTACTATTTGAAAATTTATCTAAATATTTCTTAAGATTTTCATTTTCCTTAACAAGCATTAATGAGTATTTAGTGCCAATGTAGTGGCACCCGGGTGGTAAAGCTGATGTTGTATGACTGAGAGGTAACAAGTTCAAAACCCCTTCACAATGGGATGAATGAAGTATTTAGTAGTAGAAATTAAGCATCTCCTAGTACTAGCTATGGTTTCTTCAAGCATATCAAATTTTATCATTTAAATCATCATTAGCTTGAAGGATATGATCATAGTTGACATGTAAACAAAGAATAGATTATTTCTCCATATCATTCAACTTATCTAAAAGTATATAAATTGAGTTTGTAAGAAGTATTTTGAGAAAAAAGATCATCTATATATTTATTTTCACTAGCATATTGATCATTTATCTCATTTGGTACTACATTTAAGGAGTCAACAATAGTAGCCAATTTATTTCTCTTTATCTTATATTTTTCTACCTTTTTGATGTAATTTAAACAAGTTCGATAATTTTTTTGCAGAAAAAAAGTTGATAGAGATACCCCACGATCATCACTTTTTTGGTGCACCTTCTTCCTCTTGTTCCTCATTTTCACTAGTTTAATGATTAGGTTATCAACTACATGGTAGCAAAATTCATCCTCATCATTTGACACCAAATTTGGTGTAGAATCCAAAGATGCATGATATGCCTTATACTTTTTATTGTTAGTGTTCTTCTTTTTCTCTTTTGAATTATATGAATTCATATTTCCAATGTCCATTTCCCCCACAAGCACAACATATAGTATAAAAAGATCTAATATTTTTGTTAAAAGAAAATTTTGACTTCTTACCTTCGAAGTTCTTTTCTTACTCACTACTAGATGAGCCAGTTGATGGAGAAGATAGTTGTTTTGAGACCCTTGCTTTAAGGACCGTGCTCTTTTTTTTAGCATGATTTCTTCTTCATCTTCCATCTCACATTCTTGGATATTGATTCATAAGTCTCTAAGTTACCTATAAGTTCTTCAAGTTGCAAAGTAGAAAGATATGAAGATTATTCTACATCAACAACTTTTTTTCATACCCGAAGACTAGAGAAAGCACAAAAAAAGTAACAACTCGTCATCTTCAACACAATGAATTAAATCTAAAGTACATTTTAGAAATAGTTTGATTATTTTCTATGAGAAATAACTGTAGTTTATGGTTAAGCGTATTAGCATACTTTACTTGGTTGGTGCATAGAAAATTTCTTAAAACAACACAATGAATTTCATAATAGGGTATTCACTTAAACTCACTAGGATACCATATAAAAGATAGAATACTTACGAATTTAGCATTTAAAATAGCATATCTTACCATAGTCACATCTCATTGCTCAAGTTGCATTGTTGGAGGCACATATAGTAGAATTACCATCTTCCATAGTTTAAAGATAATGCCTTGAAAGAAGAAATATGTACACCTCTTCAAGTAAAGTTGAGCTCACACAGTAGATTTGCCCCTATCTTCAAGACTTGTAAAAGCTGCTTGAAGCCTTATTTGGATACCAATGGAAAGTTCTAGAGGTGGGAGCAGGAATAAATATAACAAATCTAAATTATGCAACTCAAAATAGAAGAATGGTTAATTACAACTTGCTTAAAAATATTTAGCAGAAAGAGTAAAGCAAGTAACCGAAAAGATACAACACGATTGCTGATGCGAGATGGCGGAGGCGGAGCTCCAGGCAAATGGCAGAGGCGGAGGTGATTCGTCGAGGGCGGGCAGTGGTCCATCTGAAGGTGATGCTGTTGCTGAGCCAGTTGGTGGAGGAGATGGTAGGGTGAGGGGGATCATCTCCAGAAGGCGTGATGGCAGACCAAATCTTCCCGGTCCTCGTCGTCCTCAAGCTCCTACAACGAGAAGATTGAATCACATCGGAGTCGAAAAAGAGCCTCGCCAGTGGTCAGATTTGTTCAGGAGGCCTTCAAAGGAAGCAGATCTGGGAGCCTTATCTTCAAAACAGCTTGAGCTGAGGGATGGTGTGATTGTTTATCCAAAGGTGATTCCTGAGTGTAATGCTAATAGATGGAGGCTCTCGGCGGTGGGGTATATTGTAGATATGAAGCCACATTGGCCCTCTCTACAGTCCTATCTTCAGGGTCTCTGGAAGATTAAGGGGACCATCGAAGTAATTTCTAGGGGGAATGGCTACTTCGTTATCAATTTCTCTGAGGCAGAAGATCTGGATACAACTACGAATGGAAGTCCCTGGTTTGTAGCAGGGAAGCCGCTTATTATCAAGAAGTGGCCGAGAGGGAACTTTCTGGATAAATTGAAGCTGATGGAGGTGCCAGTTTGGGTGCGGCTATTCGATCTGCCACTGGAACTGTGGGACAAGGATATATTTGGAATGATTGGTTCATACATTGGGACCCCGCTAAAAGTTGATAAAGCCACCTTGGAGTTTAGAAGGTTGGAGTTCGCGAGAATGCTAGTGCTGATACTGGCCTCATCAAACTTCCTCATGTCTATCCTGTTGGTGAGTGATGATGGAGTTGAAGATAAGGTGACCGTTCAGTATGAATGGGTTCCTAATAGATGTGAAGCTTGTGGGACGTTTGGGCATGAGAATGCTGGTTGTGAGAGAGTGGGTGAGAAGCATAATCTGCAGAAGGTTTGGGTACCGAAGAAAGTTATATCTAAAGATAAAGAGATTGAAAGCATTCCTGAAGAAGACCCTCAATCAGATTCTGAGAAGTTTGAAGATGTTGTTGATGTTCCGACCAAAGAGGTGGGTGATAACATGATTAAAGAAGGGGAGTCAGTGGTTGTTCCTGTGGGGTGTCCGGTTGCGGATATCAGTGCAGCTACTTTAGTGACACCGGAATGTAGTACTGAAGGTGATGATGGGTTCATTCCAGTGGCTGGTAATACAAGGAAGGGCAGAAGGAAGAAAAGTTCTCCACCGAAGGGCCCGTTGAAGCCGATGGAGGTGGCATTCAGAACATGTCCTAATAATGTATCCCCTAACTCTTTCCAACATCTCTTTATCAGTGAGGAGGAACAGGAGGTGACTACTGTAGCTGGCAGGTTACCAGCCTCCCATGTCTCCGATGGATAATCTTTCTATAGCCTCCTGGAATGTGAGAGGACTGAATTATGTAGGGAGGCAGTCCGCACTCCAGGAGTGTGTAGGTAGGAACCAGGTTGTGATTGCTTGCATTCTGGAGACGAAGTTGAGGAGGAAGAAGGTGAGGAGAGTTATGGATAGGATGTTTGGGTCTGGTTTGTGGATTTCCAACCATAATAGCCATGCTTTGGGCAGAATCATTATTATTAATGTGAGAAATGATGTTCACTTGAGACTGATTAGTGAATCAGACCAATTATTACATGCTCAGGTGTCTTCTTCTTCTGGCAATTTTTTCTTAACTTCTGTCTGTGCTCATAATAACATTAGTAGAAGAAGGGAGTTGTGGGATTCAATTAGGGATCTTAAAAGTTCTGTTAATGGTCCTTGGATTGTCTGTGGGGATTTTAATGCTATACGGTTTGCTCATGAGAGGTTTGGCACATGTGAACCATGTTATAGTTCTATGGCTTGCTTTAATGAGTGTGTTCTTCAAACTTCCTTGGTTGAATTGGAATTAAGAGGTGCAAAATTCACCTGGGATAATAGACAAGCTGGGGATAAGCTTGTTATGTCTAAGCTTGATAGAGTGTTCTATAATCTGGACTTTTTGGATTCTTTTCCTAATTTCTGGGGAGAGGTGGTGGCCTCTATTCATAGTGACCACAGATTGGTGCACATGCATATGAATAAGAAGAGTTTTAGAAGGAAGGCACCTTTTCGGTTCATTAATGCTTGGAGTCATCGTGAGGATTTTGCTGAGGTGGTGAAGGAAGCCTGGAGAGTGGAGGTGGAAGGCAATCCTATGTATCGTGTTTGTAGGAAGATGGACAATGTCAGGTTTGAATTGTCGAAGTGGAATAAGGCTGTTGTAGGGGACCTTACTGAAGTGAGACAATCCAGGGAGTACGAAGCTTGTGTTGCTCAAAATATGGCTAATTTACATCCGTATGATACTGAGGTGGTCCAGGAGGCTGTTGATAAAAGGAAGGCTACAAAGGAAGCCTTAAAAGCTGAGGAATCTTTTCTTAAACAGAAGTCTAGAGTCAATTGGTTGAAGTTGGGAGATAATAATTCTAAATTCTTTTATTCTTCGATTAATACGAGAAGGATGAGGAATTCTATTAGATGCCTTGTGATTAATGATGCTGGTATCACTGATGAACATATTATTCATGATGAATTTGTTAAGTTCTATAAGGAACTATTCTGGTCTGACGATACTACTGATGTTGAATGGGATGAAGGCTGGCAGGTCCCGAAGCTTTCTGACAGTCATATCAGTTCTCTTAGTGCTCCTGTGACGAAGGAGGAGATTGAAAGGGTTATTCAAAATAGTGATGGGGATAGGGCCCCTGGACCGGATGGGTTCAACTTCACTTTTTACAAGGTTTGTTGGGATACTGTTGGTGAGGATGTTGTTAAGGCAGTGCAGAATTTTTTTAGAAGTGGGAGACTTCTCAAAGAAGTTAATAGAACCTTTATCACTCTTATTCCAAAGTGCAGTAGTGTTGTGAATGTGAGAGATTGGAGGCCTATCTATCTATGTAATTCTCTTTATAAGGTTATCTCCAAAGTCCTTGCTAATAGGCTTCAGCCGATTTTTCCTGAAGTGATTGATAAAGCGCAATGTGCATTCATTAAGGGGAGGTCGATCTCTGATGCTGCCCTTCTTGTTAATGATATGCTTAATATGATCATGAAGAGTAGCTCGCCTAAAATTTGTGTGAAGGCTGACCTTATGAAAGCATATGATTCTGTCAGTTGGAGGTATTTGCGACGCATTCTTGAGGAGATGAGATTCCCTAGGTGTTGGATTGAGTGGGTGTTTGAAATTCTTCAATCCATCAATTTCCAAATTCTTATAAATGGGCAACCTTCTGAATGTTTCTCTCCTAATAAAGGTATTAGACAAGGGGATCCTTTAGCCCCTTATTTGTTTGTTATTCCTATGGAGGGTCTCTCGGCCATGTTGGCGCATGCTGTTAGGTTGAAGGTGATCTCTCCTTTTAAAGTAGGAAATGATATCAATATTTCTCATGTGGTTTTTGCCGATGATGTGGTTCTTTTCTCTACTAGTGATGAGGATTCTATCAAGGCGTTATCCAAGGTTATTAAAACTTTTGGGGAGGTTTCGGGGTTGAATGTTAGCAGCCAGAAGTCTTCCTTTTTTGCTAATAAGCAGATGGATATTAAGATGGTGCAGGACGTCCTTGATATCAAGTATGAGGTTCTTCCTGTTAAGTACCTTGGTCCGCCTCTATTTGTGGGGAGATTATCTCGAAGCATGTGCTCTCCTATCCTTGACAAGATAAAAGGCCGTCTTGAGGGTTGGAAATCTAGTCAACTCTCTTTTGCCGGTAGACTTGAGTTAATTAAGTCCACTCTATCCTCTTTTCAAATTTATTGGGCTTCTTCTTTCCCTTTACCTGCTGCTATTACAGATGATATTGATAGACTCTGTAGAGACTTCCTTTGGGGGGGGTACGGATATGGAAAAGAACATGCATATGGTTGCCTGGATTCAAGTGTGTTTGCCGAAGAAAGAGGGTGGTTTAAGGTTGAGAAGAGCTAGAGATATTATTGAAGCATGTATTACTCTAAATCTTTGGAATGTCGCTAAGAAAAAAGATATGTTGTGGGTGCGGTGGGTGCATGGAAGGTATCTGAAAGGTGACTCTGTTTGGAGGTGCCCTATTCCCTCCAATGCATCTTGGGTATGGAGACAGTGCTTATACCACAGAGAGAAGGTCGCAAAGCTTGTTTCCTTTTCTGTGGGAGATGGGAACCTCATTAAGCTATGGAGGGATCCCTGGTTTAAAGGACGCTACCTGGAGGAAGTTCTTGATGCAGGGTGCATTATGAGGAGTGGTACAGGGAAATTCGCCAATCTATGTTCACTTGTTAGCAATGGTGACTGGATTGATACGAAGTCTAGGCATCTGTCCTTGGTCATCAGGATTATCAGGGAAGCTAGTTATTGTATTCAAAATGCTAATGATTCTATTTTTCTGGATGGGAAGGATCCTGACAGAATTCAGGATGTCTGGGAAGTGGTTAGGAATCAAGCTACTGTTCCTTACTGGTCTAAGTGGTTGTGGAGTGTTAAATCTACAATGAGGCATAAGGTGCATGGATGGAGATCTTTTTTAGATAAGTTGCTTACTCTAGATCATCTTCATTCGAGAGGTTTCCAGTTCCCTTCAAGGTGTATTCTGTGTAAAGGAAGTATTGAAGATCTTGCTCATGTTCTGTTCAGCTGTGAGTATTCTCGGATTCTCTGGAGGAAGGCTGTTGGGGAGGGCTTCCTGCCCAGGTGCCCTGTTTCTTTGGAGGACGTGTGTTTATTCCAAGCAAAGAAGGAGAAAACAACTGTTCTTGTCATTTTTCATAGTGTTTGGATGGAGAGGAACTGTAGAATTTTTGATGGTTTTGAGCAATGTGCAGATAGAAGATGGACTAATATAAGAAAGGATATAGGGATTTTTGTATAGCTTCTTTGTTCTCTTTCTTTTCTTTGAGCTTAGCTCACCTGCTGTGTACATACTTTTATTGGTTATATCAAGGAGGTCCCACGCTTTTCCGATAAAAAAAAAGATACAACACCACATAAGACACAAGATCTAGGGTGGTTTCATCCCAAAATGCCATCACTCCACTAAATAGTTGTTCCCAACTCAGATTCTCCAACCTATATTTTATTACATTTTCTATACTTATTTAAAATGCAATTATTGAAATCTTTTGTGCCTAATAATCTCATTTTCATCTCAAGGATAACTATTATATTTTTTGCGGGACACCAGAAGATCACACTCTTTGAAGAAGATCTTAATCTACCTCCACCACCTTTGGACACAACCTTCTCACAAGAAATAGCTCAAAAGAAATTCATTGCAGCCTTCTCACAAGAAGTAGCTTAAAGCAGCAAACATAAAAAGAACAAGAAGGAAAAAGGAAATTACATCTTAATATCACAACATATACAATAGAAGTACTAATGAACAAGTGATGATAAACTCCACATGGGTTTAGGAAATTTCTATATTTGGTCGAGTATGACACTAGAGCTAGACTAACCTTAGACTTTTTTAGGAGCAGTTGAATGTTGAAAACTAGAATTTTAATAAGCTTGAGAGAGATATCATGTGTAGGCACTTCTCAAGTGTATTTCATGTGTCCATATACCACTCATATATAAAGGAAACACTTAGGAATAGCTAAGATATATGTTGGGAGTGACTAGGATGAGTTTAGTGGGAAATGATATGTTATTGAATAACTGGGTGGGAGTAAAATGATTAATTGCACACTATCAATTTTTTCTACAAGACTGCGCTCGGTCTAACTTAAGTTTGATCGAGATGCATTTCGGTGGAATAAAATTTTGACCAAAAGCCACTAAGTCCATCTTTGGTCTATCAATAATGACTTGGTCAATCTAAAGTTCGACTAGAATGCATTTTTGTGAAAATAAAGTTCCACCGAAGAACACTCTATCCCAACAGGTCCTATGTTTTGGAAAATGGCTAAAACGATTATGAAAAAAAATCTACCTTGTCTTAATGTGTGTATATAAGTATAAAACTTGGTTTACAATGGTCTTGAGTCGTTCATTACTTGTTTTACATAATTCTTACCAAGTTGTAAAATTGACACCTATACAAATAAACATCTAGGTACAAATTGATATACAAGCATCTAAACACACATATGAATGTATATTCTTCGAAGTTGGATCTTGTTTAAGTTCCTTCATCACCTGAATCACTTATTTTATACATTAGTAACACATTGGGGAATATTTGCATGATCAAAATTAGAGTGTGACATATCCCAAAAGACAATACTAGGGTGGGGTCACTGAAGTGGCTATTATTGGGGGTAGTTCCCACATCATGAAAAAAATATAATTTTCTAAATACAATGAAGTTCCTTAAAATGGATTTTTGATAGAACTCTTTCCTACATGGTTATACGTGGCTGAATAGTACCTTAGTTTATTCTTTTCTTACTTAAAATAAGTGATTAATGGATGAATGCACTACTTTTCACTCTCTTATTGAGATTACATGTTATATACATACTTGGAAATATTAAACTAGTTATTGTAAATTGATATGTGTATGTTAAATGTGGCATGGATTTGGATGGTTATTCTTAACTTTGATTTAAGAACCGATCAAAGGTTTTTTATTACATGGTATCAATACAATATAATGATACGGAAGTGTGAGTAAGAGTTGATCATGGAGTATCTAATCAAGTATGAGAGTTTCTTAATAAAGGGTTTAAACTTACATACAAACTATTAAATTGGAACCTCCCTCCATTAAATAAATATACACTTCTTCATCTTTTCTTCCTAATATTTATTATCTTTAGTGAACTACGTTAGGAATGATGACTAAATAAATGTTATTGAATAATTTTTAGGATTAAGGGGTTATACATGATCGAAACTTAGTGGGGTCGTTGCATTGGAGTTGATGCTATGAGGCTACTGCCATGGTTTGATGTCAAGGTTGATGGCTAGGCCAATTTATACTTTCTAATATATATCAAAAATAAAAAATGGGAAAATTCAAGTAATGCATGGGGGTTAATGATTGAAATGTACATATGTACTTTGATATTCCAATGTAAATGTTTTTACACATCATATGAATGATAGGAAGGCCTTGGAAAAAGATATATAAGCTTGTTATCTTGCCTTGCTTCTCAATATTTCTTGAGAGATCTACAAGGTAGTATTCTCCTTTGGTAATAACTTATAGTTGTGATAGAAATGGTTATCATTGTAATATGTTAAATCTTAGTTAAAGTGATATTCATGAGAAATTACTTTTTTTATGTGAAAGGGTACTAACTTGTGTAATCCTAACATGAATTGAAGAGTATGGAATATGAATTGAATAAAATGATGATATTACCTTTTTTAAGGTTGAGTTATGAATATCTTTGACATAGAGGAGCATATGAACTGGATAATAAGCCTTAGGGTAGCTCCAAGTGAGCATTAGAATGATTAAAGGCTTGAGGCATATTGATAATGACTTTAATACAACTAAGAAATATATGAGACTACAAGCCTATAATATGTGGCTTCTTTATCACATTTTTTTATTGCTTACTACTTATTCATTGACTACTTAAAGGCTTGAGTCCTATGGATAATGACTAATCCAATTGAGAAATATGTAAGACTACATGCCTATAACACGTGGCTATTTTATTACATATTTGTATTGCTTACTACTTAGTCTTATACTATTTCTCATATTGTCTTTGTATGTCAACGATAAAATGGGGATATTTAGTTGGATTTTACCAATAAGATAATACTCCTTTTTATGAAATAAAACTAAAATACAAGTAATTTCATTAAGTAGTGAGTGAAATTATAATCATCTAGTGTATACCCTGGCACCGTAGAACTTCTCTAGTATTCAAAGTTTAGGATCAGTGTCTCTTGTAGTGGTCAGTGGATTGTAAAAAGGTGCTTGGATTCATATACTATTGAATACACTTAGGTTTATTGAGAATCCATATAAGGTATGGTCACCCTTGACACCCTAAAATCACATGATATATGAGTGAGTTTGAGAATGTATCTCCTATTGTCATGGTAGTTTTACTTACGTGTTTAATATGATATAAATGAGATATGTTTAAAAGGGAAATAATTCCTATGTGATATTATAGATACCGGGACATGTGTAACATGGTGGACCTAATGTTTATGTAGGTTGCATATTGATGAGCCCCTACTTTTATACTCTCTCTAGATGAGGTGTGGCATGAACTTAATAAGACTAGATACTCATGAGAACCATTCCGACGGGCTTAGGGAGTTTTCACTCATAAGCTTGTAATTTGGATGGTATACCCCAAATTAACCAAGGAAACAGTAAGAACTATAACAGAGTATATTAGGATATAATATTACTGCTAGTCATTATTTTTGGCTTAATATCTATATGTGATCTCCCAAGCACTGTAATGAAGTTAATGTTCAAATATTTGAGATAATTGATAGATTAGTTCTATTTTCATGGTAGAATGAGATTTCTTAACCTCATGATAAGGTGATTTGTCTCTGAATGAATCATCTAGTCACCATTCAATGTTAATGGGTATTAACACATTTCACCCAATTAATTTGATTCATATAATATGCCACATGCACGTGTTTATCTATCTCGATGGGAGTTCTCCTCTCGCTGGGACTCTTTATGAATCTCACATGGATTCTATACTTGTTATTAGGTATTGTGGAAGAATCATAAAGACCAAGGTGATAAATGCTTAATAAAGGACACAAATCAATTTAGAGTGTCCATGTACTCTCACTTTGGTAATTGTTGGCTGGGTACTCGATATGATATGGTTGCATGTTGTTTTCTTCTTTATTTCATGTCCTTGTAAAGTATTTCTTAGTATAAACTAAAGATAATATTGTACCTTTTATATATAGATCTAGTTGTAACATACTTATTATGATAAATAATGATGGCTTCACTTGGTTTTCTATTGAGTCTTCTAGATTAGTGTAATGTTTTTTATTCTTGGGTTCACTCATGGTGTTTTGGGTGGAGTTCTATTATGGTTTGGCTTGTTGGTGGTATGTTTTGTGGGTATTACCTTCAAGGATGCATGATACCACTTCTAGTATGGTTGGTGAGATATCCATGTATGTCTATGATGTTCATTGTATACAATCAACTCAAAATTTTGATAAGTGCCCTTTCTTTATAAAAGAGAAACTTCTACTCAAGTTTTAGCTCTCTTTTATATTGAGTAATTTTGTGTGATAATTTGAAATGGTTTTTTCTATGAAGATTTTACCCTACTGACCAGGTTAAGGTTTTTTATCAGAACGATGGTACTCATAGTGCAACACCAACAAAATATATTAGGGCATTGTCTATTAAAACCAAAACAAACTGATCTAAAAATTTCCCAAAAACCATGTTCATCATACCCATTGAAGTTGTAGGTGTACTGGTTATGTCAAAATGGAATAACCATAAACTCATAGTGCCCCAATAATGTCAAGCATTTCTATATTGGACACATTATTATATTTCATCCTCAATTACCGATATCCATATCTCAAATTAATCTTTAAGAAAATTATAGTACCCCTGACCTAGTCAAATAGATCATCTATATGCGATAAAGGATATTTGATTATTATTAGTAATTTATTTAACCATTGATAGTCAATGAAAGTTTGCAATGACCCATCCTTATTCTTGAAGAATAGGACTGGAGCATCGTAATGCATTATTCTTGGCTAGATAGAATTCTTATCCAACAACACATGCAACTACATCTTCATTTCCTAAGCATAGATGGAGACATTCTAAATAGAGCTTGAGAAATAGCATGGCAACCCACCATGCTAAATGAGATTACTAAAAAATGCCAATTAGACACTAATTAACCATATTATCAAAAAGGTACATTAATAAAATCGAATTAAGATTTCCAAAATTTTGAAGAAAATATTTACACAAAGGTCCAACGTCACATATATTCATAGCAAGTATCTTTACATGAGTTCCTTATCCTAATCCATATCCTTTATGAAAACTATTTTTCCCAATATTTACAACATGTACATTTCTCAAGGCATATAACCAAAATCTTGAGTTGGTATACATTATATACAAACCCCTGCTCGAACCTAAGAGTACATGGATGACTCTAGGACTCTATGCAACCAAACCAACCTCTCTGACTCTACTGATATCCAAAATGAGGCTCCTCACGACCATGGGTCTAATCGTGTTGTTGATCACCTAAAAAGGTTTTGGAAACCCATGAGGTGAGACCCATGTCCCAACAATATGATATAACCTCTAATAACATTTACTGATTACAAGAAGATTATATAATTAAATCAGTTAAGGTAGATAGTATAATAGAGTTAAAAGACAATACCTTTTATATAAAATGATCAACCATAGTTAAGGTTACAAGTAGAATTAATTATGCTTTCCAGGATATGAATCACATATAATCTTAATAAAAAATCAATGCAAACCATTATATCATTCAAAGTGATTTGCCAAATAATCTTATTAGATATATTACAAAGCTGAATTACACATTATATTAAGCCCTAGGTAGTTTGAGGCATACCAGTCAAACTATCAGCAAACCATTGTGAAGTCTCAATTGCCCCCTTATAAGATCTAGGATGACCAGAATCCTAAAGATCTCTTCCCCTTAGTCAATACAAGTAGTAACTATAGCGGCATGTTGGCCCAACTACTAAAAATAGCCTGATCATTCCTAGGTACACATGTCATGACACCAAAAAATAGGGCAATGAACACTCAATCCGAGTTATGCCTGTAGTCACTCTCAATCATAATAAAAATCTAAGACACAATCTCAAACGCTCTCTAAACCTAGGAATCAGGATGTAAGAGATATACTCTCCATGTACCTACATCAACTCAGATAGTATATAACTCTGAGACCCCTTCGAATTACTTGTGTCACTATCTAGCAATATCTGACCATGCTATAGTTCTATGGTATCAAGACACTACATGATTAAGATTACACTTGATTACCTAAACCAGTTAAATATTTTTGACTGTATCAATCAAGTTACATACAAACACCTAAATGATTCTCATAAAATAATTTGGGAATGCAACTTCAGAAGATATGAAATGTATAAATAGTCCCAAGTCACTTCATCAAGGTATATGTATACCTCCTTAGTCATAAAGAGAATGGAGCCACAAACTAGGACATGTAAAAGCCCATTATGGCACGTAGACCAAAACAACAATAATTTTAAGTAGGAGTGTCATCGACATCTGAAATTTTGCAGAGGGTTTTATTAGGTATAAATAAGTTATCACCCATAATTCCAACTTAAAACACCAACGTATGTGAAGTTATTCTATTCCAAGAATTTGGCCATATATTCAAAACCTAGCATGGCCGACTTACTTTTAGCACTAGACTTTGTCCAACTATTATTATAGTAGAATAATAGAAAGTTAAGCATTATAAACTTCATAGGATGGCCACCATACAATAAGATTTCCTATGTGGGTCGAATAACCTCCTTATTGGGTGCCAAAGCACCATAAGGATGACATTTTTTTAGAATTCATTACAATGATATAATGAATTTCAAACTTGCATGTACAAGGGAAAGCTCACTTAATCAACATAAAAACATTCATAGAATCTAAGGAAAAGTTGAGGATTCATATCCTCATCATAGATGTGTGAAATAGTGCACAAAAGGCCATTTGTTGTAATATTACAGACAATCTAGAGCAAGTTATACATATCACATGATATAAGTAGGCAAGAAATGCATTAAAAGTTATATCACTCACCTTGGTAGAGAAGAAACCAAAGTCCAAGAGGGGAAACTCCAAAATCAACAACATAGCCCCAAGCTTGGTTCACTAAAATTCCAAGAATGCATCCATATCTATGAGTAGAGTGAAACCAAAGTAAAGGGGAGGAAGAGAGAGTGTTCATAAGCCTTATGCATAAGGTTTTCAGCCAACAATGCCATGAAACTTGACCATGGTAGAAGAGAGGGCGAAGAATAACAAGGAAAAAAGTTTGAAGTGGAAGATCTTACATGTATGGAGCAAGAAGCTAGATCAAAATCCTTTGATTAATCTAAAGGGAACTTGATCTCAAGCATGCATCCTCAGACCAACATGATCAATGACCCCAGTGGGCTCTCATCAAGCTCTATATCACAACTTGAAGTTCTCAAAAGAGGAGAGATGCAACAATCGAGTATTTATAGGTAGGGTAGTTGGGGGGGTTCAAAAGCTATGCTTCCATTGGTTAGAAAGTTTGTCGGTCAAGGGTCAAGAAACCCATCAATCGGTCAACACTTCTCATGACTACTGACTTCTTGTCAACCCAGGTAACTAAACTAAAGTCTGCCAATCTAGCCTTTTCAAAGATCATCGGGCCTCAAGTAGACAATAGCAGGGAACAACTCCATATACAAAATAGAGATTAAGGGTCTCATTTACTTATCATCACTAGTGATTTTTCTAGACAAAATAGAGTGCACCTCTTTGTTGGCCTGGCAACGTTGGAACCCATCGATCTCTGCCTGATGCTCTTTGTCACTGCTGGGTCCAAGATCGATTGGGGTACAATCATCAACCAAAGCAACACGAGTTTCATCGACATTCTTAAAAAGACTTGTTAGGCATCAGAAAGGGACCATGCGTCAGATCTCCTACTCACCTCATAAAACTATCAATCTGATGGATTTTCTGCTCAAGTAAAATTTGGCCCCGACGTGACGTAAGTCATCAGTCGATTATAGCATGAGGAATTTTTACCAACTTGATAAATATTCATAAGGGAATAGTACCTATGCAACAAGGATCAAAAGCATCCAAAAGAGATGAAAATTTTCAAGTGTTAAAATTCTATTTAGATCCCTTAAAATGGGTAATTTATACAAAAGTCCAAAAATCACATAAAATTGCATAACTTGAGAAAATGACCTAAAAATTGAATTAAATTTTAACCAAGCTTTATCAACTGATTTTGAATCACAATGTAAAGACATATTCAGAATTAAGCATCAAATTAAGCCAAATAATTATGTTTACATATTAAGCAAGGTTAGGGGCCTTACAACCATAAACCCCTGACAAGGATTCCCCCCTCCCAAATCCTATACAAACAAATAAGGGTACTTCCTATACATATCATCCTCCAACTCCCATGTGGCTTCCTCTACCCCACGGTAATGCTAAAAGACCTTTACTAAAGCTATGTATTTCTTCTTAAGCTTCTGCACTTCTATCTAGCATCAACATTGGGTGCTCTACATATGAAACATCCTCATTCAACTCCGCCTCTACTAGCATTATCATTTTCTCTATATCTGGATGATGCATCCTCAGCACATAAACTTGGAATTCGTTGTGCGACCTTTATAACTCTGACAGTAACTCCAACATGTAAGCAACCTTTCCAACTCGAGCTAAGATAGGGTAAGGTCTCATAAATACAAGAGCTAACTTACCCCTCTTGCCAAACCTCCCTTCTAAGGGGAGAGTTTGAGATATACATGGTATCCAACCTAGATCTCCAAAAGTCTATGGCAATTATTGACATATGGTCTCTATCTATCATGTGCTGCCTTTAACTATTGCTGGATCACCTTGATCTTCTTTGTGGTCTACTAAACCAACTTAGGACCCAATAACTAATATTCACTTGCCTCGTACCAACAAAGAGGTGATCTACATCACCTACCGTACACAACCTCATATGGTGCCATGTCTACACTCCTCTACTAGCTATTTTTATAGACAAATTCAATCAAACTTAGGTGAATATCCCAAGTTCCAAGAAACTAAATTACACATTCCCTCAATAGATCCTCCGTCATCTAAATAATTCTTTTTGACTGGCCATCTTTCTATGGGTGGAAGGATGTACTGAACCTCAACTATGTCCCCAAAGCTACAAGTAGATGCTCCTAGGATCTGCTCATGACTTGAGGACCTCTATGTGATAATATAATGACCAGTATGTCATATAAACAAACTATCTTATCCCCATACATCTGTGCCAACTTCTCAGTGATGTAAGAGGTCTTGACCCAAAAAAATTGAGATGACTTTGTCAACCGATCAACTATCACCCAAATTTTAATCACTAACCCTTGGCTATCCTAGGTAAACCAACCACAAATTCCATGGTTATGTGATCCCACTTCCACTGTCAAATTGGTAAAGTCTACAATGCCCTTGTAGACTTTTGATTTTCTACTTTAACTTGTTGACAAATTGGACACTTGGCCATGAACTTTGCCACATCACACTTCAATATCATCCACCAATTCAAATCCTTGAGGTTATGATATATCTTTGAATTTCCAGGATGCATCACATATATTGAAGAATGATCCTCCTCAAGTACCATCTCTTTCATACTGCCAATGTCAGAAACTACCATTTTTTTTAAAACACATTCTCCCACAATATGGCTCATGGAATCCATAATGCTTCCAACTGCAAAGCTCTGACCTAATGTTCTCTATCACTGTATCATCTTTCTGTGCATTTCTAGTTTTCTATATCAACATTGTCTTGACTTGTATCTCTGCCAAAAACATGCAAATAAGGAGACTTCTAATTATACATTCATATGTCTAAGTGACACTAACATATCTCAATTGTGACCAGCCATGGAGTGCAACTGCACTTTATCTAAACAATGATGAAGTTGGTGATGATTTTCTACTCAATGCATCAGCCACTACATTTGCCTTTCCCAGATGATAGCCTATTATATAGTCGTAATCCTTGATTGGTTTCATCCATCTTCTTTGTCTCATGTTCAACTACTATTTAGAAAAGATATACTATTAATTCTTGTGATTAAAAAAGATTTGGCATTTTCTTCATATAGGCAGTGCCTCCAAATCTTCAAGGTGAGAACCACAACTGATAACTCTAGATCATGAGTTGGGTAGTTCTCCTTGTGTTTCTTAAGCTGCCGAGGAGCAAAATAAATCACGTTCTTATCTTGCATCAAAACACATCCAATCCATTCTTTGAAGCACCATAAAAAATGATGTAGCCTTTACCAGGGTCTGTCAGCACCATCACTGGAGAACTTATCAACTTCTCCTTCAACAACTGGAAAGAACTTTGACACTTGTCATTCCATACAAAAGTAACACCCTTCCTAATTTGCTTGGTTAAAGGTAAAGCTACGACACATAAGTTATTGATGAATCTTCTATGTAACCAGCTAAACCTATGGAGATTCAAACTTTAGTCGGTGTCTTGGGCTGTTCCCACTCCAATACCAAATCCACTTTCTTACAGTCTACACAAACATTTTTTTAGAGATGAGATGACCAAGGGAAGACACCTCGATCAACCTAAACTATCACTTGCTAAACTTAGCATATAACCTATGTTGCCTCAACAATCCAATACTTATTGAAGATGTTTCTCATGTTGTTTACTGTCTCTAGAGTATATCAAGATATCATCTATGAACACCACCACAAACTGATCAAGGTACCATCTTAATACTCTGCTCATCACATTCATGAACACTACATGTGCATTGGTTATCCCAAGCTGCATAATCACAAACTCATAATGACCATACCTAGTCCTAAAAGTAGTCTTAGGTATGTTATCTACCTTGATCCTTAAGTGAAGATACTCTGACCTTATATTTATATTGGAGAACACTAAAAAACCTCTCAACTAATCAAACAAATCATATATTCTCGATTGTGGATACTTTTTCTTCACTGAGACCTTGTTCAACCATTGGTAATCTATGCAAAGCCTCACACAACTGTCCTTCTTCTTCACAAACAATACTGGAGCACCCCAAGGGGAAGTGCTTAGCATATGAAACCTTTTTCCAAAAACTCATGCAACTACTTATTTAACTCCTTCATCTCAACTGGAGCTATTCTATAGGGTGCCTATGCCATGGGTTGCATGCCAGGAACTAGATGGATTTCAAAATCAATCTCTCTTGGGGGTAAAACACCAAGAAACTCATCACGGAAAACATCCTAAAACTCACACACTATAAGTACATCCTAGAAAATAGGACTCCTCACCTTTTGATCCACCACATGAGCCAAGAAATTCTCACATCCCTATCTTAACAACTTCTCAACTATCACTAGCAATACAAGATAGGTAGGAAGAATATTCCTATATCCTTGGAAAGTTCAAGAGACATCACCATCACAGAATGTCACAACTTTAAAATCATAGTCCAAAAAACACCTTATAATTCTCCAAGGTATCCCTCCCTAGGATCACATCAAATCCATTCATAGCAAGTGGCATGGTATCCACTCAAATTTTGTGTCTTGAGAAAGAAAGAATGCAAGATGGACACACCTCCCACAACACTGCAGAACCAATCAATGGGGTTTTTAACTAAAGGTTATCGACTCTACTATGGACAAAAAAGTTACAACTATTTTTATCACCTCCTTGGTGATAAACCAGTGCATAGCACCTGGTTTAACCAAGATAGATACAAACGTAGAATTAGATAAGTCAAAATGAAAAAGTTCCATATCACCTGTCACGATCCATGGGTTGGCCACTCCTTTTGGCTGACTCATAGCATAGATTCTAGTGGTTGCCTGTTGTCTTCCTCAACCTCTACTTGTTGGTCTTGAAAACCCTATCTGCAATGTCTAGCCACATCCTCTACTACCATCCACTACTACAAAATGGGGATATGGCACTGGTTATTTTTTCAAGAAAAACTAACAGTAGTATCTATGGTGTTAGCTATAAGTAGACAACCGTCGTGGATTGACAAGCCGAGAAAATATAGGCTGCACTTTATGTTTTCCCTCAGTCTCTTATCATACTAACTGACACTATATATCACTTTCAAAAATAGAATTTCACACAACATTTTTGTGGGCATTTCATTTCCCTCCAAAAAACCTATGTAGTCGATTCTGATTAAAACAACTGATGAGATAAAGTGGTACACGTGCCATCGGTCTCGCGGGAAACAATTGGTCTTTCTTGACAATTGTTTTGGTTGTGGCCGACAAGGAAGATGTTCGTGCCATGCGATCCGTGAAAATTTTCCCAACCCCACTTTATATTTCTCGATAGTTTTTTATATGCAACCAACGACATATGTATCACTGAGATGTGAGGTTAGGTGATGATTAGTCATTGATATCCGGCAAGAAAGTTGTATGTATGCTGACAATTTTTGTCTTGTAATCAATAAGGAATATAATACCTCTTCAAATTTTCCAATAATTGATGAGGAATATCTTACTTAACCTTGTGAGATACCCTTTCCCCCCTCTTTCCCCTACCCACATTTCTTGTGATTCATTTTTCTAACAATTTTGTGGGTGGTTTCTCTCCTCTCCAGCCATTTGTTGTCATTGCCACTACTGCTCCCTACCACCAAAAATGTTTTCGCTACCTCCAATGATGCTTCCTCTCTGCCACTACCGAGAACAATTAAGGACGACATTAAGGAGAAACCAGAGCTGAGGACGATGTTGTTGCTGCCTCCACTACCACAGTCTCTTCCTCCTCTACCGTTGCATTCTCTTCTTCACCACCTCATGTTGCTCTCCTTCCCCTGTCTAACAATCTGTGCTTGCTTGTTGACTGTCACAAAATCATGAAGAATATGGCTAAGAATCAATTCTAGGGAGAAGAAAGAGAACGCCCAACAACCATTAAAAGTGTTGGAGAGTCTAAGGTCATCACAAAACTGAATGAAAAGCTTGACCTCATAGCCAAGAAGCTATTGTATAAGGATGGAAATTCTTCTAGAGGAGAGGAAGAAGAGTGCAGGTTTGCACGGTATTAGAACAATAGGGGCAATGACTACTCTTAGAGGCAGGATCCTAAGTTTTCTTGGAAGGATCCCAATAATTTTGAGTAGGACCCATCACAAGCGCAACACCAAGGCAATGTGCAACATGAAAGGGCCCCTAGAAAGATAGACCACATTGAAGACATTCTAGGCAAGGTGGTGAGTCATAATGAAGTGCTCATTAGCCAGACACAGAGAGAACTATAATATCAGGTAGCACAAATCTGCAACATAAAAAAATAGATTTCACAGATTGCAACAGAAGTAGCCTCCTTGAAAACCTCATTCAGCATGGATCTCCTAGAAATATAGATACAACTCATCAACATCCCCAAGTAAAGTTTATCTCTGTGGTTAAGGAGCAAGAACATCATACTGAGGAGGCACCCAAGCAGCACACTCTAGAGCCTGATTTGGTGTATGTACCGAAAGTCCCATTCCCCCGCAATCTATATGGATTACTAAGAGGATGTAGAATGCCACACAAAGTACTTCAAAGTTCCACCTTTGACATGTCCACATCTCCAACTTCAGAAAAGGTGCTTATGCAACAAGAATAGGTGAAGGTTCTACTCCGTAATGGAACAATCACAGTCAACAAGGAGGCACCCACAAGTTAGAAGGAGCAGCCACATGCCATTCTATCCATATAAATGTGCCAAATTCTATCATAGAATGTGGCGTTGAAGCAAGCATAGGGGAAGAGATCCTTAATGTGCCATATATTCCACTGTACATGCGTATAGAGAAGCCACATGTTCCATTATCAGATAGTCTGAAGCTGAAAAAGAAGAAAGGCATTTTAAGAAGTTCCTAGGCATCTTTCAAAAGGTCCACATCAACATCCCACTCATGGAGGCAATATAGCAAATCCCTACATATGGAAGATTCTTGAAGGATACCATCAACGAGAAAAGACAAATCAATGATACAAATGTCTTGTGTATTGATGAAGTAGTGAGTTACATAATCTAGGGAAGGATGCTGAGGAAGAGAAAAGATCTAGGATGTTTCTACATCCCTTGTTCTATAGGCAATGAACATTTCCAACAAGCATAGTGTGACTATGGGGCGAACATAAATCTCATGCCTCTTGCTACTTTTAGAAAGTTGGGCTTGAAGAAACCAACCAAGACATCCATGAAAATCGAGTTGGCAGACAGATCAATTGAGAGGTCATATGGGATATTCGAGGATGTTCTAGTCAAAGTCGAAAAATTCATCTTTTCTAGTTGATTTTGTGGTCATGGACATGCCCCAAATTTTAGGATTAGAGACATTTTTAGGAAGGTCGTTCAAAGCTACAGCCGACGTGATCACTACCATTAATAGAGGATACTTGACACTCAGGATAGATGAAGATAGAGTGGAGTTCAGACTTCCAGATGATTCTTCACCACCATTCCGTGACAACCCAGGCCGAAGAAAAACTTTTCTTGTCGAGCCTATGACGTAAGACAAGGGTGCTTGTTGGGAGGCAACCTAAGCACATTTTTGTTCTTTACATTTGAGTTTGTAGTTTATATAGATTTAGTTGCATTTCATTAGTTTTGATATAAAAAAGGTGCCTTGATCATTTTTGTGTGGTGTGCAGGTGGACAATAAGTCGGTACTACCGACCACTGAGTCAGTAGTACTGATGCCATCATAAGAACGAAGGGATCAAGTTTCAATTAACTCGGTACTACCGACTCCAAGCTCAGTAGTACCAACATTTTGTAGAAGAGGGGCCGAGTTAACTGATAAGGACTTGGTACTACCAACTCCCAACTCAGTAGTATTGACATACAACAATGCCCCAAGTTTGAAATATTAAGATAATGCTCGAAAGTATCGAGAATATTCAAAGACTCAACACCTGAAGACTGTATGCCGCAACAACCATTGAGTTTTTAGGGGAAATTCCACCCCTTTGATCCTACCATGCCTCAACCACCATCACCACCCTTCTGATCGGTACCACTATTCCACCTCTTAAGTTAGAATTCTGACTATGTGGACATAGTTCAAGCTTTGGGGGGGGGGGGGTAGTTGGAACAACTCTATCCTTAGTCTTTATTTTTCTTTTAGTCTTTATTTGTTTTTTATTTTTTATTTTTCCAAGTAGCAAGATCCACTATCTATCTAATGTAAAAGTGGAGCTTAATTCATGATTCTTGTCAATGTCATGTGCTTTTAGGTGTTTTCAATGGATATTAAAATAAAAAAATATAAAATATTTAGCTTAGTTGCAAATTTCTTGAGTTGCACCACCTAGAGGAAGTGTATGGGCTAGTCAGCTTAAGGACATTTGATATGAATGGACATCTTAATTGTCATTGTAATGTGGATGAAAATGAGGTTTGAGCCTAAATTGATCAAATAATTAATGAGATCTAAAATTGAAACTTAAGAAAGAAATCCTAAGGTTACCCTCTACACAGGTCATTAGAGAGGGACATATCATATTTCATGAAAGGCATTGTCTCTTAATTGTGTGATTCCGTCCATTTTCCATTCATTTTGACTCACCACATTAAGATGATCAACTATCTGAATTATTTCCTCTTGTTTGCATTGCATAGCATGATAGGTGACATGAAAGTTAGTTTATCTTTTAATTGCATTAGCTACAAAATGAGAAAAAATATGCATATAAAAAATTCTTGTGTTTATCATTTAGTTGCATTACAATTACATTTACATGTAGACTACATGCATTTTTCATCATTCATTTTACATCATGTGGTTATATTGTTTTCCTCTAAAAATAGAGTGCAGGGATACACATCCATACCCTTAGCAAAAATTAAGAAAAAAATGAAATGAATGTGACATGTTAGTGAAGCCCGAGCATAACTTTACATCATTTTAAATAGTGGGCCAATGAAAAAAATGGAATGTTTTGAAATAAAGAGGGAGAAATTATGCCCTAAACTCTTTACAAAAAGATGGAATCATTCACATGATGTAATCTCTTCTTTAATTCATTCTCATTCATTTGATGAGACTTTCAATACATGCATCTTTTCACCAATAATATTAGGCATTAGGATTCATGCATTTTTCATTATCTTCACCATATAAGTTCATCATGTTTTATTTTTGTATAAATATTTTGGATGTTACTTGTGATTCTTCATTAGCCACCTAATTTGTTCCATCTATTGCTCTTATTGGCAGGCCATTTAAATGGTTATTCTCCTCATTCATTCTTAAAAGGATAACTACTTCCAAGTAATTGGTAGTTAGGTAAGAGAAATGTAGATAGGGAATCACATGATGCACCAAGCGAATGCCTGATTGACTATGATATTAACTGCTCTATTGATAGTGTTTCACTCATCTAAGGATGGACATCTTTTATAGATATTTTTGGTTGCTTTAGAATAGTTTATTGTTCAGTGGTCAGTGAAAGCCAATTTGGGATCACCAGGTTGGGGATAGTTGAGAAAACAAATTCATATTTTATGTCCTTTTGCTGACTTGCCTCAAGTAGATCTGAGGGTGTGTTGCTCGAGGACGAGCAACATTTAAGCTTAGGGGGGTTTGATGCATCAGATAACTGTCATTTTCACTACTCTTTATTATTGATTTTTGTGCACTTAATACTCATTTTCATATTAATTTGTGCAATATTTACTATCATTAGCCTGTGATACTTAATTGCATCAAATAAATGTAATTTTAATGTTTTCGAATGATTTAATAAATTTTGAGAGCTTATGTTCTATTTTTGTGGATTTCAGGTAAACTTACAAGAATCTAAATAGCTCGGTACTACCGACTTTGGCATCGGTGGTACCGACACTTGCTCATAGAGGAACATGTTGAAATTAAGAAGACTCAAAGTACTGACCATGAAGTTGATACTACCGAAACATCACAACAAAAACTCAGAAATTCTTCAAGAAATCTCGGTACTACCGACCATCAACTTGGTAGTACTGACAACTTAACATGCGGCCGTAACTATTGAAGGTGTCAGTAGTACTGACATCCAGTTGCTAGTACCGACACAGCGGGATCACGAAAATCTAAAATTTAAGTATAATCTAACGGTTGACAATTAATGATGCCCTAAGTCACTTCTATGACTTAGGGGATTTTGGCCAGACCTAAGAATCTCATTCTATTCCACTGGACAACAACTGAGAGCAAGGAGAGGAGAAAGCGGAGAAGAAGGCCACATTCTGGGAGATTCAAGCACCTCCAATGAATGGATTTGTAGTCAGAAGATAGAAAACCAGAATGTTCATCAGATGAGATCACCCAGACCATCTTCTTGATGGGTTCTTTAGTTTTACTAATGTTTCTCACATTTTTCTTCTCCTATCTTATGTTTTAACAATGAAAACCATACAGGACTAAACCTCTTATTCTTTAGGATCTGGGAGTAGCCTGGTTATGCATTGCATTTGACTTTTGTGCATTAAAATATATAAATTTCTCTTAATTTCTAGACTTATTTCTATAAAATTTTCATAAACTATCCTTACTTGATCACCATAGGTAGTTAATTAGACCTTTAATTGCTTTCAAAAAGGGAATTAATGGTTAAAAAAATCATAGAAATACATGGTTTATACCATCCTTTGAGAAAGGTGGCTTACGAATGTGGAGAGATTACCCAAAGTTTTCGATAAAATACTTAACTAATAATATAATTGTTATGAGAATGGGATTGGTATTAGACTAGATAGTGAATTACACTATGAGAGTGGGTGATTCTTGCTATAGGTCTCTTAGTCCAGGGTTAAGAGAGATGTTTATTAATGTTATGATGTTAATTGCTATGTTAACTAAGGTGCAACTGTAATATTAAGGAATTCACTCCAATTGAGATCTACGACCAGCAATTTTAGATTTATTTTATGCTTTAGATAATTAAACCTTCAATCAAAGTTTTCATCGGCCTAGATGATCACATTACAACTAGTAGTAGTTTTTGCATTAACATTTCCCGAAGTTCAACATCTGGGCCTCTTAAGGCCTATATTACATTGATACGTACACTTGCGTTTGATGTGTAGTTTACTCATATCATCTGATAGAGTCACCGACGATCTCCACAAGTACTTGGAATTAGTAGTTTGTGAGATTCGACTTCTTGGTACTAATCTACAAATGGTGTTCTTTTCTATGTTGAATCAATTACATGAGGAAGGAGATGATTGTAGAGCTTATTATGTTAGTACAATGGTGTTGATTTTATTTTCTCACACCATCCACAGGCATCTGTCATTTAATAAGTTATTTCAATGATTTCTCTGTCCCACATAAATATTTTAATAGGTGATGTAGGGGTTATTTGGTGCTTTAGCCTCAATTTTTTCTTATAATTCAATAAATCATTTTATCTTACAAAATTCATAGTAATTAGTTTATGTGTCATATCTGTGGCAATATATTAAATATGTGATTTTGGGATTTTCCTAACTATCTTTTATCTTGTGAAATTTGTGTCTAATGATTTATAAGTTATATATTAATAAATATATATGTTTTGAAATTGGAAAATTATAATCTATCTGATAATATAATTTTCATAACCTAAGTTAGAAATGATAAAAATGGATCTTTTAGAATTTTGTTTATAGTAGCCTAAACCAGAATTCATCTTAATTTTTCATAGGTAGCTTTAGACCTTAGTTTGGATCTAAGGTTTGATCCTAAATTTTTGATACACAAGTTGAGCTATGTTGCATCCCCTCCATTCTATTTTGGATAATAGTTTATATTTTCTCACTCTCTCTCTCTCTGACTAGATTGTGGATATTGCTTTATCTATCATCTGACTGTATATGTTTGACGTGATTGGATCCATGTTGGTTGTTTACACTAACGAGTTTCAATCCAAGCAAAGGATTGTTTACTCAACTTAACCAAACTCCGCAAGTATACGGAGGTAGTATAGTCAAGGTTAAACACAAAGAGCTTAGTTAACTTAATTGAGCGCAACAGTACTAAAGTTCAACAATCTAGACCGATATTAAAGAGTAGAGAAGATTTGTCTAAAAGCATAAAATTTAGATTTTAACTACAGGAAATTCAGATTTTAATTAGCAAGCAAGAACCACAAAAAGAAGTTCGATTTTAGAATTATTAGGAATCTTGGACATTAGGATTTCATTCACATATCATAGCAATCAAGGGAACACAATAATTTAAACATATATAAGGTCATGTTTCAAAGAAAAGTTGTGTTACATTTCACCTCCCGGTGTAAATGCAACGATCATAACTCAAAACAACACTCTCATGTATGAATTTTGTTTTTGATCACAAACAGTTCCTCAACTCATCCCTCTCTACTCTCGTAGAAGAGGAAGAGTTTCCAAGAAGAGCACCTCCATGCATTCCTACTTATCTTCTCAGATCAAGAAAGAAGGCAGAAAATATGCACATAAGGTGGCCAACAATACATGCAAGAAGAAGAGTAAACCGGCACTTTCATGGTTAGGAAACAAGAAAAAAATATATTTAGTACGAAATTACTTGTTCCATACATGCTATGACATGGGAGCTACTCTCCCATGCCCAAGAAAAAGGAGTATACTCATCCATAATGATGTATAGCAGATCTGCTACAGAAATTTCAGTTCTAGACATGGTTTAGAAAGGAAAAGACAAAGAGAACTAAAGATGTAACCACAAGAAGGAAGAATTCTGGCTTGAGGACAAAATTCCCCTTCTTTAGATACTCCAAGACGAACTAACTCCTCTCCCAAGAAGCTGCTCGGAGTTGGGGAAGCTTGGCTGCACCTTGAAGAGGACAATGGAGAAGTAGAGAAGAAGAAATGGTCTCCTTGTGCAAGAAACCACCTTGGATCCCTCCAAATTGCCTTCCTCTGCTCTCCTCTAGCTCTGGGACAAGAGAAACTCTTCAAATGACCGAATGTAACTGTCCCTTGCCTTTCCTCCTTATTTTAAAATCAAATTCTAAATTTTCGTATTTTTGAAACTGCCAGGTGCACGCCGTGTACCTGCAGTGCAGTTTGCATCGTGCTGATCCATGCACGGCGTGCGCTGAGGATATGCATGTTGTGCAACTTTCCAGAACATTTCTTTAGTAGTTTGCGTTCCAGGTGCACGTCGTGCACTGGTGTGCACGTCGTGCGTTCGTCCTTCTATGCGCTTTTGGAAACTCGCACGCCGTGTGTTTCCTCCGTGCACGCCATGCATTCTTTTGGCTGAACGAACCAATCTTTCTCTGGAATGGTGCACGTCATGCATGTTGACTTGCACGCCGTGCATTCTGCTGTTTGAGCAAACCAGTCTTTCTCTGGAATGGTGCACACCGTGCATTTTGACTTGCACGCCGTGCATTCTGCTGTTTCAGCAAAAATAACATCCGAATTCAGTTCTTTTTGTGGTAAATCTGCAATGCAAGTTATGGAATAAGTAGAATAACAAAAAGATGGAAAAAGTAATATGAAAAGAGACTGAATTATATCAGAATGAACCAAATTTGTGTGTGATAACATGTCAAAATATGATATATAATTCACACAACAAATCCCCCTAAGCTTGAACTATTGCTTGTCCTCAAGCAAAAAGGAACATGGCTATATTTAAGTAGGAAAAATTTGTTCATGCATGAATAAAATGAAAAGAGAATATGCATTCAGCTCAGTCAACTATGTACCTTGTGCTTGTGTTCATCGTTATCATCTCAAAATTTTCAACATCTTAGATAGAATATTAAGTTCAGCACAGTTGGTTTCAAATCAAACGAAAAGTTCAACAAGACAACACCAAGTAGAGTTTGGATAAACAAGCCAAACAGTCAGTGCATGTACATTACAAACTTTCAGCTAGTATGGATATAAGATGATCAAACTGATGTTAACATTAACAAAACTTAGTTGCACTCTTTTTCATATGGATATGATGATGAGATTTTTGGGTTTCCGACATTCGGCTGCTAATTTAGGCTTATGCTCACGAGGAATGTCAGTTGGGGTGTTGTTTTTACCCTCTTTTAATTTTTCATATCACTTAACCATCGTTGCCAGATCGGACTCACACTAGGCTAGCATAATATGTGGGCCATATGCCATCTTTTATTGGGTGAAGATAAACTGTTGATTGTGCAACACCAAAGAGTCAACTAGAAAGTTAAAGTTAGCAATATTTTGATCATTCTTTTTGAAAAAATTTCACTGAAAAGTCAATTTGCAAATGGACTAAAAGTTTGGCAAGAATATCCCATATTCTAAAAAAATGTTGCAAGTTAATTATTCCGCAAGAATTTGAAACCATTACATGTATTGAGTAGTCCAAGATGTAAAAAAATTGAGATATCAAACTACAAACACAAATCACATCAAAGTACATGGGAAAATTCAACTTCCATTTCATTCAAACATGCTCTTAATTTTTCTCTCTTAAATATAGCCAAAACATAAAGAGGACAGAAAATTTCAGCATGCTGGAGGGGGGTCATTCTTAATAAGATAGTCTCAAATCATATAAATATTGTCATCAAGGAAAAGAACATGGAATACAATGGAAGAAATAGAAAAACAACAGACACTACTGACTCGAAAAAGAAAAATGTTGAATGACTACCACTACTGGCCGGTTGTGCCCCCCTAAGCTTGAAATCAGCAGTGTCCTCACTGCTTCAATCGAACTTATGGAGTTCACAACCGGATCCTGTCATGAAGAAATCAGAAAAAGGATCCGCCACCTCCCTGCTCAGGGAAGAAATGACTGATGATGTCAGGGATGTCCATCGGCATGGTGGATGAGTCTGGCTGTTGCTATTGGTCCTGCTGTGGCTGTTGCTGGGGGAAATCGTGTTGTGGAGCTTCTGGAACTGTGGTCTCCTGGCGGGGAGGAGTCTGGAAAGACTGTGGTGTAGGGTAGTGGCCTTGCGAGATGTGCCACACATCCATCATGTTGACCATGTGGTACATAGTAGTGTACTGTGCACTCAAATGGTCAAACCGGGTGTCGTACTGCACGCCCATCTGGTCAAGGCGGGTGTCTAGGTGATCAAATCTCCACTGCACATAGCCATAAAGGTGCTGCACATCCGACATTGTCCAGCTGTACTCTGTCTGAGTACCAGTGGACGGTGGCAGAGTAGGGGTTGCTGGTGTAGGCCCTGGTGTAGAGTTGCTGGCACCCCGGGTGGGTGTCTCCTCGTCAGTCTCTGGCTGTAGCTCTACCTTCCAGGTAGCCTTGTTCCTGATGTCATTCCGAGCTGCATCGAGGATGGTGATGAACTGCTTCTTTGTGATAAAAACCTTAAACTTGGATGTGCTGTTGCCATGTCTGGAGATCAGACCACAAGAGATGAGATAGTTGATATCAACAAGGTTCTTCCCCAGTGCAGGTTCTAGGGAACCTACATCTAAGCCTAACTGCATTGCAAGGATGCCTATTAGCCCGCCACACATAATGTCACCTGCCTCCCTTTTCTTTTGCTTTTTTGTGTCAAGAAGTTTATTAATAATGTAGTAGCCAGAGCTTATTTGCTCATTGTTCACCAAGCACCATAAGAAGAATAGATTAGCCTTTCCCACTACACCTTGAGTTTCATTCTTGGCAAAAGGTCATGTGCTAAGAAGACGATGAATAACTCGTAAAACTGGATTGTGGATGCTTGAAGCTCGAGCATTCCTTGCTCTATGCACTGTTTCATATGTGATCTCAGACCAGAACAAATCGCTATTGAAAGTGGGAGGATAATCAGTGTAACTGCCGAAATTACATTTAAGAAAAACACAAAACCGCTGAAGATCCATATTAAACGGTTTGTCCAAAATGCAAAAACTGATTTTCTGATAAGGTGTGTTGCGGTGATGTGGGTCATTCTCAGCCTTAAAAGTAGTGAGAAACTCGTAGACAAGACGGGGATAGGTTTTAGTAACTCAGGTGCAAAGGCAGTGTAAACCCAAAAACGTTAAATGATCTACTATCTCATTTTTAAAACCCAATTTGGTAAGGGCTTCATCGCACATATAGCGGGAGGGCAAAACATGCCTTGTGATGAGGAACTGGTAGTCAGCGTCCTCCTCGGGCTTGACCCTGAACCGAGTTGATGGTACAAACGTCGCAGGTGCTGGTGCAGAAGGTGTTGCTTCAGTTGCGAGAGGTGTATAAGATGAGGAAGCTGTTCCATGGTGTCGGCCTGACTTCTGTTTGATTGGTGCCATTCAATCTGCAATGATGCACGGTGTATATAAATGATGCACGACGTGCAACTGTACTGGTTGTTTTCTTCAGACAGCTAAACGCACGACGTGCAAAGTGAGTGCACGGCGTGCACCTATAGATTTGGGGCAAATCAGAAATCAACACGGACTGCTGTGATTTTTTGCCAAGGTCGGTGCTGCCGACGCTCGGAACCAGGTGATGGTGGCTGCTGCTAGTTGTTGCGTCGTCGGAGAAGAAGGTCGTAGCAGAAAATGGCATCGGTGTGGCCGAATGTGGGCGGCTGCTAGCTGCTGCTGCTTCGTCAACGGCGGTGACGAGGTGGCTAGCGGTTGGGCTGTGGACGTTGTTGTTGCTACGACATGGCTGGTAGAAGACGACGCAGCTGCGGATGTTGGCGCAGCCGTGAAGGCGGAGAAGACGGTGCACGACTGGAGGCGAGGTAGTCGGTGGCTCACGGAATGGTGGCTGGGTTCTGGAACGTCGAGATGGAGAAGAAGACGGCGGCAGTGTGTAGCTGGAGGAAGAAGAAAAAGGCATGCACGACTGCTAGAACGTCGTGTGTTTGCTCTGGCTCCAGTGGGCGGCGGCTCGCACGGCTGCTAGGGTTGGAGTGGATGACTGATAGGGTTGGAGTGATTAGGTCATGCACTCCGACCCTTTTTGTCTAAATTTTACGAGTAAGTGCACGATGTGCATTTTGGAAATGCACGACGTGCAAGTTTCTAGAAAGTTCACAGAATTCCATCGCCCAGGTGCACGGCGTGCGTTTTGTATGTGCACTCCATGCGAGTTTCCAGAAGATTTTAAGAAATTGTCGAAGACCAGATACACGGCGTGCAGGTTTAAAATGCATGACGTGCACATTTCCAGAGAGTTGTTGAGATTTTATTTCCCAGGTGCACGCCGTGCACGTTGATAACGCACGGCGTGTCAGTTTCTAGAAAATTTTCAGGTCTTCAGATCTCCAGCTGGACGGCGTGCATATCAATAACGCACGCCATGTGAGTTTCCAGAAACTTTTCTGTAGATCTCGCATACCAGGTGCATGGCGTGCGCTGAGGATATGCACGCCGTGTCAGTTTCCAGAACATATTTCTGATGTATTTTGTATTGAAGTGCACGTCGTGTCTTCAAAAGACACATCGTACACTTTGTGATTTTTGCAGAAACTTGCAGTCAGTCAGCAGTAAACTATGACGGATAGAGTAGAAATCAAGTCTAGATTATTACATTCATCCATGACAGGCTTATTAACGCAATTAAAGAGTGTTTTTGACTCGAAAAACTTAAAAGAAATCTATCCTAATGTGGGGTCAACTCCCACGAGGTCCTCCATTTAGAGTCTAGAGTAAGACTTCTTCTAAAACTTCAGGCATCTTTGAGGGAGCAAGAAGCTCCTTTCTCCACTTCTTCTCTGCAAGAGTAGCATTTGCAACATTGTCCATTGACTTTGAAGGTTTCATCTTTTCCTTGGAGTTCTACAGCTCCATATGGAAAAATCTTTAGTACCAGGAACGGGCCGGACCACTTGGATTTCAACTTTCCTGGAAAAAGCTTTAATCTAGAGTTGAATAACAATACTATATCTCCTTCTTGGAAGTCTTTCCTGCAAATTCTTTTATCATGCCAAGCTTTTGTTCTTTCTTTGTACAACTTTGCATTCTCATATGCATCAAGACGAAGTTCTTCAAGCTCCTACAGATGCAAAAGACGTTTTTCTCCTTCCCTCTTCATATCGAAATTCAAGAACTTAATTGCCCACAAAGCACGGTTCTCCAATTCGAGCGGAAGGTGACACGATTTTCCATAGATCAGCTTGAATGGAGTAGTCCCAATGATGGTTTTGTAGGTTATTGTACGATAAGCCCATAGTGCGTCATCTATCTTTAATGCCCAATCTTTCCTTGAACTAGAAATAGTTTTTTCAAGAATGTTCTTTAGTTTCCTATTTGAAATCTCTACTTGCCCGGATGTTTGAGGGTGATAGGGCGTAGAGATCTTATGAGTCACACCATACTTTGAGAGAAGATTGTTGAATTGTTTTTCAGCAAAATGTGTGCCTCCATCAGAAATAACGGCACGTGGGACTCCAAACCGAGGGAATATAATCTTTTGAAAATGCTTAATTATAGATTTGGCATCCGGTGCTTGGGTTGGAATGGCTTCAACCCACTTAGATACATATTCACAAGCAACGAGAATGTATTGATACCCGCAGGAAGATGTGAATGGTCCCATGTAGTCCACTCCCCATACATCGAACACCTCAACCTCTAAGATAGAGTTGAGTGGCATGTCATCGCGGCAGGATATGCCTCCTATCCTTTGGCACCTATCACAAGATTTGACGAATAGATTGACATCTTTGAATAATGTGGGCCAATAGAAACCAGCTTGAAGTATTTTTGCAGCAGTCTTTTCTCCTCCAAAAAGTCCTCCATAAGGGGAAGCATGGCATTCTGCAATGATGTTTGGAACCTCCTCTTCAACAACACACCTCCGGATTATCCCATCACTTCCATGCTTGAATAGCAACGGGTCATCCCAATATTAGAATTTTACATCATGAAAGAATTTCTTCTTTTATTGATATGTCAATTCCGGTGGCAGCTGTCCAGTAGCAAGAAAATTAGCGATATCTGCAAACCATGGTGCTTGAGTTGATGACAATGCATAGATTTTTTCAATAGGCAATTGATCCTCAATTGGTAATAGATCTTCAGCCTCCGTGGTCAATCTAGAGAGGTGATCTGCAACACTATTTTAGGTACCTTTCTTGTCTCGGATTTCAAGATCAAACTGTTGCAGGAGTAGTATCCAGCGAATAAGGCATGGTTTGGCATCTTTTTTATTCAGCAAATACTTAATGGCAGCATGATCAGTATATACAATCACCTTTGACCCTACCAAATATTGTCGGAACTTGTCAAATGCATATACAATTACAAGCATTTCTTTCTCTGTGATTGTATAGTTGATTTGTGCTTCATCAAGAGTTTTGCTGGAATAATAGATGGCATGAAGTTTCTTCTCTCTCCGTTGTCCCAAAATAGCTCCCACTGCATAATCGCTTGCATCACACATTAGTTCAAAAGGAGAATCCCAGTCCGGAGGTTGAATAATTGGGGCTGAAATGAGAGCCTCTTTGAGTTTGGAAAAGGCTGCTTGGCAATCGTCATCAAACACAAATTTTGTATCCTTTGCAAGTAGAGAACACAACGACTTTGCAATTTTTGAGAAATCTTTAATGAATCTTCTGTAGAAACCTGCATGTCCTAAAAAACTGTGAATGTCTTTAACTGAAGATGGAGTAGACATTTTCTCAATTGCTTTGACCTTTTCCCTGTCCACTTCAATACCCTTGTTAGATACAACATGTCCTAGTACTACACCAGATTGTACCATAAAATGGCACTTCTCCCAGTTTAGCACTAGGTTAACCTTTTTACAGCGGGCTAAGACTAGAGACAGGTTCAATAAACATTGATCATATGAGTCACCGTACACGCTAAAGTCATCCATAAAAATCTCCATTATATTTTCAATAAAATCAGATAATATGGCCATCATACACCACTGAAAAGTAGCAGGAGCGTTACAAAGACCAAACAGCATACGGCGATAAGCATATGTTCTATAAGTACAAGTAAAAGTGGTTTTCTCTTGGTCAGGAGGATAGATAGGAATCTGAAAAAATCCAGAATACCCGTCCAAGTATTAAAAATAAGAATGCTTGGCAAGACGTTCAAGCATCAAATCAATGAAGGGCAATGGAAAATGATCTTTGTGGATTGCCTTGTTCAAACGTCGGTAGTCAATACACATACGCCAGCCGGTAACCATGCGTGTTTGTATTAACTCATCATTGTCTCCTTTAATGACAGTTGCACCCCCTTTTTAGGTACCACGTGAATGGCACTAACCCAGGGGCTGTCACTTATTGGATAGATGATTCCAGCATCAATTAACTTGAAAATTTCTTTCTTTACCACCTCAAGCATATTTTGATTTAGGCGTCTAGGTGGTTCAACAGTTGGTTTGGAATCATCTTCCATATTTATTCTATGCATACAAATGGAAGGATGAATGCCTTTCAAATCTTATATGGAATAACCAATGACGTCTACAAATGCAATTTGGCAAGCAATTTATTTTCTTGAACATTGGTTAATTCATTATTTATTATAACTGGAGATGTAGAATTTGGGTCAAGAAATGCATACCTTAGCCTAGGTGGAAGGGCTTTTAGTTCTACCTTTTTGCTTGTTGTACTTTCATCAACTTTATCTTCAACAAGTGGATCATCTTCATTGATAGCTGCTGCTTTAGAAATAGAAAGTGCTCCAGAAATTTCAGAATTGTTGATTACAGTTGCATCATCATCATAAAGATTAACCATAAAATCAACATCATCTTCATTATCATTCTCAATAGGATCAATAATATCAAGCAAACATATTTCTTCAACACGTGTGGGTGCTTTCATAGCTTCATAAATAGAGAATTCCATAGCCTCTTCCCCAACACGTAGAGTATGCTTTCCTTCCCGAACATCAACAAGACATCCGGAAGTCCTCAAGAATGGTCTCCCAAAAAGAATGGGGTTGGAAGGAACTTTCACCATGTCAAGAACAACAAAATCACAGGGTATACATAATTTCCCGATTTTTACAAGTACATCTTCCACCATACCTTTTGGATATTTAATAGAATGATCAGCTAGTTCAATAGCCATCCTTGTGGGCTTCAAATCCCCAAGATCTAGTTCTTTCCATAAGGTAAATGGAATTAGACTAATACTGGCACCGAGATCTACTAAACCTTTATCAAAAGTGGTGTCATTAATCTTGCAAGGCAGCGTGAACACTCCCAAATCATCAAGCTTTTGGGGAAGACGATTTTGAATAATAGAACTCACTCGTTCAGAAAGCATTATTGTTTCTACTTGATCAACTTTTCTTCTTTTAGTCAAAATGTCCTTAAGGAATTTAGCATAAGAAGGCATCTTAGCAATAACTTCAGCAAAAGGAAGATTTACATGCAATTTGTTTATTATGTCCATAAATTTCCTGAATTTCTGGCCTTCCTTCTTATTGGCTAATCTTTGAGGAAAGGGTGCAGTGGCTTTGAAAGAAGGTGGTATTTCAGCTTTACCTTTCTCCTTACTGCAATTTGGGGTGTTGGCCTCCTCTTCATCGGTTTGCTTCATGTTCTTCTCCTTGGATGGAGAAGGTCTTTCAATCTCAGCTCCACTTCTTAGGATAATTGCATGAGCTTGCTGCCTTGGGTTCACTTCTGGTTGGCTTGGAAGAGAACCGGATTGTGGAGTCCTTTGTTGATTTAGAGTGTTGTGCTATTTGGTTTTCTAACATCTTGGTGTGGGTAGAAATTCCATCCACCTTTGCAGAAAGTTGCGCAATAGAATCTTTTAAAAGCTTGTCATTCCCCCGGAGTTCCTCATTCTGTTGCATTTGTGTAGATATAAATTTCTCCATCATAGCTTCTAGAGAAGAACCTTGGGGTTGTTGTGGCTACTGGTAACCCTTGTTGTTGAAACTCGGTGGATTTCCTTGACGGTTAGCATGTTGCTGTTGTTTTTGTCCTTGCTGAAAGTTTTGAGTGTTGCTTGCATTCCGGTAAGAGAAATTAGGATGGTCTCTCCATCCAGGATTGTATTGGTTGGAATAAGGATTGTATTGTTTATTTCCTTGCATCCCAACTGCATTAACCTGTTCAAAGTTTCCTTCCATTGCATTAGGGGCAAAACAAGAAGAAGAAGTATGTCCTACATTACCACAAGCTTCACATGTTACTTCAGCGGATTGAATTGGCAAAGTGGTCATCTTCTCAAATTTCTGTGTAAGCACATCTAGTTTTGCAGCAATAAGATCAACAACATCAATAGTGTGTTTTCCTCCTTGTTTTCCGGTTGAAGAGCTTGCTGTAGAGGTTGATTTTGCTCCTCTATCTCCTCCTCATTGGCAGTGATTGAGTGATATATCTTCAATGATATCATAAGCCTCTCTGTAAGACTTGGTCATTAATGCACCGCCAGCTGCGGCATCTAAAGTCAACCGGGTATTATAAAACAGTCCATTATAGAAAGTTTGCAACAGAAGCCAGTTTGTCAAACCATGGTGCGGGCAAAGGCGTTGAAGATCTTTGAACCATTACCATGTGTCATATAGGGTTTCTCCTTCACTCTGAGAGAAATAAGTAAGTTGGTTCCTCAAATGGGCTGTCTTGCTTGGCGGAAAGTACTTTGCAAGGAAAGCATTAAGGAGTTTATCCCAACTTTTAATTGACTTCTTGGGAAGAGACAAAAGGCACGCCTTGGCTCTATCTCTTAAGGTGAAGGGAAATAACATGAGTCTAATTCCATCAATAGATACCCCATTAATCTTGAAAGTGTTCAGATATTCTAAGAATTCAGCAACATGAAGACTTGGGTCTTCATTGGCTGTACCTCCAAAACGATTCTGCTGTATCATTTGCATCATATAAGGAGCAATTGAAAAGTTATTTGCTTCTACAGCAGGTAAGTCAATGGCTCCACAGATGTTTGTGGCAACTGGCATCACAAAGTCTTTTAAAGGACGATCGTCTTCCATGGCTGAAATGCTTGGTGTAGCTACTGCAGTAGATGAAGAAGACGGTGGTGGTGATGATGGCGGTGGTGACGGTGAAGTACCTCCAAATAGTGATTGTTCCACTCTTCTTGTTCTTCTCAAACTTGAAAGAGTTTGCTCTATTTCAAGGTCTAACAAAGCGAATGTTTGAAGACCTCATTGTGAGCGACGCATACAACCTGAAAAATAACAAGAGAAATTAAGAACACAACTAAGAGGTATATGGAAATTTGAAAATTATGAGTGATGATCTAGTCTTGAATACTAATTAGTACTTATTACTCCAATTAAATTACCGTAGCTCCCCGGCAACGACACCAAAAACTTGTTGGTTGTTTACACTAACGAGTTTCAATCCAAGCAAAGGATAGTTTACTCAACTTAACCAAACTCTGCAAGTATATAGAGGTAGTATAGTCAAGGTCGAACACAAGGAGCTTAGTTAACTTAATTGAGCACAACAGTATTAAAGTTCAACAATCTAGACCGATATTAAAGAGTAGGGAAGATTTGTCTAAAAGCATAAAATTCAGATTTTAACTACAGGAAATTCAAATTTTAATTAGCAAGAAAGAACCACAAAAAGAAGTTCGATTCAAGAATTATTAGGAATCTTGGACATTAGGATTTCATTCACATATCATAGCAATCAAGGGAACACAATAATTTAAACATACATAAGGTCATGTTTCAAGGAAAAGTTGTGTTACATTTCACCTCCCGGTGCAAATGCAACGATCATAACTCAAAACAACACTCTTATGTATGAGTTTCATTTTTTATCACAAAAAGTTCCTCAACTCATCCCTCTCTACTCTCGTAGAAGAGGAAGAGTTTCCAAGAAGAGCACCTCCATACATTCCTACTTATCTTCTCAGATCAAGCAAGAAGGTAGAAAATATGCACATAAGGTGGCCAACAATACATGCAAGAAGAAGAGTAAACCGACACTTTCATGGTTAGGAAACAAGAAAAAAATGTATTTAGTACAAAATTACTTGTTCCATACATGCTATGACATGGGAGCTACTCTCCCATGCCCAAGAAAAAGGAGTCTATTCGTCCATAATGATGTACAACAGATCTGCTACAGAAATTTCAGTTCTAGACATGGTTTAGAAAGGAAAAGACAAAGAGAACTAAAGATGTAACCACAAGAAGGAAGAATTCCGGCTTGAGGATGAAATTCCCCTTCTTTAGCTGCTCCAAGACGAACTAACTCCTATCCCAAGAAGCTGCTCAGAGTTGGGGAAGCTTGGTTCCACCTTGAATAAGACAATGGAGAAGTGGAGAAGAAGAAATGGTCTCCTTGTGTAAGAAACCACCTTGGATCCCTCCAAATCGCCTTCCTCTGCTCTCCTCTGGCTCTGGGACAAGAGAAAATCTTCAAATGACCGAATGTAACTGTCCCTTGCCTTCTCTCCTTGTTTTAAAATCGAATTCTAAATTTTTGTATTTCTAAAACTGCCAGGTGCACGCCGTGCATTTTGGGTGCATGTCGTGCACCTACAGTGTAGTTTGCATCAGGCTGATCTGTGCACGGCGTGCACTGAGGATATGTATGTCGTGTGACTTTCCAGAACATTTCTTTAGCAGTTTGCGTTCCAGGTGCACGTGCGTTCGTCCTTCTATACGCTTCTAGAAACTCGCACGTTGTACGTTTCCTCCGTGCACGCCATGCATTCTTTTGGCTGAACGAACCAGTCGTTCTCTGGAATGGTGCACGCCGTGCATTTTGACTTGCATGTCATGCATTCTGTTGTTTGAGTGAACCAGTCTTTCTCTGGAATGGTGCACGTTGTGCATTTTGACTTGCACGCCGTACATTCTGCTGTTTCAGCAGAAATAACATCTGAATTCAGTTCTTTTTGTGGTAAATCTGCAATGCAAGTTATGGAATAAGTAGAATAACAAAAAGATGGCAAAAGTAATACGAAAAGAGATTGAATTATATCAGAATGAACCAAATTCGTGTGTGATAACATGTGAAAAGATGATATATAATTCACACAACAATCCACTTCATTGAAATTTATACTATGGAGTGTTGAAAATGCAAACTGAATGTATTTCGTTTAATCTTGTTGATACTTATTTAGTTTGCAACCCTTATTGCATCATTTCATCTTATTGTTCTATTTTGTAATGGAAACCCTAAATTGATGAATTGCTTGGACTGTACGTTTCTTTCCTCTCTATTTATGCATGTTTGGTTGCTGATACTATTATTATCTGTTAGTGGTGGTACATTAAGGGTTCCAACCCCATTGTATAACTTTTCAGATATATGGGCTTTTGGGTGCTCTCACCTAAGTCCCAACTGCTCTTAATTGATATATATATTATTATACATGATTGTGGGTGCTCTCATCTCCTACCCAGGCACAAAATGTGGAAGTGTTCTGGACCTACTTTAAGATGGTTTTAGTCTAATATTTAATCTACATTCATAACTCTAATTGTTTATTTATTTCTCTCTATTTGAGATTTTAAAGGTAAGAATTGATAATTGTAAACTTTATTGTTTTCTTGAAATAGTCTTTTTGTCTTACTATATGAAGATTTCTTTTGATATCTAATGGGATGATTCTTTCTCTTTTGTTTGGGAAGCCTAGTTATATTATTTGTTGTCACTTTTTCCCTAATATTATCCAATCACTGTTATATACACATATCAGATTTTATGCTGACAACATCCACTTTGTCTTCTCTTTTGGGGTATGCTTCCAACTCCTAGGTGAAGAACAAGGAGGAGTGGTCCATAGCTGATCAAGGCTTATCTAGGTGTAGCTGATCTTTCTTGGGAGGTAGATTGAAGTGGTTAGTTTAACCTCTGTTGATCATATGCTCTAGATTTGTTTTCATTTATGCACACCTTATGTGGTGAAGAACAATGATAAACATGAACATTGTAATAGTTAGATTTTTATCTTCCGCTTCTACACTTTTATGGTGAATGATACATTACATAATTAAATTGTATTATATCATCCTTTTCCAAAAAAAGATTATCAATTTGGCATTGTATGGTTTTATATTATTTCATATCGAGTATGTGAGTGGATTCCCTCTCAGGTCCCACTCATTACAAGTAGCTAAGGACTTTAGTGAAAACAAGGATTTCATTACTTTGATGCTTACACATTTTTAGAAAAAAAATCTCATCCATTAGTCTTCTTATTGTTTTGGCTACTATACATAAACTTAGAGTCCATCTAGATGTCATGGATACTTTTTTGGTTGAAGATCTTAAAAAGGAAATTTATATGGATCAATCAAAAGGTAATGCTACTCCTAGAGTACACAAAGTTTGTAGGCTTGTCAAGTCATTGTATGGAATGATAAGTTTGATAAAATGTTTTATCTTCTAAATTTATTGTGAATGAATCTGATCAATGTATCTATTCCAAATATGTAGATAATGCTTTTATTGTTATGTCTTGTACATTAATGATACTTTACATTTGTATCCAACATTATATTATAAATGTAACTGAATATTTTCTTGCTAACAATTTAGATATGAAATAATTAGGAATTTTGAAGTCATCCTTGCTATTAAATTAAGTAGATTTGATCTAGTTTTGTACTCCATCAATCCCATTGCTAATAAAATGTTGAGAATATTTGAGATGTTTGATTGTATACCTATGAACACACCTTATGATCCTCCACTCCATTTTGAGGTCCTTAATGGCAATCCAGTAGATCTTCACAAATATGCACAAGCCATAGGAATATGAAGCTTGTTGTATCTAGTAAACAACACTAGACTTGATATTAGGTACACAAGTTATTCTAACACATACCACTAGAAGGATTTTTTAGGGTTTTTAAGTACCTTAAGGAGCCGCTTGGATAGTGTATTTCAAAGTCGTATTGTAGTTCATTTCTGTATTCTAAAAACCATACTCACAAATACACTATTTGGATAACAAAGCATGTGATGTCAAATATCAATAGTCTACGGTATGGTATTACCACTTTACATAAATTAGTTCTCCCAAAGTCCACCAACATTGGTGTGTTTAAGAATACCACATGCCAGAATTTGAACCAATCTCTCCCAAACCCTACTTGAACCCCCTTTCTCCTAGTTCATTCCTCTATTCCTCTGCCTCTCCTCGTTCATCCTCTGTGTCTCCTCATCCCTCTCTAGGTTTTCTCATTTCCTTTCTGTTTGATAAGTTTTTTCTAGTGATGTTGTTGTCATCTACAAAGCCATGTTTCGATCTTAGTGGAGGTCCAGGAGGCTGTTAAATATGGTTCTTTCAAATAAGATGCCACTTTTGGATCTATAGTCGCATTCAAATCTATCATCATGTCTGGGAAGGATTAGGTGCTTCTTTCCTTGAAGGCAACTACTTGTTAAAGGTTGGTGTTACTTCCAATCCGAGGAAGAAAAGCAAGTTTGTTCCCTACTTCTTCCCTTTCACTTTTCCTTTTTAAATTGATGTTTCCCATCTCTTTCCTCTATCTCTCTCTACAACATGGATTCACTATTGGATTCATCAGACATGCCTGGCTATGTATGTTCAACTAGCACTGATGCGATGAGCCCCATGTATTATTTGCACTAATTATTTCCTATTTTAATTTTCTACCTGTGCTTCAGGTCCTATATCAATCTAAGCATTGTAAATAAGGAAGAGAAAGGGGTAGGTTAACTGCTAGCTTCCCCTCATGATGATAATAAAACCAATTTTGTGTCATTGTATGTTGGATTGCTTTCTCTCCACACACAACACACCAACTTCGTTGTTTTCTTAACCTTCAAACAATATATGTTGTGCCATTGTATTGTCTTGCTATGAAGGTTTTTAGAGAAATATAGGCACAAAGTGAAATAGAAATAAAAATTTTCTATTTGTATTCCCAATGATTTAAAGATCACGTCAACAACTATATAATGGGAAGGATGGTTTAATGAGTTTATACCTGGTCCTGGACAAGTCTAGCGACTATAATATGTTGCAGTAGTGCAACATTCCTAGTTGCACTGGGACAACATATACAACATCTCCTGGTCTTCACCATGGACTGCAACCTAACATTGTCCTCCTAGCAGGAGACAACAGCCTCCTCACCTCTATGGTAGTCCACACAAACCACCTAGAACGCTTATTGTACTACTATAATAGACATGTCGGACCTATCCCTCCTGTTGGTGTACTAGTCACCAACTTGCTATCCCACAATTGTTTTCCCTTTCTATCTCTCCCTTTATCAGGTAGGACTTACTCATGCTCTCTATTGGTTACCACAACTAGAGAGGACAAAAATTTTCATATGCAATTGAGTTGTGTATGAAAATCCCCAGTACCCATCTATTTATAGAAGGGGTTAGGGTCTGGATTCACAATGTGAGTGGGAGTGGAATGGACCGAAATATCACAAAATTCACAACCTACAAGAGACAAACCGGTCAGTTCACCAAGTGAACCAGTCAGTTCACATGTGATCTGATCGGTTCGCTCACTGAACCGTTCATTTTTTCATGTTTCCCAATCGTATATGAATTGGCAATTCAAATTCAATTAATGCATAACATGACGTTAGCACTAATCCTTGATGTAATCAAATTTGTTCACGAACTAGGTGTCTTTTCATTACAATTTGGTCATCTCATGACCCCAACCTATCGGTTGGTGACCCAATCCAATCAGTTCCCAATGTGAACCGGTCAGTTTGCTCCCCAGTTTAGGCAGAACTCAAACAATTCACTTTCTAATCAACCTGACACTCCAATCGGTCGATTCATCACATGAGCCAATCGATTGTGAGTTCAATCAGATGATTTGTTGCTTGAATTGAATACTGAAATACTTTAGTAATCAATTCAATCATTATTCATTATTAAACTCCTCTTCTAGGTGAATTCCTATGTGTGTGACCCTATAGGCCCCACGCCACATTGGCAGTGAATGTCCATAACTAGCTTATGACATCACAAGCAAATAGTCGTGTCTGGTCACACATCAGTGCTATCCAAGTGAACAGGAAGTTGGAGAACAACTTCAACATACAATCTATGTAAGGTGTTATAGTGATTGTCTAATTCCTTTGTCTCTAATATTCAAAATGAACTCGAGGCATGGAACTGGATTTCTCTCAATATTTAATCCATGTTCCTTGAACTAGAGCAGACTGTCTGAGATATATGTGACCTCAATATCATATAGTGATTCACATGTGCATGTGCATGTGTTTCTCAGTCTCTCTTATCAAGTGGCCAGGATACCAAACTCCAGTAGGAGGGACAAATCCCATCTACATCACTTACAGTCAATGCCCATGTGTTACAGCTACCCAATCATCACTGTTATGGCAACCCTTATTCAGTATTACGTTGGATGATGTTAAAGTATACCGAACGACATATGATGATCGTAGTGACTTTAGGTCTAAGAACTATAATCACCACCTTCACTATGAAATATGACTATGACCACCAATTATGGTTTCCATGTGTCACTCTCAAGGTGGGTTTGTCCGATACACTATTCCTTAACAAGTATTTGTGTGTCTGGTTTGATATTACATATCATGATTGATGAGATTCTATCATTAAACAACACACACTCTAGTCTTAAGTGTTAGTGTTATCTATCTACCTTCCACAGTAACAACCGACAAGGGACATAATAAGAATGTACATACTCTTATCATATGTATGATCTCATTGTTCAAGTCACGTACTTGAAGACATATGTCATTGAGTAATATCATTCTTTAGACATTCATTATGTTTCCGCATCATCTCATATCTGAGTGACATAGAATGAATTGGAATCTAGTCTTTATTATTATTAATCAAATCCTTTATGTAATATGCATCACAATCATCATATGCTTGGCTCTCTGGGCATACCATACCAATAGTTTTCCTCTTCTTACTATCCACCTCTGTCTACCTCTTCTATCTCCTATAATTTTGTTTAACCTTCCACCCATTCCAGCTCATTATTTATATTATAGATTGAGAAATTCCTCATTCTTTACCATGTTGACACACAAAACAAGCTCAACTTATCAAACACCAATGGATAAGCTTCCATGATCCATTTGAGGGAATTTCTAATTCACATGCCACAATAAACAAACAAGTATACAAACAACATTGTATATGATTTCACAATAGTTTTTATTTATTCTTTGTAATAGGCTTTCATATTATGTTGATTTATTCAAATATTGTCTTATCCATTTATCATCCATGTACGTCAAACTTGAGTATTGCATCAATTCCATTTAACGCTACTGCTACTTTCAATTTTAGATAACTTCATAGATGGATTGCAATTTTTTAGGTTTTTTCTATTAAATAGCTTCTCAAAGAGGCATAATTTGAGCTTCTACTATGCATTAAAACTTCATAGTTGTATTGAATATTTTTTCAGCAAATATTATTGTAGCAAATACTTGTGCATAAGGTAAATTTTCATTATATAACCTAATATAGTCTTCAATTTAAGACTACATAATTTAGCACAAATTGTTTTGTGTGCCTATAGTTAATGGGTAGTTAACTACTTTTATCTATATCAATACTTGATTTAGTATATATATCAAATGATACTTTTTAGTATTTAGTTATAAATGTGAACATTGTCAGATAATGGATTGGTAAGTTTTAGTAATTATAGACATTCCCACTTTGACTTATGGGTATGCCTCCACAAATAATATGATTCATGTTATATTGACTTTTAGATATGCTTGTGTCTATTTAAAATGTCATTATGATAATAATCTTAATGTATATATTGTAGTGTTTGATATGGTCACATGGAATGAGTGATCAAATAGAATGTCTTTGTAGAAAGAGATAATGGATGGGGAAGAGGAGAAAGAGAATAATGATTGGGAGTGGTTGGTTTGGGTTGTAGGCTAGGTGATGGTTGAAGGTGGTGGTGGTTGTGGATTGGTTGGTTGATTGATTGGGTTTGGTTATGGATTGTGTGATGGTTTAAGGTAGTGTTGGTTGTGGATTGGGTAGTTGGGTCTGATTTGGTGATTAGTTTTGTTTGGGTCTAAGTAGTTGATTGGTTTTTGTTGGGACTAATTGGGTGAGTGGTGATTTAGGAAATGATTGCAACTACTAGTAGCAGCTAGATAGGCCACATAAACCCAACAATCGGTTGCACAACTAGTAATAGAGGAGAGAAGGAATAATAGATGCTTTCAATTACGTTATTAGGTGATGGTTGTAGGTCAGTGAGTGGATTGGGTGAGAGAGTGAATAGGGTGAGTGGGTGGACTGGGTCAGTGGGTGGATTAGTGAGTGGATGAGTCCAAAATTTATGCTAGTTCTAGGTATCCAAAGTTTTATCTTTAAGGATTACACTAGCATATTTGTTTATCATTTCTTAGATTCTAGAAATGTAGTTTTGAATATAGGTTGTGTAGGAAAATTATATACACATATAGATTATACTATATATACATTTGAATGCATGTGTTTTTTGTGGTTCAAGTTTTTATGAGAACATAAGCATGAGTTTATATGATTGATTATGGAGAGCATGAGTTCTAGTTGGAGGTGTTGGTGTTGGTCGAAGGGTTGGATGGTTAAGTTTGGTGGGAAGGTGTTGACTATTTTTGATCTAAGTGAGTCTGGTGTGGATGGTTGAGTTTGAGTTGGGTTTGGATGGCACTTTCCTGGGGGTACATCTTCTTGGTCTACTACTTGGGTGATTGGGTATTAACTAGGTAAGGAAAGGATTGATTGGGTAGTGATGCTTTGATTGGCTTCTTGGTCTACATAGAGTGCAAAATTTACTGGGTATTTGAAATAGATGGGATCACATCCCACTACCATGGTCTCAAGTCAAGACATAGCGGGATGGTAATAAAGCACTTTGTGGATTAGGTAACAATATGGAAAAGAACATATATATTTTGAACACCATGATTCCTATACGGGATAGTGTAGGGTAGACATACCTTTGTACTTTGATGTGTGCATGTGATGAGTATGTTGATTGAATGATTGGGTGGTATAAGGAAGAAGGAGGTGGTGAAATAGATGATGGCTATTTGTGCTTTGCTTTTATAGTAGCAACTTAGAGCATTAGGTGTGGCATTTCGTAGGATAAAAAGTAGAGTAGTAGGTGTAAATAGATGATGGCTTCTATTAATATTTTGTTTCATTCATCTTCTTGCTCTTATTTCATAGTAGAATCTTCTTTCTCTTATGTTATTTATGTTCTTCCTCTTGATTGATGTTAGTTTTGTCTCTCACATATTTATGATATTATTTTATTTATTTTGTGATTTAGGCCATTTCCACTCTGTTGATGAAAAATTCATGCGGAACTTGCTTCTATAACTACTATTGTTGCTGCATTTCTTCTACTGTGTTTTGTAATAAAAATGGAGCACTTTGTTGACGATGCCAAAAAATCAGTACTTATACTGGAATGTATGTTTATGGATTGAGAATTGATAGGTTTTGATTAGTAGGTGTGCCATTTCATATCTCTATGTTTGCTGGTTAAGAATTGATCAACTTTTTGTTGGGATGTGCTGGATAGTGTTGAAACTATGTCGTAATGTGTTGGAACTATGTTTGAATGTCTTGGAATTGATAAGTTTTTTGGTGGAATATGTTTGAACTGCCATTGACAATGGATAGATTATGAGTACTATTTGTATCATTTGGTAGCCTACAAATAGTCATTGAGAATTGATATACTTTTCACAATTGAATAGTTGGGTGTGTCTATTTAATTTTGAGTACTAGGTGTGCCACTTCACTTTTGTTCACTCCATACAGAAACAAGTATTGAGACCTATGCGATGAGATAAATACAAATTCTTCACTATAAATACTTGACTACTAAATAAAGTAATCTAAATGGTGGCATCTTTAATATCAGGATTTACATTTTTTTGTCATCCAAACAATTTAATTAAGAAAATAGTTAAAATCCCATCATTTATTAACTATGTAGTAGGTTAAATGGAGCCACTCAATAGGATCCTAAAGATAATGCTAGGTATAGTCTTCACTGCACTCATTTTCCATCCTTGCTAGAGGGGTTATACCGATGCAAATTGGATTACTATGGTTAGGAGAAAAGGATTTTCTCCCCCCTCCCCCTTACGCGGGCGGAGGTCGTACACCCAGGAGGGAGGTAAACCAAGGTTGCAATTGGGATTCGAACCCAGGTCCCTTCATGAGGGGACACTGTGCTCGACCACTTGGACCACTCCTTCCCGGACAAATTGGATTACTAATTCAAATGAAACCAAGTCAACTAGTGGGTATGTGTTTTTCCATGAAGGAGAAGTAGTTTTTGGGATAACTTCCAAAAAAAATATTAGATTTAGATCCACCATGGAGGATAGTTTCTTACTTTTATCAGGCTAATTGATTTTGTTTATTCATGTGGCATTAGTTCTTTGTTCAATCTGAGTATAGAAGAAATTTTCTCTGATTAGGTTTTAAGGTCATTAATGCTTGGTATAGACCAGACATAACACCCTTATAGTTCCCTACTATATGAGTGTAACTTGAGATCTGAAATTTAAGTGAGACATGCATAAGTGCTAGAGTGCTCAAGAAACAAGATTATTACAAAGGTTGTTTACACACATGCCAATTTGAGTTTATTCTCTTGATCACACTATGACGATGAGATTAATTAAAATTTGAATGAGAGAGTCTTTCTCAAGATGTAGTTCACCATGTCTCTTCAAATGGAAATGATTTATACCTAGAAATGGTTAAAAACCACAACCTACCTTTTTCGGGAAGATATTATTAAGATATATCTTGTTATTTGATTTTTGAGGTTTCATGGAACATATAGGGGTATTGTATTCTCTTTGTTATAAAAGCCAATTTTAGATTTTTTTTCATCATATTCAGTCCTATATTACTCACCTATAAATTGAGGAGTGTCCTTTTAAGTGGGAGAGTCTCCCAAACCCACATGGTCCTCTTAGGAAAATGGGAATTTATGACTCATTTGGCTTCTTTGTGCTTTGGGTCATCAAAATAAAAACACACACACATATGCATATATTACCATGTCACCCTCAGTCCATCCCGATTCGGTTCAATGATATGTGCACATGTGTTTACCTTTTGTTGGACATTTAATTTATGTTATGTTATTTCTAAATGGTCTTTTTTATTCTGTTTTGCATCATTTAGCACTATTGCAAGCACCACATCAGCAACAGATAACCTAGTTTTTAACCATGCTTCAAATTCACCCATAATGTGATGTTATAGATGCACATTATATCTTTGGGAATACCAAAAGTTACACATCGCAACATGTGTGTGGGCCATTACTGTAGAGCGGTCCCACAACACTTGCCTTTATATGAAGATGTCTTCCTTATTTGTAAATATACAAACAACTAGTTGTTCTACTGGTCCTCACTTGCATTGTAATTGCTTTCTTCTTCATGTTTGTTGCTTGTACTGATATCACATTGGTGACACTTTGTGACACCTCTTCCTTTTGCAACTAAGTGGGCTAATGAATAATTTAGACATAGAACTCTCTCTTGTAGTGAGTTGTTATACTAGATTTGGGGTGGTTGAATATTAGAGATATACTACTGAAAATCTTGTGTGAGGAGCAGAAAAATGTGTCTTGAAGACAGTATACACATGACTTTTCTTCTAGTCTCTGGATTTTTAACGCCTTTTTATTGAACCCTATATTATTTCTTATATTTTGTTAATTTTCTATCTAATAATTTAATTACATATTTTCAAAATTTAACAATTTCAAGACATAGTCATACACTCATTTTTAGATTTACCTATTTTATTCCTATTTCCTTGGTTTGGATTTGAAAACCATATAGTCGCTTGCATTTGTTGCTTCTCTTTGACCTAATCACTTTTTTGGTTTGCACTTCAACCAATAGAAAAAAAAAACATGATTTTGACTGACCTCTCATGGTGGTGCCTGAACCGCAGCCTAGTAACCTTCTCCTAGTTTGATGATGTCCCACCTCCTTCTCAGGTTATAAGTCTTAACTTTACTCATGTCTCAAAGGAAACTTACTATTTATGTCATTGTAGGATATTGTTCGCTCTCTCCAGTGAACTTTATGATCACTATCACAAAATCTCTACTACTTATTAACTCTATAAGTCTTTACACAACCATATTGGTGTACTGGATATTGGTCATGAGTGTGATGCTTTTGCACATGACTTAACAATAAGATGGTTGATGATATAACATGTTTTAGCTCAAGTATGAGTATACCAAAATCTCATATATAAATCCATGGCCAACAGTTATAACCTTGGAAAACATCCAAGTAGAAGCCCTCATAAATAAACTTCAACCTTCTTGGAAATACTTCACCAAGTTCCATACTCATAGACAAAGAAATTTGACTATGGTACCCTTCGTCAAATTCATTCAAACTAAGGATAGGAACATGGAAAAAATAAGAAGTCTAACCATGTTGTACAACTTATGTTAGGGGGGAAATCCAAGAGATAACACAACCACTCCAACAATAATAATAAATTCAAACAATCCTTTAAGGGCCACAAGAACCAAAACTAGAGTAGTAATATTAATAATCAAAGAGGAAAGCATGTCTATTATATGGGGGATAAATCATACCATTTAGAGAATGCGTGTAGATATCACAAAGGCCAGAGAAAGTAGAATGCCTATGATCCTAAAAATCTTGGAGTTAATATGATCACTATGATAAGTTCCTTCCTCATATGTAGACATGTTACAAAATCCTACTACTCCTTATGTTGATACATCGTCTTATTGGTACATAGTTCTGGTTCTACTAGTAATATCTGCTCTCACCAAATTCTTTTCTCATCCTATCACTTGAATCCCATAGAGGTATCAAGTTGGGATGTCTCACTCATCCACCATACTGATCACAAGCATTGGACAAGTTGATATAAATCTCACTTTTGAAAATGTTCTTAGATTGCATGACACTAAGCATTTTCCACATTTTCGTAGAAATCTTATTAGGCAGATTTGTTCTTCAACATTCTAGTCTTACCTTGATGTGTCAAGGAAATTGTATTATCATTTCTAAGAACAACTCTTATATTGGTCTAGGTTACATTTGTGGTGGACTTATTAAAATATCTTCCTTTACATGTAATGCATCTTCTTTCAAAGATATATTGTCTGCTATTTTGGTTTCTAAAATTTGTGATGTTTTCCATGCACATTTTGGACATGTGAAATATGATGAAATGCATGATTAAATTATAGATTATTCCTAAGACTCAATTTCTGTTTCAATGAATGTCAAATTTGTGCTCAAGCTAAGCTTCCTAAAATTCCATATAAATCAATACTAATGTATTAAAATCAATTTGTACCAATGTTTGTGACTTGAATAGCGTGCTTACTCTTGATAGTGTGAGATTATTTGAAACTGTTATAGTTGACTTTTGAAAATATTATTTTATTTACTTATATAAATCTAAAGATGAACAATTTGAAAATTTTAAGAGAGTGACATTCGATATAGGTGGTGAATAACTTCTAGTGAACTTCAAAAGTTAAATCAAGAAAGTTCCATCAGGACCAAGGAAATATTCATGAGATCACTATCAAGTATAAACATTAATCTAATGAAACCATGGAGAGAAAGGTACCATTGACCGACATGGTCAATTCAATGTTGGTGGAGTCTAGACTTAGTCATTGATTTTGGGAGGAAGCTCTTCAAACCGCCAACTACATTCTAAACTGCATCCCTTGTAGACATGTTGATTAAAACCCTTATGAACTTTGACCTAACAAGAAACTTGTCTGAAATACCTCAGTGTTCAAGGGTTTTTAACCAAAGTTAAAATCCCTAATAATATAATGAGAAAATCCCTAATAATATTACGAGAAAACTAGGACCTTAAACTATTGACACTATATTGCTAAATATGTTGAAAATAGTTATGCAAATAGATTCTAGTAACTAAAACTAAAATGCCTAACATTAGGACCAACTTTTTCTTGGGATACAATGTGTTTATGTTGTTTATAATGTAACCATATTTCCTATTAAGCAAAATGTTCCATGATAGGTTGCTGAAGGACCTTCTTCCTCTACTTCTCAAGAACCTACTTTAGATTCAACTTCATATGAAGTAGAGCATGAACATCTTATTGATGAAACTTCCAATGGCCTAGGTAGTTGCAAAAGGACCAAAGTTGATGAAAACTATTGTTCCAATTTCTACACATTTCTCGTATAAGAAGACCCATGTAACTACGGAGATGCCATGAAATCCTTACATGCTAGTTTATGAAAGAAAGCAGTTACTAATGAAACCGAATCCATAATGAGCAATAATTGTTAGATTATAACTGAGATTCCACCAGGATTTAAAACTATTAGATGTAAATGGGTTTTTAAGAAAATTATGCGGGCATATGGTTCCATATATAAGTTTAAAGATAGACTATTAGATCAAGTTTTTAGTCAAAAGGAAAGATTTGGTTGCATGAGTAGTTATGCAAATATAACCAATATCTCTTTCATTGGTTTTCTTGTTGCTCTGGTTGTTATCCATAATCTATGTCCTTGTATAGTCCTAATCAAACATCCAAATAATGGAATGATAAGTTTAATAAAATTGTTTTATCATGTGGATTTGTTGCTAATGAATCAGACATGTATATATTATATATATATATATATATTCAAAATTGTGGATGATGCTTGCATTATTAGTTGCTACATTTGATGATATTTTACTATTTGGATCCAACACTAATATTACAGGTGAAACTAAATCTTTTCTTACTACAAATTTTGAAATGAAAGATTTAGGAATTGTCCATGTAATCCTTAATATTAAATAAGGTAGATCCACTTCGAATTTTATATATAATCAATTTCAATATGTTGATAAAATCTTAAGAATATTTGATATGTTTACTTGTACACATGTAAACACACCTTATGAACCTTAACTACATCTTAAGGTGCATAAGGGCACTCTAGTGGATCAACACATATATGTACAAGTCATAGGAAGCGTATGTACCTAGAAAACGACACTAGATTGGTTATTGTATTTTATAAGTAGGGTGAGTAGGTACACAATTTGTTCGAAAACAAACCACTTAAAAGCATTGGTTAGAGTTTTCAAGTTCCTAAAACTGCTAAGTATTGTCTTCATTCACTAGTTCCCAATCATGTTAGAGGGTTATACATATTCATATTGGATTGTTTATTTAGATGAAATCAAGTCTACCTATGGGTATGTGTTTTCCCTTGGTCGAGGAGAAATTTCTTGATAATCTTCCTGACAAACTATTAGGACTAGATCCACCATGGAGGATGAGTATATTTGTTTATAATTAGATTTTTCTTAGGTCTAATGGCTTGAAAAGTTACTTCTTGAACTCCTCATAGTTTTAAAACTATTTCCTCATGTTTCTATCTTGGGTGATAATAAAGTAGTCATGGATAAAGCTAAATAGTCAAAAGGTAATTTGAGAAAGTGCTTTATGAGTTTGAAATATGCTATTTGAGATATCACATAACCCATAGAGTCATATATATTGAATATGCAAACTTTGCAGTAATGCAGATCCACTTACAAAGGGTCTAGCAAGGAAGCTAGTACTCAGTTCACCAAGGGGGTGTGTCTTCAGGTCATAAATATAACATTGCAGTGGCAACCTTATCATTTCAAAACTAGATATCCCACAAGGATTGGTTCAAAGAAACACCTAAACGATTGTGCTATGTGGAAGCACATACTTGGATTTTCATTTATGACCTTCTCTGTGGCTTTAGTGCTTCTTCTGTCTGAGTATAGGAAGAACTTTGTCTGAATGGGTATAATGCCATTAATGGCATGGTATAGACCAGACAATATATATTTGGATATCCCGGATACATGATTGTAGTCTGATAGCTAAGGTTAATGTGAGTTAGACATAGTGGCTAGAGTACTCATGAAACAAGATTCTTGCGGAGGCCGTTTATACAAACACTGATAGGAAGTCATTCTTATGCCCAATCTTTGATTGTATGATATATTGATTTCCAAATAAGGAAGTCTGGTTCAAGATATAGTTCATTGCATCTCTCTGGATGGACGAAAGTCATACTAGGCAATGGTTTAAAACCATGAATTATATTTGTTAAAAAATATATTAACGTCATATTTTATTGTCTATTATTTTTTTGAGATTTTATGGAATATGTAGGGTAGTGTTATATTGTGTTTGTTTGTTTTAAACTTTTGTCGGCCAACTTTAGTCACATATTTTTCACTGTTAAAGTGGTGTGTCCTTATGAATGTGAGAGTCTCCCAAGCACATCTGGGCCTCTCAGGCACATGAAAAATAATGAGTGGATGAGTTTGTTGATGTTTTGGGCCTTATCAAAATAAAAATTACACACACATGCAACACGTCATGCTTTATGCATGGTATGTAGGTGTGGTGTGGTGGGCATGTGTGATATCTCTTTTTATTGGATATTTGATTTTATGTTTTTGAAATTGAAAGCGCAATGTCAATGCCAATTAATTTAACTCTTAATCATGCTCTAAAGCCTCCCATTAACACTATGAAAGACACACAATCAACTGATGAAGACCAAATGTTGTATTTTGTAACACGCGTGTAGGTTGTTATCGTGAAATGCTCCTACTACGCTTCTTCTTTGTATAAGGAGACATGTTATTCCTTTGAAAATACACAAAGGAAAAGAAATTGCTCTTCTACTTTGGTAATTACTTTCATCTTCCTATTTGTTGCAAGTCGATGATCTTATGTTGTCGACACTTTATGGTGCCTCTTTTTCCTTAGACTAATGCTTCATTTGGAAAAACAGTGATGATTGCTCAAGTAGCGATGGAAAATCACAGATAATGGGTCAATGTTGCAAATCACTGTGCAAAACCTTTAGCTACCAATAGCTTTTATATTACATTATTTTTCTATCTGCAACAATTAGCATACTCTACCAAACATTCATTCCTCACTGTGAGAGATTTTTCAAATGACTGATTGGTGATAGGAAATTGGTGAAAAATGCAACCAGTTTCTTAGAAGCTACATGATGAGACAAAGAACACATTTAACACAGACCTCTAGTTTGCATTGAGAGACTATACCAGAGTTGGGGTTGATGAATATTGAAGATTGGCCATTAAACATATCATCCTAGAAGCGGCATAATCATTATGAAGACAATGTTCTCACGCCTTCATTTCCATGCTTTGGAGTTTGCATCTCTAAAGTAGTAATCTATTTTTCTTGAGTCATGTATGATTACTGCTTCCTTTCTTAATTTTGTGCCTAAAAATCTAATTAACTAATGTCTTAAATATGACATATGAGACATATGAGAAAACTTAAGTAAAATGCCATGGCTACAAAGTCTGAGGATGTCATACTAAGACTCCCAACCTTCTTGCTGCATAGGAGCAAGTGAGTTTCCATTGTGGTATTTTGATTGAGTGATATATTATTCCTTGTCCCTTCAATATAAGAAGGTTGGAAAATCACATTTGATATGTTTACCGAAAACCTCTCCTAATTATCAATTATTAAATGTTGTTTCCTAACTGACATATAGCTCGGTGGTCAAGTTTCCACCTGAGACTGTCTCTCTCTCCCATCGGTAAATTATTTCATCTCTATTTATCCTATATGGATAGTCAATATATGTGTGACTAGTAAAGTCTGCATGCAAAGTACAATAAGTTTTTTGCTTCATAGACTAACCGCCCTGCTTCATTATTCCATATTTTTTTCTTCTATTCGAAACAAACAACCATCGATTAACATGATTTTCCGTACTTCTCCCATTCTTATATTTCTCTCGAGTCGACATTTCCTTCTTTCCGTTATCAATTGGCTTGTTTCCTTAGTCATTTTACATATCATACAATCTCTAAAACTTGCATGATTATATTCTACCATAACATAAATCATCATTTCCCTTTCCAAAATATTTTTTCCTAACAACTTAACTGATAAAATATACACTAAATTTTAATCAAGAAATATATATATATATATAATAAAACTCATTAATTACTTTTTATAACTTAGTTGGATGATCAAACAACGTCCTCTCATTACTAATGAACAACTGAACTAGTTCATCACCAAATTGGAGTCGTTGCTTCCTGAGGAACAACGGAGAAACATGAATGGGGCATCCGCAGCCAAGGTTCTGAAGGAGGCCGGATTCTATGTGCAGAACGTGTAGAGGGAGGTTGAGAGACTCCAAAAGCTTTTGGACAACAACAATGCTCAAGCGCAGAATAATCACAACCTATAATGCTAGATTCTATGTCGTGCTTTGTGCCCAGTGCTACTAGTTTAGCTATATATTCCCAATCTATTTACTAGAAACTCGTGGAGAGAAAATAGTGGATTGTTTTTTTATGCCTTTGTATTTGTTCTTACATGAACAAGTCAATTTTATGTGATAACATGTTTAAATTTATTGATTTGACAAGAAAAAAAACAACGTCCTCTCATTATCAATATATATCCCAAAATATCCTCCATAAAAGCTTGCTTCACCATAAAAGGTTTAGGTACACATTTACACCAATTAATTTTCATAAGTCCTTCAGATTGACTAAAAGCATTATAATATCCTTTGAAGGGAATACTAAGTATTTCCCAAAATGCTCATGTGTAACATCCCAAGTTTTGATATCTAGTTTAACCTTCAATGTGAATTTCTCTAAGTATAAGTTAATTAAGGGTCAATTATGTGAAAAATTTCAAAATATATGATTCATGTCCCTAAAGCAGGAATTCAAGGACGTTTTTGACTTCTTATGATATGATGAGGCAGATCCTCAATTTTCCAAAGATTTAAAATTTTATTAAACATGATTAGAGATAATTTTGAATATTGAGTATAATTTGTTAATATATATTTTTTTGGATGACATTTCAAAATCTAGAAACATGATTGATCTCAAACTCAGAAAGTTTATGTATAATGAAAAGTTATTATTACTAATTTTTTTTTACAAATAATTGATTATCTCGTGAAATATTAGGAACTATAGAAGCTTAGAGTTAGTAATTAGTATTAGCATTTCTAGCATCCAAATAAGGAATCTATTGATCTACTCAGTCAAATTTTGATGACAAAATTTTCATAAAGTGGTTAGAATTGTAACAACCCAAAATTCTACCCAAGGTATATCAAGATATTTCATTTTTATTAGAAATATATTAATTATCTTATGAACTTATTTGGTATAAAACGTTAAGTAGTGGGTCTAGCTACCCGTTTAAGTGATCTATGTGCATTAAAAATAAAATAAAATCGAACCATCATGAACATTTAAAATAAATTATATATATTTTCCTAGAAATACTACATAATGAGAACGAGCTTCTATCCAAACTTGGTTCAAATATCCTCCTTCATAAAAATTTATGATCATAAGTGTCTTTTATGCAATATTGGCATGCAATGACATAATCATAATCAAAACCACGATGAGAGCTTTGTACGGATATATTACAATTCCAAATAGTAAATTCACGAGTATACTTTGATCCCAAGCCAAATGACAAGTGGTTATTTAGACTATCTAATTTAAATATTCGTAGGATGTGAGTTGGAGCTTAACTGTGAATGGAAAATTGTCAATAGTTGGTTGACAATGAAAGAAATGGTAGTATTTTATTAGGTTTGTAATCCAAACCATACTTCTCGGAGCTGTTCCAATACTAATTGGCAAACAAGTCCGAATAGGGTTGGTTGGTGGGGGTATTAAGGCTATTATTATATAAGACCAACACCGTGTGAGGCTTTGGGGAGGGTTTTCCACTTGCAGTCTTGCACATCGGCGGGATTAAAGTAGATACGAGGAAAAGATATCGTCTGGAGACTGCCGCCGGCTGGAACAAAGTAGGAGACCTTCAGCCGCAATGGTATTTGGGGTCTTTGAACTGGAAAGGCAATTTTTAAAGAGGGTCAAGGCAAGGGGTAAGGTCTTTTCCTATCGCGCATCAACGATTCTAGTACAGGCTTCCTCGATCTCTTCCCTCCTTCTTGAGCGGTGAAGACATGTTCCTCTGCCAGCAGGTCTGCGCGGCACACAAGAGTTGCAGAGGAGAAGGAAGCCCCCGACAAGGATGAGATAGTATAGATGGACGGGAGTGTCGGTGCCCTAGAAAGGCACAAGTTTCTGCGGCCCGATCCAAGCGCCAGATACCAAGCCAAGGCCATCACTAGTTTCCCGATCCCTGTGAGGCAATACTCTGTTTTACAGAATAAACAGGGGCTACGCGAGGAGGATGACAGACATCCGACTTGAGTTTGGTCGGGCCAGACCCTTCGTGGATCCCGCACTAGATCCAAATAGCTATGCGGCTCCTTCTATCAAGGGCAAATGTCCTGCTCAAACATTTGATTATGTATGGGCGTCCATGATCACCCCAATAAGGTAAACGTTTGTTTAGATCATATATTGTGATCACTGAATCCGTTTTGTTCGTATAAGCTACCGAATGAAAGCCCTCAAGGTCTACAATTTTATATAAAAGTTAGATTTATAGGTTGATTAATGATATAGTCATGGATTTTATAGAAGTGTTGCATTCATATAATCATGGATTGTTAGTAATAAATAGTTGTAATGGGTCATTAAATTTGAGAAAAAGATTTTAGATTGCTAATGATGTCTAGAGAAGATATAATACATCTGATCATAATGAATGATGCAAGACTTCATATTGTTGTGCTTGAAGGCTCTATTAGGAGTGGTAACCGTAATCTAGTTCAATAAAATGACATGATGATAAGTAAATGTCCCAAATATCACCATGAAATTAGTTGAACATATGAGACATGTGTATAATCTATTAGATCGGTAACTATGTATAAGTGAAGCAACTTTTGGTAAATTCTCCTACACATCTAAGATGGTATGGGAAACCTAATTAGACCTAAGAATAATGGGTTTTGGGTTTAATGGCTATTCATGAATTGTTCATGATATTTTCAGGAAATAGGATCTTGATTTAAAGGTTCCAGGACTAAACATAGGTTTCTGCAACAAAGGTAAGTGGTCCATGCACATGAGTACTCATAGTTTATGTTCAATATGTTTACATGTCTCCTAATAAGAGTTTCATGATCTATGTGATTTAATGTTCTAAGACTTCAATGTTAAGATTTGCAAACAATATTATTCTCATATTTCTATCTTTATGCAAGTATAGATACCTAAAGTCTAAAATAGTGATATGTTGCTCAAAATAGTTGTGAGTCATGGACCAAGTCCATGAGAAAGTTGAAGAATCATATTCCTATAAGATTTCTTAGAAATGTTTGGAAGTAATGAATACGATTTCAAGATAAGATATGCCAGTAATGTATCCATACTTATTTGATGATTTCAAATAGCTTTGTATTAAGAATATAAGTACACATATGTTATTAGAATTTCTCATATTTATAGTCATAGTTATGTAGTAAGATTTTAAGTAGAAACATGCTATTAAGATTTCATACATATGTAGAAATCTAAGAACTAGATTCCTTAGAATAAATAGTATCTAGAATACAAGTACAATGTCAGAATATGAATTTGAAAATATTAGGACATGATGTAATAATAAAAGTACGTTTGGGATCAGAAGGTATTGTAAAATGAGTTTATGATGGCATTGTAAGATAATGACAAATTAAGTTATGATTAGGTTGCAAGACAATATTTTATGATATTTCTATCCTGATATTTAAGGTTTAATATGTAAGTTTTTATAAAAATATTAAGGTTCAGGGTAACATCATATCTAACAAGAAGGATTGAACCATCTTGTCAGAATTCATATTTTTAGATATGTTGTACTTAAAATACGTTTATGAACCTGACTTAAGATACTTTGTATACCTAGTAATTCTATGAGCATTTCAGGTCCTTTTTCCTAAGCTATTTATCATATCATTGGTATAAGTGAAGTAATTTGACCAAATAAGAGTTTTAAAATAAAGTTTACCCCGATAATGAGATACATGTTCAAATCCAGCAATCAACTCAGTTAGAACTTAAGAATAAAAAGATTTAGACTCAGACTTAGACTACTCACTGTGTGAGTAGCCAGATTTTGAATAAAGGTATATGATATGTGTTATAGACCCAATACCGATTATGTAGTAATTGAGATACATGTTTACATTCATATATAGATTCAGATTCAGATATAGATTCAGATTCAGATTCAGATTCAGAATTCAGTACATGTTTAGTACTCAGTTTCAGATAAGTTTAGATTCAAAGTTTAGTAAAGATAGACTTAAGATAATTAATTTGAAACATTCACATAATGCATTATATAATAAGTCCTCACCAGAGAGTCCCGGGACGATTTAGAGGGCGCGCTGTGCCAGACACTACGGGTGTCACAGAGGGCATTTGTGCCAACAGAGGGCACGTTGTGCCAACAGAGGGTGCATTGCACCATAGAGGACACTTCAGTGTCAACAGAGGGCACATTGTGCCAACAGAGGGTGCATTTCACCATAGAGGACACCTCGGTGTCAATAGAGGAGGACTTATTGTATAATGGTGGCCACAAATAGATAAAAATCGTAAGTAAAAGATATTTTAGATTAGAGTATGTTTGTAATCTCATCCATGAGTGTGATGAGAGGAATTCATATGAGATAAGTTTGACCGAGACACGTTGGTGTAGGACATGAGATCCATGGTATAGGTCTCTAGAAAAGATAGAGTAGAAAGATAAGAGTTAAAGAAGTCAAGAGATATTATGTTTTCAGATTTTAATCAGCATTTGCTATCAGTTTTATAGTGTCCAAGAATATTTTTATAACATTGTTAGCTCTTCAGTAATGTACAGTTTAGAATACTCATGCCACTTACTCTAACGACTATTTTTTCCAATGCATGGCTGGGGCTGTGATGTCCGCAGGTTCTGGAGCAATTGAAGAACAAAGGGACTAACAAAGGCTTAAGAGACTTTCAAGCTTGCCTAGTGGGGTTCCATCTACCTAGATGATCCTGAGTATTGACATCTTTTTATTATGAACTTATGCATAAACATGATGTAGTTTTATGTTGACAAAAAGCTATGTACGAATCAGTTTTACTAGTTTTGCAAAGTGTTTCATTTACTTTTATTGCAATGGTTATCATGTTTGTGACACTCCCAGATGAAAAGAATTTTTTTTGCTTCCGCTCATGTGTTATGAAAATATGGGTGTTACAATATGGTATCAGAGCAATTTGGTAAATGGCCACTAGGCAAACATGATTCTCATAGTCACCCTAGAGTGAAGAGATAAGAGATTAGATTTTAGGGATAGATTCCCATAGAAAGATACAATGACATAGAATGGCCCATAGTTTTCACCTTAGAAGAAATAGAGATGTCCGAGAGAGATGTTTATATTTTAGGTCTCATGTTTCAACCTAACCCTAGCTAATGATGTTGCTTCTCCATTCTCAATGGTTATGGCCAACCAATTGAGAATTGAAGAGGAATGTCATAAGCACTAGACTTTGATGCATCTCTCATTTCTTACTAGTCCGTGTGGTATGGGACACATGTGTTAGTAGGTTAGTGAGAGATAGCATGACAGGATCTCACATCTGTGGGTATGTGCTTGATCACCACATATCTAGAGGTGTAGGAGATACCTGGAAGACCTAAGATTAGATGGTCAACTATGTCTAATGTTAGAAATTCATGAGAAGGTTGAGGTAGATTCCCTAAGTATAGAGCCAAGTTTAGTTTCATAAACCCTAAGTATGAGTTTAGAAGTAGACCAAGGTAATAGATAATACTCACATAATTCTTTTTATGAAAACACATTATATATCTCTTTTCATGTAAAATTTTTGAACATAAGTGTGCCTTATAATAAATGAAGACGTAAGCAGAACCCTAAGGTGGGTAGTAGCCTAGAGAAATTTCGAGGATGAAATTTATTTTAAGGTGGGTAGAATTGTAACATCCCAAATTTTGATATCTAGTTTAACCTTCAATGTGAATTTCTCTAAGTATAAGTTAATTAAGGGTCAATTATGTGAAAAATTTCAAAATATATGATTTATGTCCCTAAAGCAGGAATTCAAGGACGTTTTTGACTTCTTATGATATGATGAGGCAGATCCTCAATTTTCCAAAGATTTAAAATTTTATTAAACATGATTAGAGAAAATTTTGAATATTGAGTATAATTTGTTAATATATATATTTTGGATGACATTTCAAAATATAGAAACATGATTGATCTCAAACTCAGAAAGTTTATGTATAATGAAAAGTTATTATTACTAATTTTTTTTACAAATAATTGATTATCTTGTGAATTATTAGGAACTATAGAAGCTTAGAGTTAGTAATTAGTATTAGCATTTCTAGCATCCAAATAAGGATTCTATTGATCTACTCAGTCAAATTTTGATGACAAAATTTTCATAAAGTGGTTAGAATTGTAACAACCCAAAATTCTACCCAAGGTATATCAGGATATTTCATTTTTATTAGAAATATATTAATTATCTTATGAACTTATTTGGTATAAAACGTTAAGTAGTGGGTCTAGCTGCCCGTTTAAGTGATCTATGTGCATTAAAAATAAAATAAAATCGAACCATCATGAACATTTAAAATAAATTATATATATATTCCTAGAAATACTACATAATGAGAACGAGCTTCTATCCAAACTTGGTTCAAATATCCTCCTTCATAAAAATTTGTGATCATAAGTGTCTTTTATGCAATATTGGCATGCAATGACATAATCATAATCAAAACCACGATGAGAGCTTTGTACGAATATATTACAATTCCAAATAGTAAATTCACGAGTATACTTTGATCCCAAGCCAAATGGCAAGTGGTTATTTAGACTATCTAATTTAAATATTCATAGGATGTGAGTTGGAGCTTAATCATGAATGGAAAATTGTCAATAGTTGGTTGACAATGAAAGAAATGGTAGTATTTTATTAGGTTTGTAATCCAAACCGTACTTCTCGGAGCTGTTCCAATACTGATTGGCAAACAAGTCCGAATATGGTTGGTTGGTGGGGGTATTAAGGCTATTATTATATAAGACCAACACCGTGCGAGGCTTTGGGGAGGGTTTTCCACTTGCAGTCTTGCACATCGGCGGGATTAAAGTAGATACGAGGAAAAGATGTCGTCTGGAGACTGCCTCCGGCTGGAACAAAGTAGGAGACCTTCAGCCGCAATGGTGTTTGGGGTCTTTGAACAGGAAAGGCGATTTTTAAAGAGGATCAAGGCAAGGGGTAAGGTCTTTTCATATCGCGCATCAACGATTCTAGTACAGGCTTCCTCGATCTCTTCCCTCCTTCTTGAGTGGTGAAGACATGTTCCTGTGCCAGCAGGTCTGAGCGGCACACAAGAGTTGCAAAGGAGAAGGAAGCCCCCGACAAGGATGAGATAGTATAGATGGATGGGAGTGTCGGTGCCCTAGAAAGGCACAAGTTTCTGCGGCCCGATCTAAGCGCCAGATAGCAAGCCAAGGCCATCGCTAGTTTCCCGATCCCTGTGAGGCAATACTCTATTTTACAGAGTAAACAGGGGCTACGCGAGGAGGATGACAGACATCTGACTTGAGTTTGGTCGGGCCAGACCCTTTGTGGATCCCGCATTGGATCCAAATAGCTATGCGGCTCCTTCTATCAAGGGCCAATGTCCTGCTCGAACATTTGATTATGTATGGGCGTCCGTGATCACCCCAATAAGGTAAAAGTTTGTTTAGATCATATATTGTGATCACTGAGTCCGTTTTGTTCGTATAAGCTACCGAATGAAAGCCCTCAAGGTCTACAATTTTATAAAAAATGTTAGATTTATAGGTTGATTAATGATATAGTCATGGATTTTATAGAAGTGTTGCATTCATATAATCATGGATTGTTAGTAATAAATAGTTGTAATGGGTCATTAAATTTGAGAAAAATATTTTAGATTGCTAATGATGTCTAGAGAAGATATAATACATCTGATCATAATGAATGATGCAAGACTTCATATTGTTGTGCTTGAAGGCTCTATTAGGAGTGGTAACCGTAATCTAGTTCAAGAAAATGACATGATGATAAGTAAATGTCCCAAATATCACCATGAAATTAGTTGAACATATGAGACATGTGTATAATCTATTAGATCGGTAACTATGTATAAGTGAAGCAACTTTTGGTAAATTCTCCTACACATCTAAGATGGTATGGGAAACCTAATTAGACCTAAGAATAATGGGTTTTGGGTTTAATGGCTATTCATGAATTGTTCATGATATTTTTAGGAAATAGGATCTTGATTTAAAGGTTCCAGGACTAAACATAGGTTTCTGCAACAAAGGTAAGTGGTCCATGCACATGAGTACTCATAGTTTATGTTCAATATGTTTACATGTCTCCTAATAAGAGTTTCATGATCTATGTGATTTAATGTTCTAAGACTTCAATGTTAAGATTTGCAAACAATATTATTCTCATATTTCTATCTTTATGCAAGTATACATACCTAAAGTCTAAAATAGTGATATGTTGCTCAAAATAGTTGTGAGTCATGGACCAAGTCCATGAGAAAGTTGAAGAATCATATTCCTATAAGATTTCTTAGAAATGTTTGGAAGTAATGAATACGATTTCAAGATAAGATATGCCAGTAATGTATCCATACTTATTTGATGATTTCAAATAGGTTTGTATTAATAATATAAGTACACATATGTTATTAGAATTTCTCATATTTATAGTCATAGTTATGTAGTAAGATTTTAAGTAGAAACATGCTATTAAGATTTCATACATATGTAGAAATCTAAGAACTAGATTCCTTAGAATAAATAGTATCTAGAATACAAGTACAATGTCAGAATATGAATTTGAAAATATTAGGACATGATGTAATAATAAAAGTACATTTGGGATCAGAAGGTATTGTAAAATGAGTTTATGATGGCATTGTAAGATAATGACAAATTAAGTTATGATTAGGTTGCAAGACAATATTTTATGAGATTTCTATCCTGATATTTAAGGTTTAATATGTAAGTTTTTATACAAATATTAAGGTTCAGGGTAACATCATATCTAACAAGAAGGATTGAACCATCTTGTCAGAATTCATATTTTTAGATATGTTGTACTTAAAATACGTTTATGAACTTGACTTAAGATACTTTGTATACCTAGTAATTCTATGAGCATTTCAGGTCCTTTTTCCTAAGCTATTTATCATATCATTTGTATAAGTAAAGTAATTTGACCAAATAAGAGTTTTAAAATAAAGTTTTCCCCGATAATGAGATACATGTTCAAATCCAGCAATCAACTCAGTTAGAACTTAAGAATAAAAAGATTTAGACTCAGACTTAGACTACTCACTGTGTGAGTAGCCAGATTTTGAATAAAGGTATATGATATGGGTTATAGACCCAATACCGATTATGTAGTAATTGAGATACATGTTTACATTCAGATATAGATTCAGATTCAGATATAGATTCAGATTCAATTCAGATTCAGAATTTAGTACATGTTTAGTACTCAGTTTCAGATAAGTTCAGATTCAAAGTTTAGTAAAGATAGACTTAAGATAATTAATTTGAAACATTCACATAATGCAGTATATAATAAGTCCTCACCAGAGAGTCCCGGGATGATTCAGAGGGCGCGCTGTGCCAGACACTGCGGGTGTCACAGAGGGCATTTATGCCAACAGAGGGCACGTTGTGCCAACAGAGGGTGCATTGCACCATAGAGGACACTTCAGTGTCAACAGAGGGCACATTGTGCCAACAGAGGGTGCATTGCACCACAGAGGACACCTCGGTGTCAATAGAGGAGGACTTATTGTATAATGGTGGCCACAAATAGATAAAAATCGTAAGTAAAAGATATTTTATATTAGAGTATGTTTGTAATCTCATCCATGAGTGTGATGAGAGGAATTCAGATGAGATAAGTTTGACCGAGACACTTTGGTGTAGGACATGAGATCCATGGTATAGGTCTCTAGAAAAGATAGAGTAGAATGATAAGAGTTAAAGAAGTCAAGAGATATTATGTTTTCAGATTTTAATCAGCATTTGCTATCAGTTTTATAGTGTCCAAGAATATTTTTATAACATTGTTAGCTCTTCAGTAATGTACAGTTTAGAATACTCATGCCACTTACTCTAACGACTGTTTTTCCCAATGCATGGCTGGGGACGTGATGTCCGCAGGTTCTGGAGCAATTGAAGAACAAAGGGACTAACAAAGGCTTAAGAGACTTTCAAGCTTGCCTAGTGGGGTGCCATCTACCTAGATGATCCTGAGTATTGACATCTTTTTATTATGAACTTATGCATAAACATGATGTAGTTTTATGTTGACAAAAAGCTATGTACGAATTAGTTTTACTAGTTTTGCAAAGTGTTTCATTTACTTTTATTGCAATGGTTATCATGTTTGTGACACTCCCAGATGAAAAGAAATTTTTTTTTTTTGCTTCCGCTCATGTGTTATGAAAATCTGGGTGTTACAATATGGTATCAGAGCAATTTGGTAAATGGCCACTAGGCAAACATGATTCTCATAGTCACCCTAGAGTGAAGAGATAAGAGATTAGATTTTAGGGATAGATTCCCATAGAAAGATACAATGACATAGAATGGCCCATAGTTTTCACCTTAGAAGAAATAGAGATGTCCGAGAGAGATGTTTATATTTTAGGTCTCATGTTTCAACCTAACCCTAGCTAATGATGTTGCTTCTCCATTCTCAATGGTTATGGCCAACCAATTGAGAATTGAAGAGGAATGTCATAAGCACTAGACTTTGATGCATCTCTCATTTCTTACTAGTCCGTGTGGTATGGGACACATGTGTTAGTAGGTTAGTGAGAGATAGCATGACAGGATCTCACATCTGTGGGTATGTGCTTGATCACCACATATCTAGAGGTGTAGGAGATACCTAGAAGACCTAAGATTAGATGGTCAACTATGTCTAATGTTAGAAATTCATGAGAAGGTTGAGGTAGATTCCCTAAGTATAGAGCCAAGTTTAGTTTCATAAACCCTAAGTATGAGTTTAGAAGTAGACCAAGGTAATAGATAATACTCACATAATTCTTTTTATGAAAACACATTATATATCTCTTTTCATGTAAAATTTTTGACATAAGTGTGCCTTATAATAAATGAAGACGTAAGCAGAACCCTAAGGTGGGTAGTAGCCTAGAGAAATTTCGAGGATGAAATTTATTTTAAGGTGGGTAGAATTGTAACATCCCAAATTTTGATATCTAGTTTAACCTTCAATGTGAATTTCTCTAAGTATAAGTTAATTAAGGGTCAATTATGTGAAAAATTTCAAAATATATGATTCATGTCCCTAAAGCAGGAATTCAAGGACGTTTTTGACTTCTTATGATATGATGAGGCAGATCCTCAATTTTCCAAAGATTTAAAATTTTATTAAACATGATTAGAGATAATTTTGAATATTGAGTATAATTTGTTAATATATATTTTTTGGATGACATTTCAAAATATAAAAACATGATTGATCTCAAACTCAGAAAGTTTATGTATAATGAAAAGTTATTATTACTAATTTTTTTTTACAAATAATTGATTATCTTGTAAATTATTAGGAACTATAGAAGCTTAGAGTTAGTAATTAGTATTAGCATTTCTAGCATCCAAATAAGGAATCTATTGATCTACTCAGTCAAATTTTGATGACAAAATTTTCATAAAGTGGTTAGAATTGTAACAACCCAAAATTCTACCCAAGGTATATCAAGATATTTCATTTTTATTAGAAATATATTAATTATCTTATGAACTTATTTGGTATAAAACGTTAAGTAGTGGGTCTAGCTGCCCGTTTAAGTGATCTATGTGCATTAAAAATAAAATAAAATCGAACCATCATGAACATTTAAAATAAATTATATATATATTCCTAGAAATACTACATAATGAGAACGAGCTTCTATCCAAACTTGGTTCAAATATCCTCCTTCATAAAAATTTGTGATCATAAGTGTCTTTTATGCAATATTGGCATGCAATGACATAATCATAATCAAAACCACGATGAGAGCTTTGTACGAATATATTACAATTCCAAATAGTAAATTCACGAGTATACTTTGATCCCAAGCCAAATGACAAGTGGTTATTTAGACTATCTAATTTAAATATTCATAGGATGTGAGTTGGAGCTTAATCTTGAATGGAAAATTGTCAATAGTTGGTTGACAATGAAAGAAATGGTAGTATTTTATTAGGTTTGTAATTAGAACCGAACTTCTCGGAGCTGTTCCAATACTAATTGGCAAACAAGTCCGAATATGGTTGGTTGGTGGGGGTATTAAGGCTATTATTATATAAGACCAACACCGTGCGAGGCTTTGGGGAGGGTTTTCCACTTGCAGTCTTGCACATCGGCGGGATTAAAGTAGATACGAGGAAAAGATATCGTCTGGAGACTGCCGCTGGCTGGAACAAAGTAGGAGACCTTCAGCCGCAATGGTGTTTGGGGTCTTTGAACTGGAAAGGTGATTTTTAAAGAGGGTCAAGGCAAGGGGTAAGGTCTTTTCCTATCGCGCATCAACGATTCTAGTACAGGATTCCTCAATCTCTTCCCTCCTTCTTGAGCGGTGAAGACATGTTCCTGTGCCAGCAGGTCTGCGCGGCACACAAGAGTTGCAGAGGAGAAGGAAGCCCCCGACGAGGATGAGATAGTATAGATGGACGGGAGTGTCGGTGCCCTAGAAAGGCACAAGTTTCTGCGGCCCGATCCAAGCGCCAGATACCAAGCCAAGGCCATCGCTAGTTTCCCGATCCCTGTGAGGCAATACTCTATTTTACAGAGTAAACAGGGGCTACGCGAGGAGGATGACAGACATCCGACTTGAGTTTGGTCGGGCCAGACCCTTCGTGGATCCTGTACTGGATCCAAATAGCTATGCGGCTCCTTCTATCAAGGGCCAATGTCCTGCTCAAACATTTGATTATGTATGGGCGTCCGTGATCACCCCAATAAGGTAAAAGTTTGTTTAGATCATATATTGTGATCAGTGAGTCCGTTTTGTTCGTATAAGCTACCGAATGAAAGCCCTCAAGGTCTACAATTTTATAAAAATGTTAGATTTATAGGTTGATTAATGATATAGTCATGGATTTTATAGAAGTGTTGCATTCATATAATCATGGATTGTTAGTAATAAATAGTTGTAATGGGTCATTAAATTTGAGAAAAAGATTTTAGATTGCTAATGATGTCTAGAGAAGATATAATACATCTGATCATAATGAATGATGCAAGACTTCATATTGTTGTGCTTGAAGGCTCTATTAGGAGTGGTAACCGTAATCTAGTTCAAGAAAATGACATGATGATAAGTAAATGTCCCAAATATCACCATGAAATCAGTTGAACATATGATACATGTGTATAATCTATTAGATCGGTAATTATGTATAAGTGAAGAAACTTTTGGTAAATTCTCCTACACATCTAAGATGGTATGGGAAACCTAATTATACCTAAGAATAATGGGTTTTGGGTTTAATGGCTATTCATGAATTGTTCATGATATTTTCAGGAAATAGGATCTTGATTTAAAGGTTCCAGGACTAAACATAGGTTTCTGCAACAAAGGTAAGTGGTCCATGCACATGAGTACTCATAGTTTATGTTCAATATGTTTACATGTCTCCTAATAAGAGTTTCATGATCTATGTGATTTAATGTTCTAAGACTTCAATGTTAAGATTTGCAAACAATATTATTCTCATATTTCTATCTTTATGCAAGTATAGATACCTAAAGTCTAAAATAGTGATATGTTGCTCAAAATAGTTGTGAGTCATGGACCAAGTCCATGAGAAAGTTGAAGAATCATATTCCTATAAGATTTCTTAGAAATGTTTGGAAGTAATGAATACGATTTCAAGATAAGATATGCCAGTAATGTATCCATACTTATTTGATGATTTCAAATAGCTTTGTATTAAGAAAATAAGTACACATATGTTATTAGAATTTCTCATATTTATAGTCATAGTTATGTAGTAAGATTTTAAGTAGAAACATGCTATTAAGATTCCATACATATGTAGAAATCTAAGAACTAGATTCCTTAGAATAAATAGTATCTAGAATACAAGTACAATGTCAAAATATGAATTTGAAAATATTAGGACATGATGTAATAATAAAAGTACATTTGGGATCAGAAGGTATTGTAAAATGAGTTTATGATGGCATTGTAAGATAATGACAAATTAAGTTATGATTAGGTTGCAAGACAATATTTTATGAGATTTCTATCCTGATATTTAAGGTTTAATATGTAAGTTTTTATACAAATATTAAGGTTCAAGGTAACATCATACCTAACAAGAAGGATTGAAACACCTTGTCAGAATTCATATTTTTAGATATGTTGTACTTAAAATACGTTTATGAACCTGACTTAAGATACTTTGTATACCTAGTAATTCTATGAGCATTTCAGATCCTTTTTCCTAAGCTATTTATCATATAATTGGTATAAGTAAAGTAATTTGACCAAATAAGAGTTTTAAAATAAAGTTTACCCCGATAATGAGATACATGTTCAAATCCAGCAATCAACTCAGTTAGAACTTAAGAATAAAAAGATTTAGACTCAGACTTAGACTACTCACTGTGTGAGTAGCCAGATTTTGAATAAAGGTATATGATATGGGTTATAGACCCAATATCGATTATGTAGTAATTGAGATACATGTTTACATTCAGATATAGATTCAGATTCAGATATAGATTCAGATTCAGATTCAGATTCAGAATTCAGTACAAGTTTAGTACTCAGTTTCAGATAAGTTCAGATTCAAAGTGTAGTAAAGATAGACTTAAGATAATTAATTTGAAACATTCACATAATGCATTATATAATAAGTCCTCACCAGAGAGTCCTGGGACGATTCAGAGGGCGCGCTGCGCCAGACACTGCGGGTGTCACAGAGGGCATTTATGCCAACAGAGGGCACGTTGTTCCAACAGAGGGTGTGTTGCACCATAGAGGACACTTCGGTGTCAACAGAGGGCACATTGTGCCAACAGAGGGTGCATTGCACCATAGAGGACACCTCGGTGTCAATAGAGGAGGACTTATTGTATAATGGTGGCCACAAATAGATAAAAATTGTAAGTAAAAGATATTTTAGATTAGAGTATGTTTGTAATCTCATCCATGAGTGTGATGAGAGGAATTCAGATGAGATAAGTTTGACCGAGACACTTTGGTGTAGGACATGAGATCCATGGTATAGGTCTCTAGAAAAGATAGAGTAGAAAGATAAGAGTTAAAGAAGTCAAGAGATATTATGTTTTCAGATTTTAATCAGTATTTTCTATCATTTTTACAGTGTCCAAGAATATTTTTATAACATTGTTAGCTCTTCAGTAATGTACAGTTTAGAATACTCATGCCACTTATTCTAACGACTGTTTTTCCCAATGCATGGCTGGGGACGCGATGTACGTAGGTTCTGGAGCAATTGAAGAACAAAGGGACTAACAAAGGCTTAAGAGACTTTCAAGCTTGCCTAGTGGGGTGCCATCTACCTAGATGATCCTGAGTATTGACATCTTTTTATTATGAACTTATGCATAAACATGATGTAGTTTTATGTTGACAAAAAGCTATGTACGAATCAGTTTTACTAGTTTTGCAAAGTGTTTCATTTACTTTTATTGCAATGGTTATCATGTTTGTGACACTCCCAGATGAAAAGAATTTTTTTTTTGCTTCCGCTCATGTGTTATGAAAATTTGGGTGTTACATCATGTCTCACTCTCATCACCTTCCATCATCATTTAAATTTTATTAGAGTCCAATAGAAGATTCTTGCGAAATCCATATTTGAGAAGCCTTTTGAATTTATGAACTTAACGTTTAACCATTCCAACTTGACCATTAAGTGCATGGATAGGTGGATTTTTAAGCTAATTTAAAATTTATCAAACTTGGTTAACAACTCATATTTATCAAGGGAACAAAATAACACCCTTGGATGATATTTTAATGTGTTAAATCCCACTTAGAGACTCTTAATTTAATCCTTTAAAATATTGTTATCCTTTAGGTGAATGGATTTCATTTGACAATATTCGACCAAATTCCACTACCATTATATCTTCATATTATACATATAATCACAAATTACAATGTACATTGCATATCTTGAATTCCATTTCTATGCTTCTACAATCCTCTAACTCTAAATGGGCTCAAATTAGGCCCAAAAATTGTAACTTGGGCCTATTACTCCATTTAGATCCCACTTAGGGTACATAATCAGTTAATATACAATAACGACTAAAATTGTGGAATTTTAGAAACTAGGAACTCTAAGAGTAATTCTGTCCCATGATATGTATTCTTGTTGGCAGGAGGTGTTGTTGCCTAGAGGTTTAAGAAACAAAACATATTGTCTTGGTCTACTTTTGAAGCTAAGTTGTGTACTTTAGATGAAATGAGATTGGAAGTTGAATGGATTCATGGACTTATGTCCAATTTACCTATGGTAAATAAGTTACTTCTTGTAATTTCAGTTCACTGTGACAACACTACAACCATATCTAAGATAAAGAGTTCCATGTACAATCATAAACAGTGTAGACATATCCAAGTCAAGCTTAATTTTGAAAGGAAATTAGTGTCTAATGGGGTCATCATTGTGGACTATGTTGGTACCTATAATATCCCCAATTTTGATAACTTGCATTTTACATTACGTCTTGCATTTTCATAGCTTAAGCTCTCACTTATTGATATATTTGTAGGAACAAACGTTAGAAATTAGTTCAAATTTAAATTTTGGCCCTCAAACGAGATAGAGCATTTATATAAAAAAGTAGAAAGGAGCATAATCCAAATTCTTATAGTAAAGGGATGGTATGCATCTCCTTGGTAGGAAGACATAAACCTTTACATGTAACAACATGGTGTGTACCCACAGAAACATGAAGTGTTATCCTTAGTAACTAATTGGGTATTCGATTGGTAGTGGACAGTGTGGGTTTTCTCAATGAAGATGTCATGTTTGTCTATAGAAAATTGGTGTATGTTCAACTACAGCAAACATAATGAGTCTACTAATGTACACATGTATAGACACTCAACTTCCACAACATGAATTGTAGGATGGCATGCCAATCCATAGGCACACAATGTTAAAATTTAGAATTATAAAAACAAAAATCATGCACCACTAGCGTGATGTGTCAATCGTCTAACATAAGAAGTGATGTTTTAACTCCTCCACTGCAACTTAAAAAATGTTTTGACTTGGGGATCCTTCATGCACTTCTTTGTAAACTTCAGATATTTAATGTAACACATGTGTTTGGGTTTACATGTTTAACATGCTTTGTATGATCTTGATCTTTTGTTTATGTTTATCTAATGTTTGCAATGTTGAGTTATGACTTATCTTGATTTTTTTCTATGTAATAAATAAAATATTAATGAATATTCAAATGCACAATAGAATAGCATTATAATTGGACCTTGAATGTGTAATAGGTTTTGGATGATGAACCCTAAGTTAATCTAGGGTTTGGGCAGTGAGTGTGAAATCTCAATTGATGGCATGTCGAGCATGATGTGCATATATGTTGAACCCTAATGAGATACTGATATATGTATATGCTTGATGATCTAATGAGGTGTGCATAGTGACATGATAGGTATCTTGTGGGATGATGTATGCGTACATGGCCATATGGCCAAAGGGAGTTATTCACATACATAGTTTGGAGTAAATGTCTTATTGGCTGATTGTGTTTTACTTGACCTTTGATATTGATTGAGTTAATTTTGCATTCAACCAAGTTGAAGAGAGAAGGTCAATGTATGTGTCTGTATAAGTATGCATGATTGATTTTGATATGTTGAGTTTTGATCTTGGGGAACTTGGCTAAGCTACCTTCAAATCAACCTAGTTGGTGATGTTTCTTTGTTATATAAGTCCATTGAACTCAGGAGTCATGTTGACCTAAACTTGGGCTAAATTGGTGCAATTTGACCAAGTTGAGGGTACCTGAATCAGTGTTAAAGAGAATGCTAACTGGATAGTTGAACTCAAGGAATATGTGATGAAGCTAGCTTGAATTTAGTTAAACTAGGTAAATTTGTGTGGTTTGTATGACCTCAGTTAATGATAAGTTGGGGTGGAGTGAACCTAGGCCGAATTGGAGGAGATTAGGATAGGTTGAGATATGATGGTACCTGAGATAATGTAGATGTAAGTAAGAGGTAAGATATGTGTTACAACCCCAATTTTCGGGGTTCATATGGTAGGAAATGCAATTTCCCCAATAAATGTATGATTATGTATTTTGTATGAATTATGTGCCTTGAACGAATTCCTTTGATAAATAGCCTTGTGTGTTTGATTTTGTGAGCCTTATTGGCTATTGGGCCCAATAATAAGAAAAAGGAAATAAAAAGGGAAAGGAATCAATTAATAAAGGAATAACTAAGATAATGAGAAAAGAAAGATGTGGAAGCATCTAGAAGGCTAAGAATTATCCTTCAAGGAAGGATTTCATATCTTTAGGATTTCTTGGGTTCCAAGGAGTCCAAGTTGCAAAGATAATAGGAGAAGAAAGAGATAAAATCAAATAAAGCATTATTAAGAAGGAGATTTGAGATGATGAAAATATAAGAAATATGAGGAAATATGGATAATGGAATCATTATGAATTAGATTTTAACTCCACATGGTTTCTAATGGTAAAAGGAATCAAAATAAAGAAAATAAAAGATTAAGAGAGAGAAAATATGCTTAAAATATGCCTTATTAAAAGATAACTTGCACATAAAGATAATGCCCTTTTCCTTTGGAATTTGGGACTCAAATTTAGTGTATGAGTGGATAAAGTCAAGATAAAGGTTTCCCTAAATTTTGGTTGAAAAGGATGCACGGATTGAGAATTATGGATTTTGCAAATTAACATAAAGTAATGAGATAATTGTGATAGAGTATTAAATGTCACAGATAGGATGGGAATAATCCCAGATTTATTTGATATGCGAACAATGGAGACCGTTGATATGAGATCCAATGGACTAGACTCAATCCCAGTTTCGTGAGGACACTGGAACTCAAAAACCAAGATCGTACCCAGATTGTTGGAGATATAGGTGATGTGCGAGGAAGGGAGTAATCCCATTGAATTTGGGAGATCTTCCCGAGTCCAACCAGCCTGGTTTTTGGGGGGTTTTGTGGTAAAACCAAAGAGTCCCCAAATCCATAGAAGGTCGTTGGGCACCCTATATATAGGGGGAGGACTTGGGCGGTGCTAGAAATCCCACAACCCATCCTCACGCAATCGGAGCGCGAAGGCAAACACCCCGACACCCTTAACTTGAAGAATTGCCCCGATCTCCCACCTCGACTCAGAGCAGCAGTTTCCGGAGAAAAGCTTCTCCATCCCAGTGACTCCAGCCAGATCTGGTAAGGATGAGGGCACCAGGTGATTCGGTGGGGCTAGGCGGAGGGATGGAGACCTTCACCGGCGGCTGAGGAGGCCAGATGATCAAAGTCAACCGTAGGGTTGACCGCGGCTGGGCATTGCATACGCGAGCAGGAGAATGTGCGGAGGTAGAAGACGGGAAGAGAATTACCATCCTATCTCTAGGCACGTGGGTCCCTGAGCCCAATGGCATGGGGGTAGTGGTGTATTTCCACTATTCTTTCTGACCTAAATAAAAGAAAAGCAAAAACAAGTAAGTGCTGACGTGTCAACTCCTTATTGGCCAATCAAGTTCTATATTGTAAAAATCAAAGAAATTGCTAGGATGCTCGGATGAAAATAAGTTATATATGAAAATTGATCAAGAAAACCTATAGAATTCAATGAAAATACAATTGAAGCTTGATATCATTTGTAATTCTAAAATTGCACTTAGTTACCCATGTTTATGTATTAAACCATGATAAAACCCTAATGTGATGAAAAATCGAATTTGATGTCTTGATTAGGTTATTTTGAGATATAGTAACTTGTTGAGAATAAGAAGAAGAATTAAATCTGATTAAGATGATAATATGTTTGTTTTAGGGTTTTATACACATGAATATGCAATAATGAACTTAGAAACCCTAATTGAAGGTTAATTGTTTCTAATGTGGTTTAATTTGAAATTCATCATAGGGAAGTGATACTAAGTTGATCCTAAGCCTGTTAGGAAGGATTTAACAAGATGGTTAGGGTTTGTGATTAGATTTGCTATTCTAGGGTTTATAGTGTCAATAATGAAGATGAACCCTAATGAAACCCTAAAAGGGAGTAGGAAATCCTAGGGAGCGAGTTCAAATGAATAGAATATGAGAAAGTGAATGGTAATTAGTTTACATGTACTTTTTAGGGTTCTTGCTTACATGTGTGGATTGAACTGCTTGCCTGGATACTTTCTTGCTTGGATTACTATTAGCTTTTTGAATTGACTGAACATGTATGTGGTTAATTATGAATAATCACCTTCAGTTTCACGGTGTTTCTCGGATGTTTTATCAAGTGATTGCAACCTAAACTGTTGGATGTTCAATTATGAAATCCTATATTGTCCCTATGAGTATCACAATTAATTATGTATGTGTATTCTCGAACCTACATGCCACCCTGATGTAAGTTGCAAGACCAAGCCCCAGAGGGAAGGTCTGAGTTGGTCAAGCCCTGGAGGGAAGACCATTGAGCACTACGAGAGGTGACCCCAGGCACTAAGCTCAGGATGAAGAAGGTGGCCTTATGTCCCTTAAAAGGACAAAACCCTAAGAGAGGGTAATCCAGGGTATAGGGCAAAAGTAGTTGAAAAGTCACATAGAAAGCATAATTTGGATTTTTAATAACTTATTTATGTTAATTAGGTTGTTAGAAACTATTTATGAAATTGTGTTTGTTCCCCACATACCCGTATAGCAATATACTGATCGACGTTTTGTTTGTCAGCGTTTTAGGTATTATCTGAAAAGGACAAATAGTAAAGCGAAATCTGTGAAGATGAATTTAAGTAATCCAAAGGGGGATTAGATAGTTAGATTCCTACTATGGATTGAAGTCTTAGATCCTATTTTGAAAAGGTATGCAAAAGTTTTATTTTATACCAGCTTTCCAGTTTAGTTAGTAGAATTTGATAATTATTTTTGATTAAATTGTTAAACCATTGATCCTAAATTTTGGGATAACGCCTCTGACCTCTTGGTCTCCCTTGAGTGGGGGTTATCGGGAAGCGGGGTCATTACAATATGGATCTGGTAGCCTAGAAATCAGGCTAGACATTGTTAAATATGGCCCAAGTTGGATGTCCATGATCAGATTGGTGTTCGAGTTTAGGAGAGTTGAGGTGGGGTTTGGGTTTAGGTTTGGCCAATTTAGGCTAAGTTCCATTTAAGTAGGGTGAATATATAGTCTGTATGACTATTGTTAGTTCCATCAAGCTTCTGCTTCCCAATGAGGGTGAATTTGGACAAATTGTCCTAATAGGTTTGTATTTGCTTCCACCTAATATTTTTAATGAAGGCAATGGATATGTCGGTATGACATATTATATATAATCAAGGGCCTTCTCTAGTCATGGATTAGACCATGTTTCTTCCCGTTTGAAGATCTAAGCTTAAAGAAACATCATGAGAGGTGATCTTGATGTGATCCAAACTTTCTAGGCTTGGAGAAGGCTAATCTTAGGCAGATCTTATTGGAGTACTTTGTTTGAAGTTGGTTCTTCCCTTTTCCTTCTTTCTTCTTCTCCTGTTCTCTTTGTTGGCAAAATTGACATCCAGTCTTGGCTTTATCTTGAGGATTTCAAGTATATCTCTTTTTCTACCCCTCTGGTTTGGTTTCTTATCCAGGACCAAGGTAGAAAATGACATATATATTCTTAATTTGGATATGGTGAAGCTTCCATGTTTCTATCTAGAGGTTTGAACATAGAGAAGAAGTTCAATCTTATTTCGAGGAGGATGGATCTTAAGGAGAGGATCTCAATGGACCCCATTTGTCTTTGTTTAGGATTCTTTAGCTTCCTAGAGGTGAGTGGATATTTCTAGTCACTACATCTATGTAGGAACCATATGGGGAGAGGAATTTAGATTATCTGATGATTGTATTTTTTAAGCTTTAATGATGAGTTCTTAGCCTATTGTCATTGCTTAGCTTAATGTTTGCTTATGAAACATATTTTTAGCAATTAAATGCATAATAAAAGTCTATAAACTCCCCTACCTTGCATCCATAATGATGTCTTAATCTCATTGCATCTATCAACGTGCTAGATTACTAATTTTTTTGTGGGTGAAATAATCGCAATGAAGATCGTTGTTGGGCAAAACATGGTTATCCCAACACATGAGCTAATCAAGCCTCTGCTAACTACACCGAGGAAGAACCCGCACAAATCTTCACTGCTTCTGCAGATTGGGTCTGAGATGAATTTGAAAATTTGTTACAACTTACAAGAGAGACTCTCGGCTTAGACAATGGCTACATGCCCATATGGTGATTTGCTTTTCTAGATTCCTTGACTCCCTATGGTAAAAACAAATGGGTCATCAGTTCTAGTGCTTCTACTTATATTTTAGGCAATTCTAAACTATTTTTCTAATATGACTGCTACTTCTACTATCCCCCCCCAATAATTGTAGTTGATGGCACTCAAGCCCCAATGCATGGGGTTGGTAATATACGTGCATCGAACAATATTTATGCTCATATCTACCTTATATGTTCCCCTCTTTCGTATAAGGTAAGAAATGAATGCATGGTTGATATATGATAAATGGTATGATGGATATACCTATCCTGAAAATGAATTCATGGCTTTTGATATGTGAATGTGTAGATACATAGCTTGGCTTGAAGTGATGCTAATTTGTTATATAGATTTTGACCTTGACTTGAAGTGATGCTAGTTTATTATCTAGCTTCTGGTCTATGCTAAAAAGGCTATGTAAAGTACTATTTTTTAAAAGAAATTTAGATCTGAAATAGATTTTGTGACTTATTAATTTGTTATTCTATGATAAAAAAACTAAAATCTACCCAATCTATTGAGAAATCAAATGTATATATAGTAGCCATAGTGTGTCCTTTTTATGTGATCTTATGAAAATCCTTAGAATCTTGATGTTGAATACCATAGCTTCTTATATATGTCATCTAAACCTTGAACCTATGACAAATGGATGAACCTTAGGGTTCCTAGATTTGCTTTATAAATTCAGTATTCTAATTCAATGTGACAGATATGAGAGAGCTTTAATATAGCCATAGTGATATGGTTATATCATTGTTGTGATATTCTAACTTTCGTAAATGATTGACATGCCCCATACTATGTGAGAAATGCTAACAATAAGATTTTCTCATTTTCCTTCAATTTTAATCTTACTATGATTTCTTGTTATCGATATGAAATTAATATCAATATCTATTTTGCATTTTTCTAATTAATACATCTTGTATGAATAATGCCAAAGGCTAAGGGTGAAGGTTGAGTTTTTATGCGTTTGATTATGATAGTGATAGATGTGTAGAACAGAGGTTTAACTTATATAGGACAATGATCTAGTGAGAAACATATCTTGGTCAGCATGAGAGACATTTGGATGCTTTGAACAATGATCAATTTTTCATAATACAACCATATGGATCAAAATATACCTTATGAGTTACCTTCCTATAAAATTTTATCATCATAGGACTAGTATTGCATTCACGACAACCAAATACTTTTTAACGCTCAATATTGAGTTTTAAGCTGACCGTTGGATGTAAAATGTGTATATTGTACATATGGACATGTAAAAAATATCAAATTGCAATGATTTTGTGTGTGAAGGTAAATATAGTGATGTACTTTCCATCCACAAGGTTGGATATTGAAAACAAGCTATAACTTTATATTTATTCAAATGCCTCTCATGCTCTCACCTAGCATGTTTCTCACTAGATCACTACCATATATATATATATATATAATGTGTGTCTCTATGTGGGTGTATTTTTGAAAGAGAGATAGAAGGCTAATTATATGTCATGTGAGCCACGTATAGTAAATAATAAGCTATAAGGCTTTTGAGTGAGGTAGTTAAGCCTCATTATAGCCTTGTTCAGGATTTTGTTATGAAATGTGATGATGTTTAATCCTTAGGAGGTTATGTGCTATAAGTGATCATAGTGGAATTTTGAACTATTGTTTTAATTCTATTTCCTAGCCTTTGTATTACTTATATGTGATGTTGTTAATGCAGAAGTAGAAACCTTCTTTTTTTATTGAGTTTCACATAAGCACGTGAAAGGTGTCTGGATGAGATTCTTAAGATTAATAAGCTATGCAATAAATAAGAGAAACCTAATATGTATACTTAGATACCCTAAACATTATGAGATTTCCCTAACGTCTATATTGGGATGGAGATACAATGTAAGACCCCTGACCTAGATTTTGGAATAAACATATTTTCTTTGGATTGATGAAGTGCTTAGAACCTTGCTCTAATAATTTTAGATGATCTTAGAGCTTGTGGAGAGCTTAAGTCTCCAGTTTGAGCTTGTTTGGATAATGTTTGTATCTTGTGTACTAGGTTTGGTGCAAATTGTAATTTACCTAAAGTAGGGGGTGAATTTGCAATTTGTCACTTCTAGAATGTTCCTTCTCTTTCTTGACATAATCTAGAGGAGAGAGAAAGAATTTTCCTTGTTTGAACCTTTGTTGAGTGGTGGCACCCTTGGTGGTGATTAGGGTTTCTAGGGTTGTGTGTGTATCGACCTATGTGTACCTTGTGGATGTAGCAACCTATTTCGCGACCTAGGGCTTGTTTTGTGGGTTTTTCAGTCAAGACACCCCCCTCTAGGTGTTGTGGTCACGATCTAGATGGTTTTGGTTGGTCTTGGGTCGAGATAGTTTCCCTTGTATAAAGTGTCTCGACTTAGGGTGTGAGTGGTAATCTCTTATCTCGACCATGTTGATGCTTGGTGCTTTGTCGCAACCATGGGTTGTGTTCCATGGTGGGTCGCAACCGTGACCATGTTGGGGGTGACCCAAGTAGGTCGATACCCAACCTAGAGTGTATCACCATCTTGTTCATGTATGTATAAGGTGGTTGCATATGGTTGCATGTTGGTTTCTTGGGTGGACAAGTGTCCATTTGGTGCCTTAGGGTGTTGACACCTCATACTTGCCCTTCTCTCTCTTCCCTCATGTATATAACCCCTTATCTCTCCATGTGAGTGACCCTTTTCGGCCCTTACCCTTATCCTTCCTTTCTTGCTCATCCTAGGATCTTGGTGGAGCAAGGACTATTGATCCCGAGAGCCTTGGTGATCAAGATTTCTTGCATGTGGTGATTATTGCTTCATCTTCAACCTTGGTAAGTATATGCCTTCTTTGCAATGTTTTCCTTGGATCCCCTACCCCATCTTCTCTCCTTCCTTGGCCTTAGGCTGTGTTTTGGCATGGTGTCCATTATTGAGAAGAGAACTCCTCATCACAATGGTAATAGGCCATGTTTTGACAAGCAGACACCCAAGTGAGAGGGAGTTTCTCCTCTCTTTCCCCCTCTTTCTTTGGTTCAAACTAGGGTTCCTTTTTGCCCTTTTCTTGAGAAATCTTTGACCTTGGTGACTTATTGTTCTTGAGGTTCTCGTGGGGCGAAGGTGGAGTCTTTGGTGAAGCTTAAACATCCTTGGTGATCATGTTCTTGGAGCTATCATCTTTGGAGTTGAGCTTCTTAAGGTGAGCTATATAACTCTTAACCTTCTATATTAATGCACTTTGCCTATATGCATGTTAATATTTTCCCTCTCTAAAACGTTCCCTTAACATGCTTTTGTATGATTCTAAGCCCTAATACTTGTTTGATGTTAAAACCATGCCTGGTTTGGAACTAAATACGAAACCCTAGTTTTGATACCTATTTTGGTGGTTATGGTGTAATGGTGGTTTTTGTTTATCTCTTGATTTGTTGATCACATGCATGATGGACAAGTGTCTTGATATTCGTTGAAGTTTAGGTTCTATTTTGATGGTGTCAAATGTGGGTTTCTCTCTCTTGCACAAGGGTCCTTCATGAGGTTTTCATAACTCAAGTTTTAGGGTTTTGGTGACCGTTCTGCATGGGGTTTTCTCCTCCGTATGGATGATTGATTCTTTTGGTGTTACCTTCTATTTTGGCTATGGAGATCTTCTCTTTGATCATGTTTAATTCCTATTGGATGTTGGATATTTTCCTTGGTGGTAGTTTGATCATTGATGGTCACTATACCTAGTTCTTCTTTGGGTTGATACACCTTGATGCTTGATTTGGTGTTGGGTCGATATGCATGACCTAGTGTCATTCCCGTGACCTAACACCAATAGTTGGAGGGTAGCGATATACCTTGGTGTTTTTGGTCATGACATGGCCTGGTCTTAAGGTCGCGACATCCTTGGTTTTGGGACGAGTCATGATCTTGTTCTTAAGGCCGAGACACAATGGTTGTAGGTGGTCGTGACTCCTTGAGAGTGGGTGGTCGCGGCCCATAGAGTTGGTGGTCGTGGCCCACATGGGTAGTGGTCGTGACATGTCTTGATGGGTGGTGGTCGTGATCCATGTGTGTTGGGTAGTCGCGAACCACGTTTTCTTTTGATGGCTAACTCTAAACATGTGGTCAAAACCCTAATTGATGAGAGGTCACGACACCTTGGTTGTGTTGAGGTCACGACACCTTGGCTGTGTGAGGTCACGAACATTGGCTCTTGGTCGTCAAGACATCAACATGTTACAAGGTCGTGACCCATGTGTGATGGGTGGTCACAACACATGAATAGTGGGTGGTTGACACATGTACTTGTACACAAAATTAACACATGCATACGAGTAATGATTGATCTATGTTAGTCAACCCTAATCATGTTCCTCAACCCTAAAGTTTTCCAAGGATATGGGAGATGTCATACCTAGGGTTTAGTGTTCGAATATAGATATACAACCCTAATTGGCTAAGTATGAAACCCTAACTCTAATTGTAGGGCCATGTAATATGTTTGCACCTCTCACTTGGAATGGCTATACTGTTATGATGATTTCTCTTTCCTACTTATGAACCTCTAACCATACAGATGAGATGTGCCTAAATATCATGGCTAGTGTATGTTATGTGACTATGATGTGCTATAGGTTGAATGATCCCTAATGAGGCATGATGGGACACATGTGATATAGGAATGATGTGATTAGGGTCTTATGACATGACAGAGGCTTATGCCTAGTGTGAGGTGATTACCCTCTAGTGATATGATTGAGGGATTGATATCCCACAGTGATGTGACTTTGGTGATAGCCTTGTGTGGTTGTGTAACTATGATGATGGTCTTGTGAATGGCAGTTCTACAGTGCTATGTGATGATGTGACAAGTTCACACCTTAACATTTTATATCTTCTGAAGTTGTACTATGCCCTTATTCTTGTAGAGTTTGTCATGGTTTTATACATTGTAACTTGATTGATGCTAAAAGGCATTTAATTGGCATAGATAATCAAGTGGAACCATAATCATGTAGGTGCCCTGTGCCATAGATCCATTCCAGTGTCAACCTAAGTGTTGGATGGTAAAATGAGTTCTCCCTTGTAGAAGTTCAGAATCATATACTATGGAGTATATGCATTCACATGATTGGCTACAGGCTATACCCTGGCAGGAGTGCAGCTACGGGCCGTAACTTGGTGATGTGACTCAGTATATACTTTCACAGGATTGGATGCGGGCCATACCCTGTAAGGAGTGTGACTTTGGGTCATAGCTTAGTTTCACTAGTGATGTGCCTATATACCAAGGTGGGCTAGGCTATTTTGCAGATGACTCATATGTTATGTTACTGTGGTGTTTCTCTCGTGCTGACCCAGAGGTGTGGAGAGGTCATGGATTCTAGCTCTTCCATAGACCTTGTATTACAATTATTTCGACCTAGTAGTGGTTAGTTGAATTATGAGTGGTATACTTCATCTCCTCAGGGAATAATAAAATACATAATACAACCGTGTAGTGTATTTGCATAGGAACAGATACATAATACATTGGTTGAAGCCTTTCCTTGCTTTTGTACAATTTAGTTGATAAATGATATACATGTTCTTCATATTCCTTCTTATATTATAAATTGTTCTACTGCTCAGTGATAACTGCCTATTATCACTTAACTTGCTTTATCTGTTAGATACATGTCATTTAATTGAATTTTTTAACCTACTAAAGTATACTCTATCTACTTGTTTAAGTATATGTGCTTTAATAGACATTGGTGGATATTTATATCCTTGTTGGGATGTTTGGTCTCACCCTATGGGATTCTACATCTTTTAGGTGGATGTGTACGAGGAGGTAGAGATCGTGCAGCTAAGGCAGAGCAACATTGAGAAGAATAGTAGCAGACAAGGTTGGAAGTGTTGTTAGTCTTTTGGTGTAGAGTCCTAGAGTCGTCCCTATACACTCAGGTCCTGGGGGTGTTTTTGATGTGTTTGTGGTTATGCTATTGATACGTGGTTTTTGCTTGTATGCCCTTTTGATATATATATATATATATGGCAAATTTTCATGTATATATATATATATATATAAATATAAATATATATATATGGGACATGTTTCTCTTGTAGAAGGTTGTTGGAATATGCGATAAGAACATGTTGATTTAAGCACCTTCTAATCTATGGCATCCGATGCAGGTGTCCCGTGAGGACTTATATATAAAGGTTTTTGTAGATTTGGTGCTTAAGGATATCAGTTTTAATTTTTAGTATTTTCTGGTAATCCTCTTTTTTAGTTTTATTTATGTGTTTAGTTTGGAGTCATCTTGTGGTTTGTGGCGCGGGGCGTCACATACAAGTTTTCCTCATGTTGGATATAGTCCATTTAAAGAAGACCTAGAGTATATTAGACCCCGAGGACTAATCTAGGGGAATTATAGGAAGTTTCATCGAGATGAAAGTGAGACCCCGACTCTATTAGTTATGATAAGGTATAAGGATTAGGGGATGAGACTCAATCCAAGGTATGCAAAATGAATTATTTGAATTGGGATATGATATGAAAAATGAGGCATGATGGCTATGTGACTATGATATATTGAGCCCCATTCATGTTCCAAGGTGGTAAGCATAGGTAGTTATGCTATAGACTCCTACCTATCCATGTGGCATGACTAGGCTTTGTGTATTGTCCTGGGGTGGGTGTCTAAACCCTACGACATGGAAGGTGAGTGGTAAACATGGAAACATCTTGACGACATCTATTTTTCTTGGTGCAAGTTTTATTGAACTGTGAAAAGTAATAATAATGAAAAAATTTATAGTGTTGTTATAATCGATCAATGGCATCATTATCTTGGGCATATTCCCTTGTTATAATAATAGAAATGCTAAATGTATGTTATTTCTCTCCTTGTTGTGCTAATACTAGATTGATTAATGTTTATGACATTCTGGCTTTCATGATTTATATATATCTGCTTATCCTATCAGGTTAGTTGTTGTTCTATACCTCCTACATTGCTAAAAGCTTAACATATATGTTAATGAGGATGTGACTCATAGACTAAACATGAGAGAGATGATGGATTTGATGATGTGATGAGGATAAGGTTTGTCATAGACTATGTGGCATATTGATATTTGAGATCTTGTCTATGTGGTGTATAGATACATGCGATGCCTGGTGAAGGTTGTTTTTGGGTTAAAGGAAGTCCCGCCATGTTGTGAAAGAGCTTGTAACCCTAGGGGTAGGAATGAGATTCAACCCCCATTATAAGATATATGTCAAAAATGATGATGGGATGTTGATGAAGATAATAATGAATATTAGAAATATTTATGGAAGATTCCTAAGATACATGGTAATGATATGTGACAAGCATGTTGTTTTTTATGTATTCTTATGTATTAAATGTTTCTTTACTTATCTTGTCTAAGATATATATTGTCATGTTTACATATAACTTATGCTCAATAATACATGTAAGAAAATAAATACATCTCCTTGTTTTTCTTGTCTGATGGGTGGAAAGTACCCACTCATTGTGTTAGAAACAATTCATAAAATTTATTGCCAGTGCTATTCATTTGTTCAGAATTGCACGACGGATGTGTGGTGTTGGTGAGGAGCTATTGTGAAGTCTTGGCGAGGTTAGTTAGTTAGTTATATTCCTTGTATACTTAGTCTTGGTTTGGGTTTGGTTTGGTAGACGTCTCATCTCTTGTGTTTTACAAGTGTTTCCATTTGAGATATCTTGTTGGTTATTATGCCTAGTGTTAATGTTGTATTAAAAGATATAAGTGATATGTTATATCGTGTGTTTTGAGAAGCATGTCTTGTTGTTAATATATGAGAAACATGTTACATGTTATACCTTATATATGTGAGTTTTTCTCTTTCATTGTGAGCAACATTTATAAGTTGAGATCTACCTTACAAATCATGATTATTTGGGGGTTGAGCCCATCTGTGATGCTTTAAGCTTTGTGCTTATGCTTCTTCTAAGTTTTGTTGATCTCGTTGAAATTTTGACTATCTTTGTATGATTTTATAGCCCATTTTGGTGTTAGTTACCTCTTTCGTCCTACTTTCTGTGTTAATTAGAGTGATCTGGGAGGTGGGCGCCACACTATGGAGCACATCCTCACCACTAGAGTATCGAAGTATTTGGAGAATAATTACATGACTCTATAGGAATTAGAGATGTTGAGAGACATTTTAGTTCACCTTCTGATGCAAGATTTACCACCAAGGCATATCTCATGAAGGCATTGAGGCTAGAGACAATGAGTATGTGTGACACCACTTTGTCTAGTCCAATAAGAGAGGTGTTTGTCCTATCATAACCTCATCTTGTAATTAGTATGTTTTTGGTGTATCTTGAAAGTTGTTGGGAAATATGGCATCAAATAGGAAATAAAAAAAATACCTTCCATATTCCTCACTAACAGACGATCATGTTAACAACTATGTGATGGGAAGGAAGAGGCTATACCTGATCTTGGAGCAATTCCAATGACTATTCCCCCATTGTAGTATGCAACTTTCTTCAAGTCGCACTCGGAGGACGTCAGCATCAATTCCTCGTTGATCACCACATATATCAGTCTGATGTTGTCCTCCTAGATGGAAAAGCTCCTCACCTCTATGGTAGTCCACACGGACAACCATGATCTCTTTTCATTCTAGAATAACTGACAAGAAGGAGTTGTCCCCTCTTGTTGCTGTACTAGCAATAACTTGCTCTCACACAATTGTTCTCCCTTGCTATCCCTCCCTTTTCCGGGTAGGACTTGCTTGGGTTCTTCTCAGTTACAATAATAAGAGAAGACAAACAATTGTCAGAGGAAATTGAGTTGTTGTCTGAGAAGCCCCCAATACCCCTCTATTTATAGGTGGGTCAGGGTCAGAGTTCCCAGTCTGAGTGGGAGCGAAAGGGACTGAAATTTCATGAATTTTTGCGACATGCGAGTGACAAAATGCTCAGTCACAGGTGAACCGATTAGTTGGCATGTGACCTAATCAGTTCAACCCTTGAACCGATCGTTTCATCATGTTTCCCAATTGTAATTGTATTATCAATTAATATCCAATTTAATGCACAACATGACTTCAACACAAACCCTTGAATCAATCAAATTGATCCACCAACCGCTCGGTTCACAACCTGAGCCGGTCCGTTCATGGAAATGAGTCGATCGGTTCACTTCCTGAACCAGTCGATTCACTATCCATAATTTCCAATACTGAAATGGCCGGTTCAACAATTGAACTGGTCAGTTCACTGTTCAGTCAGTCTATATTCAACCAATGTTGTTTAACTTAAATACCTAACTCTTTAGTAATCAAGCTTAAACCATATTCATGAATGAACTCCTATTCCAAGTGTATCCTATGAGTGTGACCCTATAGGTTCCAAGTTATGTTGAAAGTGTATGTCCACAACTCATTTATGACATCACAACTAAAGAGCGGCGTCTAGTAACACATCATTGCTACCCAAGTGATTGAAAAGTTGGAGAACAACTTTAGCCTACAATGTCTTATTGGTGTTACAGTGATCGTATAATTCCTATGTCACGGATATCGAGATTGAACTCGAGGCATAGAATCATCATCCTTTTAATGTTCAATCCATGTTCCTTGAAGTAGAGCAGACTCTCTGAGATGTATGTGACCTCAATATCATATATTGATTCGCATGAGCATGTGCATGTTTTTCTCAGTGTCGTTTATCAAGTGGCCAGGATATCAAACTCCTATAGGACAGACAAATCACATCTACATTACTCACAATCATCCCCATGTGTCACAGTGCATCCGATCATCACCTTTATGGCAACCCTTATTCAAGGCCACAATGGTTGATGCCAAAGTACAGTGAACGATATGTGATGAGTGTAGTGATCTCAGGTCTATTACCACCTTCACTATGAGAGATGACTATGACCACCAATTAAGGTTTCCATGTGTCACTCTCAAGGTGAGTACGCCTGATATACTGTTCTCCAACAAGTATCAATGTCCATGGTTTGATATCACATATCATGATTGATGAGATTTTGTCATCAACCAATACACACTCTAGTCTTATATATTATTGTTGTCTATTAGCCTTCCACAATAACATCCGACTAGGATAATAACAAGAATGTGCATACTCTTTACATCTACATGATCTCATTGTTCAGGTCATCAACCCGAAGATTACGTCATTGAGTTATGTCATTCTTTAGACATTCATTATGTTTCCTCATTATCTCATAACTGAGTGAAATAGAATAAATCGGAAGATAGCCTTTATTATTAATCAAATCCTTCATAAGATATTCCATCATAATCATCATATGATTGGATCTCTGGGCATACATACCAACAAAATTGTACCTACCTTTTCAAATTTATTAAAACTTAAATCATTTATGGTAGACCATTTTGCTACTAAGAGCAGGTTAGTCCTCTATTCCCCTCTATTTTGTGAGCTTGTTATCATATTCCAAATTCATGTTTGGGTGTCAATGCCTTATGTGAGCTTGTTATCATATTCCAAATTCATGTTTGGGTGTCAATGCCTTATGTAATATGTTTCAATTCGTAGTTTGGGCATTGAAATTCGCATTTTCGACATCCATATTTTGTGTTTGACTTCATATGGTTGAAAGGGAAATGTAAAACAATTAGAACGACCAAGAGAAACTATATGGACAAGTATTGTGCGAGAATAGTCGGTGAATCCTAAAGTATTTTGGTGCTAAGATAATTCACCTAGCTAGGGATCCATCCCGGAGAATCCGATCTATGTTAAGTGTTTAATGCCTAAGAGGGAAAGTACCGTTGAATTCACACACGTAGTTGATATCAATATGAAATCAATAATCCAATTTAACTACAATATATGGTCGAGGTGAAGAACCTGATCCCGAGAAAATACATCCACGGGAAGAGTTTTGATCCGGGTGTTAGAATATTGTTTTGGCTTAGTTTAATCACTTTGATCACCTAAATTGATCTTTTATGATCATAGTAATCACATGGTGTGAAGATGACTTCATGAGCTATGCAAACCATGATAGCAAGTGATTTATGTGGTTCTTTTTATATGTCTAGAAAGCCACGTAAGGGTGGGAGAAAGATTTGGATTGTTTCTCTTGTTCTGATTGTCATTTTTCGCAATTACTAAGTCTAAAACAGTGTTAAAGGGTGCATTATATTTTCTATTGCCAAACAAAATAAGGTTATTTAGAAATTGCAATATATATTTAGAAAAGAAAATCAAATATGTTGGTTGTGATATCTTTTACCGGTTAGAACTGGATTCTTAAAGAATAAGTAATGAATGTTGTAAACAAATGGTTGACAGTTCATTATATCATCGTAAGTGTACACATGGATATAGATTCCACTAATATTACGTATTGTGTATGTGGAAGGCCAATAAAAGTTTTACTTGTTGTCCGAGTAGTAGTGACATTTTAAAAATTGTTGAGACACAATTGCTTTCAGCAGTGGTAAGCTACGCTCTTGTAAGATTTTTGAACAGGAGTTGCATTCTATTTTTTGTGTCTGAAGTTGTGACTTGGATGAAAGATGATGTTGTCACCAAAGCGCTATAGCAATGATTTTCGTATCAACATTTGGTTCAAGCTGTTTTCGATTGTTTCCAGAGGAGAATTCTGGTCCGACGCAATTGTCATTATCAACTAGAAGGGGAAAGCGAGATATAAGGAAGTTAGCAGCTTCAATCCAGAAAATCCGAACGAGAAGGACGGCGAGACAGCTGGAGACTTTCAAACTACAGATACGCATTCCCTCTCTAGTCTCTACACTACACCTCCCTCGAATCAGCACTGTCAACTGCTATATAACCGTGTCTGGCTTGCCCGCGCCTACTCCGTACAAAGTTTCGTTCCGCCCAAATCCCTTTCTCCCCGCCCCAATTCTTCTTGAACTTCGCCCCCTCTCCGCCTGGTGCAGAGGAGAGGGAGGCAACAAGAAGACGCAAGGCGGCGGGGAAAGGGGGAAACCACACATGCGAGATTCCTCTATGGGCGATTCCGACCTCCGCCTCTTGGAGATCAGCCTGATCGGTGCGCAAGACCTACAGAAGCCGTCCACAGCAGCCTCGGCCCTCCGCCGTACGCACGCCTACGCCGTGGCCTGGGTCGACCCGTCCACGAAGCTCCGCACGCACGTCGACCGCACCGGAGGCGAGAACCCTACATGGAACGACAAGTTCCTCTTCCGCGTCCCTGCCTCGTCCCTCTCCGCCGATTCCCCGGTCGCGCTACACGTCGAGATCCGTGGGGCCGGGTACGTCGCCGACACGCTCCTGGGGACGGTGCGGTTCCTGATCGGCAACCAGCGGCTGCTCGAGACGGCACCTGGCGTCCCGTCGTTCGCGGCAGTCGGGGTCCGCAGGCCATCGGGGAGGCTCCAAGGGATGCTTAATATCGGGATGACGATCCTGCCGCCCAGCCACGTCTCTGCTGTTGCGGCCGAAGCGCTGGCGGCGCGAGGGGATGTTGCGGCGGTCGGGTATCGTGATCTCATGGGGGAGAATGACGATCTCAGGAACTGGTGGCGCAGAGCCGTGTATGCGCCGCCCACGCCGTCGAGGACGCCCGCCAGGGAGCTGCTTGGACCGTCGAGGACGCCCGCCAGGGAGCCGCTCAAGGAGATGAACGCCGCTGCGGCGTCGGCGGCAGGGGAAGACGAGGAGGAGCACGGGAAGGGCGGCGGTAGGGCTGTCTTGCTTTGCTGGCTCGGGTTTCCTAGGAGGATTCACCTCAGCCCGTCCGATCAGAACCTCCGCCTTGCTGGCCAGGACTCCGGATAGCTGACACAGGACGCCCGACTGATTGCCCTGGTGGTTCGTGTTCGTGCTCGATCGCGACGCTGGGAGGTGGATAATGCCAATTCTTGGTTCTGGTCGTTGCTACTTCTTTCATTTCCTTCCCTTTCCCTCCATGCCATCCCTACGCGCTTGCTGTGACGTCGTTGGTCAGATGAAGGATTCGTGACCGGCTCTGGTTTATGCATATCCCGGCTCTGTTTGCCGACAGAAGGGATGAACCATGAAGGGCGCTTCTCATTTTGCGGCGGTTGACTATCTTCTCAGATCGTGGCAGTGAGGTTTACTTCTGCGGGGTACACTTTGAACATACTAGTAGGCTCAGCTCACCGTAGCACATTTGCAAATGCTCTCGTTTCATTAGTTACAGACGCTCTTTCATTTACGAGGACCAGACAAAAGACATTCTTTTCTTTTTTTGGATTGTGAGCATTTTGGTTGGAGGAAAAAGTCAATAAATCGGTGTTTACTTTCTTGTTCTCCGGTTGCAACATCTACTTCCCCGTTCGTATTTCTCTTGCCTTATTCTACAAGCTTTACTGCTTGCAGATATGCTTGATGAAACTTGCAGTTATATTGAATAAAAGGGGATGATATTGTTTGGATTTGGTTTGAGTTGGGCCTTCAATCGTGATAGATAGATCCAATCCGTTTTTTAATTAATTTGAAATCTTTTCATAGTTGGTTCCAAATATGAAGATAATTGAAGAGCAACTTGTTGCACACTGGCCTGGCTTGATGTCGAGTCAGAGGAGTCAATGATGTGCGAAGCTTTTATCTTCAAGTATTTAGTTTATATGGTTGTGTAGTTCTCATCATTTTGTATATATATTTGAACATGATGCTCTCATCAAGAATTAGCATCGTGGGGAGTAGACATATGAGCCTCACTAGAAATTTCGATGTTATACTTTGATAGACACAAAACACCAAATCTTTTGTCATAATAAACACACGTCGTTATGAGTAATGGATTGAATTACAAACAAGCTAGCATACTTAATTCATATTCAAGCTTATGAATTCGATAAGATGGACAACCTCTAGCCTTGAACAAACTTAAGCTCAAAATGCAAAAGTAGTTCCAAGGTGCTAGTATATCGGCTTAATATCCATGTTTTTGTTCTTCTAAAATGTACTCCGAAACCTTGCCGCTGAACCAAAAGAAGGTGTGTCCCGAAATAAACTTACGCTCAAAATGCAAAAGTAGTTCCAAGGTGCTAGTTTATCGGCTTAACATCCATGTTTTTGTTCTTCTAATATGTACTCCAAAACCTTGCCGCTGAACCAAAAGAAGGCATGTCATGTCATATTCAACTCAAATATGCCTTAGAAAATAAATTTTGAAATTAGTTTCACTGTAGCTTATATGATTAGTGTTGTTCTCCCCCAAAGTTTCCTTAGTTCTTGCTCTGATGTAAAATTGGAGTTCCTTCATGAATAAAGTTTCACCTCAAGGTTGCCTTGGGATAGAATTTTAAAGTTAACACAAAATGGATACAATATTATCTAAATACATAACTTTCAACAAGATAAAAGTTTTTTTATATCAAGTTTCATGCCCAAACTGTGTGTCATGACATGATCTTAGATTCTATAAGTCATATATCAACTCAATGTGTTCAATCTTTAACTATATTAGAGGATCTATATGGCCTAGGGTCAAGAAATACCACTAGTTCAAATGTGTGCATTTGTTTCTACTATAGTATTCATATTCATGCATTCCCAAAATGCTATACTCACACAGTCAAACACTAAAATTATAAATGCATTATGGGATCATTTAAACTTTGATTGTGCACATTTATTTTGAATTAGTTTCTTTATTACAATATCCTTCTTTTGAATATAGAATATCTTTACAAAATAGTCAACATGTACATTTTCTTAAATTTACTTCATCAAAACTGCTTCCCCTTATGTGTGTAAAATTGTGTTTTGTCATATGTTCATCGTCATGCTCAAACTATATTAGATATACTGATCGAAAAGCTGATGTAACTAAACAATATATTTGACTAATAATGAAAATTTATTACTTATTAGGTCTACATGGGATGAGGGTACTATAAAGTAGTCATCATATCAAGAGGATTTGTAGCATCCCTAAATTTGAATAAAGTAAGATTTGGGTTTTAATAAAAAATTCCACTAATTAATTTCAAAACTTTAAACTTTGATGCAATTAAACCCTAAAGTAGTAGTGAGACCTAATCAGAATGCTTAAAGCTTTTTCCCATGAAGGTCAGAAAAATTTCACTTTATTTGACTCTATGGTGATCCAAGTTCACCAAATATAACCCTAACTAGTTAGTGAGTGATGTTAAGGGATGAAGAGGAATTGATCCATTAAAGGTGCATATTTCATCCCACTAAAATTCATACAAGTTCATTGGATTAATATGTGTCTTCCCTAAAAATATGAACCCCAAATTACATGAAGGTAAACATATATGATTGATACACGACTATAATAAAATGAAATAGAATTAGTTGTGGTTTTAAAATCAAGAAACCAATAAGATTTTTGGGCTCCTCGTGGTTGATTAACGAAGAATGCCAAATTTGGTTTGATTTTGATGATCTTAGAGGTCCCAATCCGGACTAGAAATAATATAACATTATATGGCTTATTTGAGCAATGGACCAAAGAAAAAGAAGGTTGAATCATGGGTTCATGGCCAATTTTTAGCTCAATTGAGCAGCTGGCCGGTTCAGTTATGAGGCACACACATTAAAAAAAGAGGGGAATAATCTTGCAAGCCCCGTTCTGGAAAGAACAAAGACTCAAACAAAGACTATTTTGGGGTAGATTTCATGGTGAGATCAGGAAAGGCTTGAGGCTATAAAACCTAGAATATTGGAATACAAGTGGGGGCGAGATCAATTAGGGTTTTAATGAGAAAAAGTCGAGAAAAGGTTGGGAGAAACAAAGAAGGGGATATGTGACAGTGACATATGCTTTTCTTCTCAGAGGAGAAGAACCCTCCACTTGATCCAGGATCATTGCACGTAGTGACGATGTGGAAGGGCACATTGGGATCAGGTGTCTTGTCTCCAGATTTGGGGCTTCTCCTGCAATGATTTGGAAGTCGTCTGGGAAGGACATGGCAGTGGCGACAAACTCTGTCAGAAAATAGAGTATCACACACGTTGGAGAAATAGAAGGCTTGGGGCATTCGGGTTATGCGAGGCATGCTTAGACAGATCCATACTAGGGTCCACGAGACACCAATGTAAGGTGCACATGGGCACCCTATCAAGGCTAGTAGATTAGAGACAAACAATCTAGATTTTACAGGAAGAAGGGAAATTTACAAAAATTTTATCTTGAGATATAGAGCCCGTGTGGGACAAATAAGGTATCATTGGAAAGAGTTTTTGACGTACTATTATCCAAAAATACTAGTAATATATGCTTTCATCATTTAAGGATTAATATATTTTATGTACTAAGAACTATATGATTTCAGTGTTTTATGCATTAAAGATAGCAAATGAGCTTAGAAATCTATGAAGATTTTATAGTGTATGCATTTTTATATGTTTAACATGATTCCAAGGCTTAATATTTTTAGATTCAACTATTTACCTATGTTTTGATGTAAACCCTAATACAGATATTTTGGGTATTTCACCCATTGTTTGACCATAAAGGTATGGGGTTTATCCAACCTTAACGTATATTTTTATTACTGTTTCAAACGTTTTGTTGTATTTTCATGGACATTTATATCATTATATGATTTTTGGGGTCTAAGTGGCCAATATGTAAGATAAGACAAGAATATTTGAGACAATAGATGGTATGTATGCCTATTTTGTCTGTTATATTGACTTCAATTGTGTTTTTCCTCCTATGACATAATAAAGTCAATAGGATTAGTATATATGATTATTTTGAGGATTGCTATCAGTATATGATGTATCCTTACATTAGTACATAAGACGATTTTGCTTTATATGGGTATATTTGTATATGGATACTACATCACATATGATTTTAGATGTACATTCAACGCTACAATTTCTATCATGATTTTGAAGTAGAGTTATGTTCAATCTAAACAAGAGACCTAGTTTGGTTTATGGTATTAAGGTGATGGGATTAGGGTATAGGATGTTAATCAATGTGATAATTAATATAAAGCATGCTTATTTCAGGAACTTAGGATTCAATTGAGATCACAGGAAATAAGGTTTAGGATCTTCTTTGCTCCATGTAAGCGGGTCACACCACTATACATATGTACATTGGTTGAATTGTATGATATGTATGATTTATGAATAGCATTTCAATTTCAAGTACAATGTTTTGATAATGTTCATATCGTGCAAAGAACCTCAAGGAGGTGAGGTGTGTCGGGTTACAACTTCCTTAGCAAAGTTGTGATGAGTTGTGAATAAAGTGGTGATTTTGTTGATATATTTTATTCAAAGAGATATGTAATGGACGAATTTGCATCTCAAGATGATCCTCAACCGTTTTGCAAGACAAAATAAATGTTGATGCATGCATGTACATATGTCACCCATGCATGACACGTGGCACCTACTAGCTCAAAAAGTTGACACCTCATTTTTTGCCTTCCTTCATGAACAACAAGTATATATACCCCTAGTTTCACCCCTTGGTGCAATTTTGCGACCCTTACCACCCTCCTACCCTAAGGTATCGTGCATAGAGCTCCCATATCGTGAAGGGATGTTGTGGTATCGTGCATGGACCTTGGGATATCGCCCATGGCAAGAGCATATCACCCAAGTAGGTGATATTGGCCATATAGGGTGATATCGGCCATAGAGTGAAGTTTTGACTCCAAGTGAGAGTCCTATCGTTCAAGTGAGTGCCATATCATGCAAGAGGGGTGGCATATCGTGCAAGGACACTAGTGTATCGTGCAAAGGTGTTAAGGAGCAAGAAGGAGCTCATACTTAACCCTAAGGTGAGGATAAGATCATCTTCAACCTTGGATTGAAGCATGAATTTAGGGTTTTGATCTTCCTTTCTTTTCTTAAACGATACAAGGTTGAATGAATACTTAAACGTTGAATGAATACTTAAACGTTGACATGAAACCCTAATTTGGGTAACCCGATACAAGTGAAGTATAACAAGTGTTGTTGCATGACATGGTTGCATGACATGGTTGCATGACATGGATGCATGATAAGGTTGCACGACATGGTTGCACGATAGGGTTGCACGATACACAACCCTAGATGATAGGGTAACCCTAACCCGTCATGGCTAACCCTAGATGGTGACTAGCCCGATAGGGTGATTGAAAGTACTTCTAGCCCGACATGGTGATCGTTTGATACCTCATAAGTATCATGGGTGACACATACATACACATTGTGCCCGATATGAGGTCAAGAAGATACCTCATGCCTGGTATGGAGACAAGTACAAATCCTAACCCAATATGGTGAGTGTTCATACACCTCCAACCCAAGACACCTTGTAAAGGTGAGAGTAAGACACTCTTGGGAGTAATGAGTGTAACACCAAGTAATGGTATGACTGATACCTTGATAGGTGAAACACCTAAAGTGGTTGACAATGGTTAATCATATATCAACAATGTCTCAATCTGAGATGAGTCCATATCAATTGATGATGGTTTGACAATTCAAATGTATGACTCATGATCAATACACTACATAATAAATGTGATGGGATAGTGCATGAAGTATTAGGATGGGAAATACCCTAATACAAGATAAGTTGATGAACTTAAGTAAGTTAAAAGTGGTGAGGGAAGTGATACACCAAGGCATGGTAAATATCACATCCAACACTTTAAGGTTGTTGCACCTTGATGCACCTTAAATCCAATATACTTGGATGAGTAACACATGATGTGTGTCATGTCAATTGTTACATTGAGATGGAATGCACTTTGATAAGTGTAGGCTATCATACCTTGAGAAAGGGTTAAGCCAAGTTAATAAAGTATGATGTAATCATACCCTGATAAGGATGAGAGAGGAACTCATACCTTGTGTTGATGGTTCATTTAATGATAAATGATGAGAATAAATAAGTATGATTGAATACTTATGATATTAATGTATGCTCCTAGATGTGTGGAGCAATGAATTAAGGTTTGGATTGATAATATGAACTTGAAACCCTATTCATCTATAAAGGGAAACCCTAACCCTAATAGTTGTTGCCTAGTGAGAGGTGACAAGATGTTTAATGGGCCTTGTGAGCCATGTGAATAGTTGTTGCCTAGTGAAAGGTGACAAGATGATTAATGGGCCTGGTGAGCCATATGAATAATTGTTGCCTAATGAGAGGTGACAAGATGCTTATAAAAGTCTCATGTAAGGAATGGTAATGTGCAAAATAAACTAAGGGAAATGGAAACCAATAACTTCATAATAATAATAAATGGTTATAATAATAATGAAATCTTGATCATACATGATTTATGCTTATAGCCAAATAAGGGCTATAGTGTTTTGAATATGCTTAAAGTAGATAAGAGGAACACTTGTAGTACTTAAAGAATGTGAATTGATATGATGGCTTGCCCCAGGGTATAATGCCTAGTAAAAGGATGTGATAACCAATGATGAATTTAAGGGATGGATATCCCATAACGAATGTATAATCAGGTTTGGTTACAGACCAATACCTGGAAGAGGCGTGAAGCCTGTAATCAGGAGTGGTTAGAGTCCACTGCCTGGCGGTGTAATCAGGTTTGGTTAAGGACCAATACCTGGCAGAGGCATGAAGCCTATAATATCACAGGATTGACATAGATCAATACCTGGAATGCACATGTTTGGTAATAACCCAATACCTGGAATAATATCATAGGATTGACATAGATCAATACCTATAATGCATAGGATTGGTAATAACCCAATGCCTGGAATAATGTCACAGGATTGGTCATAACCCAATACCTAGAATAAATGTACAGGATTGGTAATAACCCAATACCTGGAATAATGTCACATGATTGACATAGATCAATACTTGGAATGCACAGGATTGGTAATAACCCAATACCTGGAATAATATCACAGGATTGGTCATAACCCAATACCTGGAATAATATCACAGGATTGGTCATAACCCAATGCCTGGAATAATATCAAAGGATTGGTCATAACCCAATACCTAGAATAATATCATAGGATTGGTCATAACCCAATGCCTAGAATAATTGCACAGGATTGGTAGTAACCTAATGCCTATAATAATGTTACAGGATTGGCATAGTCCAATGCCTGGAATGGTTGCACATGATTGGCATAGTCCAATGCCTGGACAGAATATGATGATGTATACTCACATGACTGGTACAATTCAATATCTAGTTAGCATATTGGCTGAGGCCAATAGATAGAAATGAGAACGATTCATGGATGACATACCATGATGATGAGTATCACATGATAAGCTTGAGATGTTGATATAGTATGATGGGTAAATGATATACATGTTCTTCCTATTCCTTATAAAGAGAATAGATGATTTACTGCTCTATCATAGATAGTTGCAATGCTTTAAAATATGAGAATATTCTAAACTGCTTATCCTCTGCTCAGTTTAATACTATTTAACTGTGATAATAACATTGTTGGCGGAGAGTTATATCTCTCGCTGGGGCAATTTTCAATTGTCTCACCCTGTGGGATCCACATTTTTTTTAGGTGGACGTGCACGAGGGGGGTTGAGACCGTACTATAGAGAAAGAACAACAACGGCAGGGACAGCAGTGACAGCTCAGGTTGAGTGTACTGTCTGTCATGTCTTGTAGATAGAAGTCCTATGTGTCATCTCTGTACTCTCAGATCCTTGGAGTTGGTTCGTTATGGTTTCATGAACGATCTGAGGTTTTGGCTTGTAAGCCTTGAGGTTTTATGTTGCTTCATTATATGTTTTGACAAAGCAACTGTTATATGTTATCCTCGAGAAGAGATGGTAAAGTGTATGTACAATGTGAACAATGATGTATATAAAGTTTTGGTTCTGCCTTAAAGAGTTTTCCTAGAAATGGATCTCTTTGCAAAATGGTTTTAATTTTTAGTGACTTTTGTTAATCCGCCGGTAATGTTTTAAATTCCGCTTAATTAGTAACGATTTGTCGATCGATTTGGCGATGGTCGTTACATGCTCCATGTCCCTAAAATGTGTATTCTATTATTTCTTATCATCACAATCACACATGCTAAGGTTTTATCGATATTACGTGTTAGATATTATGATAAACAATTTTTTGTTATAAATATATCTGTTTGTGACAAACGAGTTACATCTTTATACTACTACAAAAAGAGGGAGATTTTCAACTAAATACGAAACATGTCATTTTGTTTTTCTTCATCAGTTTAAAGTTGAATTGGAATGCTTCTCTCTCCACACACTCTTTGTTCTTAAAAAGGTTCTCATCTTTACTTTTCTTTTTTCTTTTTTTTATTGTAATCCTTCTCTCAAAATTTATTTCTAAATTTACCTTTTCTATCTATATCATTTCCATGTTCTTTGCATGAACTTTTTTTCATCACACAAACAATTGGTAGAGAATAATGAACTATTCAACTTATACATAGTAAGACGACTGAATCACGAAAACAAGATCAACGAATGCGGAAGCGATTAGAAGCGGAATTATAAAAATCACTAGAAATTAAAAATTTTTACGAAGATATCTTCAACAATAAAAACTCTTTCATAAACAAACATGATAAGTCATTTACAAACTGATCCATAGTTACATCTCTGTAACAGACACACCTCAAGCATTACAACATCAACCACCTTGTTAAATGTACAAGGTAAGATACAAAATCTCGAGGCATCATGCCAAAATCTCAGATATACTGACTCCTAGGACCTGAGAGTACAGAGACGACACATATGACATACTATCTACACAACTTGACAAATAGTGTCTCCACCTGAGGATCACTGTTGTCCCTGAGATTGTTGCTGCTGTTGCTCACCCACTGGTGGGTTCCTTCATCCTCGGCGTCTACCTAAAAAGTCGAATCCCACGGGGGTGAGACAATTGAATAATTGTCCCAGCGAGAGTTATAAATCTCCGCCAGAAGCTTTGTTATTGCATTAAAGGAATAACAAACAGCAGTAGAAATATAAATATTCAACATCAGGTAACATTGTATAAACTATGTGAAGCAGAATCCTTATAAGTAATCATTTCAATTATAACTTAATTGAATGACAAGACATATAACAATAAGGAATATGAATAACATGTATACTAGTTACTTAACTAGAGCACTATAAACAATGTATCATCAATCATTGTTTCTCATAATTCAACCTAAGCAAATATGCCATGCGGCTGATTACATTTACAAACGTATTTATGCCCTGAGGAGATGAGTTACACCTCTCATACTCCAACTGACCATCACTAGATCGCAATCGGTACCATACATAGGTCATCAGGAGAGCCAGATTCCTATGACCTCATCACTCCTCAGTCAGTATGAGGATCAACATGCAGGACATCTCGTGTCTCTACTATAATAGCTTTCCAGGGTATTCTAGCAACTTCGCTATTTAGAGTTACAGTGGCGTTCTGTACTCTCTTCGCCATCGAGGAATTTCTTGCTTATCTCTCATCGATGCGGCATTAACAACATCATCGGGAGATTAGTGATACATCTTCCCAGCATAAACATATAATGAAGGATTGAGAGATTAATGATACATCTTCTATCAAATCCAACATTAGGACGTAAGGTTATTCGCGTCCATAACCCCCACATACTCAAAAGTATTTGCTCCACGAGTTCCCTTAGGAAAACCTGTTTCACCATCATTGACACTGATGGATCTATGGTCAGGGCTCTACATGATATCGTTATACTTGATTAGTTAAATACATTATTGCATTCTTTAGCATCAAGCATGTTTTCAAACATAACCAATAAAAAAATGCTATAAAGAAAGAGTACTATTTGTATCAAGTTCACATTACATACTTTAAACATTGGGATATCAATCCCTAACCATACCATCATTGTGATTTGGGACTGTGGGTATTCAAACCCTTGAATCATCATAACACTTGTTACCAAGTAACATCTCATATCATTTGGTCATCTTAGTAGTATGACTATTGATTATAACAATACATATATTTCTCATGGCTTATTCATCCTATCGAGCTCATATGTTACCACTCACCAGGTAACATAGCATATCATTATACTTGAAGCAAGTAAAGTATTTTCAATACACAAGACATCATAATCCTTACCTGGATATGATCCCCTCTTTATGAAAACCTGCATGGTTAACATTTACTGATAACATTCACATTGTAACTATCTCAGGACAATACAAATTCCTTTTCAAATATATATATAGTACACCACGGCCGTGCTATCTTGCACGGTCATACAAGAGTAAGCCACCACGGCCGTGCTTCATTGCATGGTCGTGCAACAAAGGATTCACCACGACTGTGTCATATTACCACGACTGGTTTCTAGGGTTAGGATTCTCATTCAATCCATTTAGAGTTATTCATCATCTTAATTGATTAGGAATAGTGATTACTTATCTCATACCTCATCATAGAGTTTCATGCTTAAAAGCATAACTCAGAATTAGGGTTTACTTGTTCATATCATCACATCACCCTAGATTAGGGTTTACTATTCATGTTACATCACATTATCCTAGATTAGGGTTTACTATTCTCATTGCCTCACATTACCCTAAATTAGGGTTTATTATTCATATTATAGTGAATTAAGATCATACCATCATTATGTATTAAGATTACTTTCATTCATGTCCTCAAATTAGGTTAAGATTCATTGATCATCATAATTAGGGTTTCCATGATCTCACTATGAAGGATCATACCCTAATTAGGTGTATTCATCCATATTGGAAGTATATTACTTGATTCTCAACCATATAGGGAGTCTTCTCTCTCCTCTTAGTAATAGATGATATTTACATCACTCTTGATTAGACTAAGTCAAAGCATCTTTGATAACATAAGTCATGTCATCACCATTATGGTCATTAGGGTTTGCTTGATCAAAGGGTGTTGACTACTTAAACCCATCAAGGGTACTTTGGTAATCTTCACCATTGACCCTAATATACATTAGTTCACTAATTACTTAACCCCTTAATGACTTTAGGTATCTTTAGGGTTTAGGTTAAACAACTACTAAACCATCTTAACCTTCAAACCATCAAACGTTCTTAACATAATTGAACCCCAAACGGTCTTGTACTTCAACCTCCAAGCGGTTTGAAACCACATGACCACCAAACGGTCTTGAGACCGTTTGGTCCAAACACCCTCAAAACCGCATGGACCAAAAAGTGTATCAACACTTCCAATTGAGTTAGGGTTTTCAATGTTGAACCCCTCAATCGTTCATGTCATGGTTAACCACTTATTAATTGAGCCAATTAAGTTAACACTCAACTGATGTGACCCTCAATTGATCCTCAATTGATCACCAATTAGGGTTTGGATTGATTGGATCAGGGTTGGAAATTGATCATCCTTCAACATGCATCGATATGAGCTTAATTGATGTTGAACCGATTGAACCATCACTCAATTGGGTCATGACCTAACTCCAAACGGTCTTGAGGTCGTTTGGATGACCTCCAAACGGTCTTGAGACCATTTTCCCATCATATCATCAACATCCAAGTCAACCAATTAAGGTTTGGATCATTGGATTGATCATCAAATCAGCGATTGATTACACTTTAACCTAGTAACATTGGATCATCAATTGCTTAACCATACTCACCCATGGACCTCCAAACGGTCTTAGGTGACCTCCAAACGGTCTTGAGACCATTTGGATGAGCTCCAAACGGTCTTGAGACCGTTTGGCTCATCCAACCCTTAGATTCTAGTGAAAAATCATTAGGGTTTGAGCCATAGAGTTGATCATCAAATCAACACTTAGTTGCAAAGTGATTTGATACCTTTGGACCTTCAATTGGTAAACTATACTTAACCCCAGACCTCCAAACGGTCTTGGGTGATCCCCAAACGGTTTTGAAACCGTTTGGGCTAATCAACCCAAAATCTCAAATCAACTCATTGGAATTTCAGCACTAATTTCAATTAGGGTTTGCCCAATTGATTAGCCTTCATCTCATGATTCCTTGGGAATTAATCCATCAAATTTGGTGAGTCATTAAACAACATAATTAAGAACAGGAATAGCAAACGGTAAACCCTTGGTCAACTCACTCAAACGGTTTTGAAACTGTTTGCCCAAAAAGTCAAGTTAATCAGGTTGGAAATCAGCACTTAATCCAATTAGGTTTAACTAATTGATTAGCCTTCAACTCATGATTCCTTGGGAGTTAACCTATAAAATTTGATGAGTTATTAACCAAAATAATTATGAACAGGAATCTCAAACGGTCAGCCCTTGGTCAACTCACTCAAATGGTTTTGAAACCGTTTTCCCAAAACGTCAAGTTAATCAGGTTGGAAATCAGCACTTAATCCAATTAGGTTTAACTAATTGATTAGCCTTCAACTCATGATTCCTTGGGAGTTAACCTATCAAATTTGATGAGTTATTAACCAACATAATTATGAACAGGAATCTCAAACGTTCAACCCTTGGTAAACTCAACCAAATGGTCTTGGAGACCGTTTGCTCCAACCGACCTTGCAAAACCGTTTGCCCTTCAAACGGTTTTGAAACCGTTTGCCCCAAAGGGTGCAAGAGTTTGGCCAAAGGGTGCAAGAGCGTTTGCTAAAGTAACATTGGTATTCACGTACCCTTCTTCTACCTCCAGATCAAGGTCTGTTCTTCACAATTTTGGTTGCAAGAATGCATAGAAGGATGGAAGAAAGAAGAACTAGCAACGTTTGCAAGAAAAGAAGATGCATAATCAAAGCTTTAAGGTTTAGAGTTATAAAACCCACCTTAGAACCAGATCTAGAGCTCCAAGATTCGAATATTTAATGGTGGATTGAGCTCCACAGGTCGTCCAAGGTTTCTTCTTCAAGAATTGGTTGGAAAGGATGGTTAGAAAGAAGAACTAAGTAAGAAAAACTAGCAAACCAACCTTATATCATGACTTTCCCCATGAATCTGAGCTAGATAATGGTTAAAGCTTACCCAACTCTACTTGGCCGTTCTCCTCTGCTCCTGAGCTCCTTCCTTAGTCGGCCACAACAAGAGATAAGTGAAGAGAGAAAAGGAAACGATCCCTTGGTTGTAAAAGAAAGGTGTATATATATACTTTGGGCATGTTTTCAAGATAAGGACAATCTTTTCTTCTATTTCTCATATGGGTCCTTCTCTCCTTCTTGTCCACGCCCCTCCTTTCTATACTTAAGCAAAAATCCTCCTTTAACCAAGGTTTAGAGGAAAAGAAGCCAAACATCCTACTAAGTTGCACACGTAAAAGGGTCATTTTGCAAACATCTTGATTATTTACTTATAAAGGTTATCCTTCTTATTTGATCACTCAAATGAGGCACCCTCCTCATTATTTTTACTTTACTTTATGTCAAGAGTCATGAAAGATATTATAGAGGGTATATTTTTTTACATGTTGCACCCTATGTTTTGGGTAAATTACACTTTACACCAAAACTAGGTTTTAAAGCACACGGATTGCTCTACAAGTTATATTTTGGTGCTCAAGCTTGGAGAATCCATATCACTACATCATATTCATTCTCATGATGTCTTAACATCAAAAGAACATCTTAACATGTGCAATTTGCAAGTTAACCCCTCAAATTGGGTAATTTGCACATAGGTCCACTTTTAACAAAACAACATTACAACATTGTTAAAAAAGGACAGAAATGAAAATATAAGTTCCTCAGAAGCTTTAATTACATATCAAAAGATAATCACAAACATCTAATCACATGTCTTAAGTAAAACACCTAGGGTTAGGTCATAACCCAGATCAGAGATGTTACACATAGTAAGAAAATACAAAGAGAATGTTCAACTCAAATAACTACTATTAGAAGAATAATTAATGAGAATACAATTTTAAATAGGAATAGTTTCTGTGATGCTAATGGATTGCATTTCATAAAAAAGGAAAGAGTTAAAATGTGATCAAAGTTGATAGTTTAAAAGGATCATAATTATCCGGTAGGATAGAGAAGATGTTTATAACAAAAAATTTTCAATTAAAATCTAGTGTGTCAATTCAACCATGGACACTTTAGATGCAACTGTAGGAACCATTATGGACTTCTATATCAAAAATTTATTATAATATTCTTCCGGCAAGTGAATATTCATCGACCTTTGACTTATCAATGAACTAACTTATCCTAAAAATTACATGGAGATGCTTACCCAATCTATAAGTTATGAGAAGAATTATATTTTTTTGTACAAGTGTCTTGGAAAAATGAAAAAAAAGGATCTTTCATCAGTATTAATATACAAAAGCACAATATTATTATATATTGGGAGTCTATAAATTATTATTTCATTCAAAAATTTTCTTTATTAAATACTAAAATTGCTTCAAAGGAGTGATCACTCGTCTAGAAAATTTTTGACCTATCAAATAGTGCAATTCAGGAACAATATATGTATATGAATATATCATGCTTCAAAGCTTATATTAGGTACATTTGGTCTTTAATTATAAAGAAGTAACTTTTACACCTTGAACAAACTCACATTTCTTCCTTCTACATATGGACTGATAGTAAGTTGCACCGTATATTTCTATGTTTGATGCCTTTTCTTTTATTTTTAGGCGTTGTTCTTGATTTTCCTTGGAAAAGATATAGTGAAGACTTGTACCAAAGAAATATATGGGAACTTCTCTATCTTGTAGGTAATGGCACATCCTTTTATATTTCAGTCTCTACAACTAGCCCATCTGATCAGGAACATTTTACTAAATATTAGAAAACTCTATTCAGAGTTTCTACAAGAAACACCTCCTCATCCTTGTCAACATGTTCCTCCTCCTCCTCCTAGTCTTCTTCATAGTGTTGGTGGTGTTTCTCTTTTTATATATTCTATATACATGCTAAAAAAATAGACCACCATTGATAAAAGTACATAAAAGACTCTCGTAAAATGTCAAAACACAACAGATTTGAAGAACATAGAAATACTATTTACTTATTTCTAAGATGATATAGAATGCATACTTTAAGACAACATTGAAAATGTCTCTTTATTTGATTCAAAGATTCAAAAGAACTAAAGCACTGATACTTGTAGTGTTAAGTTCTCTAGAAGTTTTTAGTTCTCATATGTCTTAAAATAACTATTTGACATTAATTTCAATTTAGAAGTATTGATTTTCTTTTTTGAAAAATAATCTATAGAATTTGAAATTAATATCTCTAATAATTTTGACGGGTTTATTTTTATTTATTTTATATTCACTTTATATAGTCTCTAAAATAGTCAAATAATATAGATTGTAGGTATTATGCGATCAGTACGCGAGACATTTTTGAGACAGGAGTTATAATACTCTTAAAATGTAAACTAGTTATTATATATTATTTCATTTTTAAACTTCTAAATGTATTGAACGGTTTATAATGTGTTGATACATATGACATAGGATTGCATTATTATTTGAAGTATAATGACCACTACTTCAACCAAGCAGAAAACAATGAGGTCTGAAATGAGTAGATGATGTGTGTTTTTAAGCATACACCAAATTATCAGACATGAGTTAGAGACATCTGATCTTTAGTATAGATGAATGTATGAGTCTTTTGCAACTATTTTTTTAGTTCGATTTGAATTATTTATTTCCATCTTTGAAAAATAATCTATAGAATTTGAAATAAAGATCTCTCTAATAATTTTGACAGATTTATTTCTGTTTATTTTATACAGTGTCTAAAACAATTAAATAATACATATTGTGGGTATTATGTGATCAAGTGTGCGAGAAATATTTTTGATTTTATAGCTATTTTTCAATTTGACTTTATAGTGTGTACTGACTATGTTCAATTATTTATAAAATTCACTAAAATTCTTTTGTAAAGTTCTATGCAAATTTTGTTCAAGTGTATACTTGTTTATACATTTATAATTATAATTCACATTTATTATAAAATATTTAAGATATATTTAATTGATTAATCAAATTGATTTGATTGAGAAGAGTAGCTATACTCTAATCGAATATAACATTTAATGATATGTTGTAATAGGTGTGATATTACAACAAACAATACGTGTTGTACAAGATACTTCTATATACTTCTATTTCAACGGATATGTTGTAAAAATATACTCATGTTATAATGGACATGTTTAGTGAATTACAACATTCAACACATGTTATATATATAAAATATCTTGAATAAAGTACTCCTACTACAACAAAAGTGTAATGAAAGATAATATATTTCAACTGTTGTATATATATATATATATATATATATATATATATATATATATATATATATATATATATATATATATATATCACGACAGGCTATCAAACACCTTACAATAAGTTTGTTTATGTCATAACAAAGACACTACATGTATAAAGCATCCTATTATAAAGGAGGTGTTTAGTAAAAGACAACATGTTCAATTGTGATATTATCATAGATATTACAACATGCCAACAACTGTTGTATAAATACCACCCATAAGGCCACGCTGTCTAATATAACGGTGGACATCTGTTGTAAAATGAGAAAAATAAACTGTTATAGAAAACATTTTCTTAACAATGTAAATGATGCAAGAAGAGTTGTATTCTATCTTTTCATAACTATGGTCGTTAATGCTATTTCCATCAACAGCAAAGGAATAAGGAACATATACGCGCCGCCTTCTGACTTAGACATATTGCAACGAGATAATTACATTCACTGGGCACACATAAAGATACAGGATGAGATGAAGCAAACATCGTTTGCACTATAAACTTAAGCTGCAGAATTATTTGAAGGATTTAGAGCCGCTACAGTTGCCCCAGTTATCCCTTTCCGCTTCTTTAGTCTCAGCCTTCTCCTCTGAGACAGCCTTCTCTCCAAATGGTCCACCCTATCGCTCAGATCAGACATGACTTGCATCTGCTTCTGTCCAGCCTCGAGAAGTTTGTTTAGCATCGTCCGGATCCCCTCTTCCTGCTCCTGCCATTTCTTGAAATCATCACTATTGTCTCTCACGGACAGGGAACCTCCCACGCGGGGGCGCTCGTCATTTTCAGAGTGGAATTCTTCAGGTGGCAAACATGATTCGGCGAGATTTCCCTGGGTGATAGCTTCAGAAGACCCGAGGGCAACTGCAGTATGTGTTGCAGCGACACTGCTGTTTGCTGGGAGCGCTTTATCTTTCTCAGAAACTCCGTGGTCAGCGTTGAGATGTTCTGAGTCCAACATTCCTGGTAGGAAACTGCCCTCAAGGATGCAGGTCTCTTCGTCTTCCTTACCCTCATGAAGGTCCTTGCCAAATAATAGCTGTTCTACCCACTTTGTGTCTGTACATTGAGCATTATCTTTCACCGGCAATGCATCTCCTACGAAGACTTCTTCTTTCTCTTCCTCCTTGGCTTGTCCCGATTCCACAACAAGATGGACCGGACTCTGCTTAGTTTCTTGGACTTGCACTTCCTCTCCCTGTTCTGATAACATGACCAAAGGAGGTTGTTCAGGACAGTTGCACTCTGCTGAAATATCATTCAGCACACATCCTGAGGGGATGCCCAGCGCTGCGACCTCTGAGTCAGGCATTTCGGAACTCAGATATTCTTTTCCCTTATCCTCGGCTTTCTCGCTCATTACTGGTTGGTTATCGGTACTAGGATTGGCCAGACATGCTGGGGCTTCATCTGGCTTGGGACCAACAGGGGCATCATTTACCACAGACGTGCCAGGGTGTATCTGGATCTCACAGGAGAAATCCAGATCTTTGGTGCAGCTCTCTTTCTCATCTTCTTGTAATAAACCTACCTCTGTATGGGGTGCTGTATAACCATTCTCTACCCACGATGCATCATCATGAACTTCCAGTGAATCTTTCACTTGACTATTTTGAGCCTGTGAGCTACTCTCATCTACCATGGATGAATCAGGATATACATGTACCTTAAGCGAGCAACTCGGATCTTCAGTGCAGGTTCCTTTCTCACCTTCTGATAACGGACCCAAGACTTCAGTTCTGCAGGATCCCTCACAGCCATTTTCTTTAGTAGATGTATCGTCATAAAATTTTGGTGAATACTCCAGCTCTTTACTCCTGGACTGTGAGCCAGCTAATGAATCAGCTTCTGCAGAGCAGACAACGGACTCGTCAGTTGCAGGCACTCTACCCGCCTCAATCGTACCTGCATCCGCGCAGCTATCTTCTTCAACTGAGGCGTCAGCAGTGCCTCCAGATAGATGCCCAAAATCTTTCCCAAAGCTTTGCAAGTCCACAGCGATTTTCTTTTCAGAAGAACCATCTTCATTGCCAATAGGATGGTCATATTCCAACTGTTTGGAATCTCCTTGGCCAGTACAGGGAACGGTGTCCTCCTTTACCAGGAATTGAGTATCAAAAAAGCTGTTCTCCGCAGCTGATGCAGCAGGCCCGTTGATCTCTGCTTTCTCTAAATCAGATGTTTGTTCACCTTCACAATTGTTTGATGGTGCGCCTATGCCAATGGGCATTTTCTTTAGCAAATCAAGCTGTTTTTGCAAACAGACAAGCTCCCGAGCAACAGATTTTCGAATTTCCCTTGCACTTGGATGCAGAGCCTGTTTAAAAGAAATTAGGTGACATTGAAAGAAAAAAAAACAGTCAACTACCGATCGTAAGAAGCTTAAAAACTATGGTAAAAATCATGACAAATATAGCATCTATGTCAGCAAACAACAAGAAATAAAATATTGTCTAATTCTACCTAGCAAGTCAAATAAACCCCAAAATTATGAGGATAATCTTAAGTACCTGGATTGTATCTAGCTCCAGAAGAAGATTCATTATAGCCTCACCGAGAAAAACCATAGATTTGCTGTCAAGTGATTCTCCCGAATAGGTCTTTAGATTATTTATTTTGTCTTTAATATCAGCTACCTTATGACGGACTGCCCTTATCTGCTTTAGTTTCTTTATTGGTTGCCATTTCCTAACTTCAAATCCACGATAGACAGACTGAATGATGATTGCTGCATCAGCGTCAGACAGATGCGGAAGTACCTTGACATTTTCAAGACTCGGGTTTCCTGACGATGAGCCTGGTAGTTTACCTTCCGTTTGATCTGCTTCTTCAAAATCACAGCCGGTTCCACTGTGCTTCGAATTATCCAAGGATACCGCCGCAGCTTGAACAGATTGGTCTGGATTATCCCTCTTTTCATTTAAATCAGATCTCTCTTTAACTTCTGACATGGAGTTGTCTGTCTCATGGACAAGAGGAAGAAAATCCTGCTTATTCCCTTCAACATCGTTTCCTGCAACTTTCATTTCCTTCTTGAGTGCTGCTGAATCCGTTTCCTTACCAGGACTCTGCTTCTCGGTCTTATCTGTACCTCCACCATTCTTCTGCCCCAACTGGCTAGATAACCTCGGCGACCCGTTCTTCTTTTTATTTTTTGGTAAGGGATCAACCCTCAAGCAGACAGGAGGTAGTTTTGCGGATTTCACTGGACTTGGCTTCCTCTCCGAGTGTGAATTGCCCATGCTCTTCTCATTTCCGATCTCCCTTTCATTGTTCTTAAACTTCACCGCCTCGTTGTCCGGTTTCTCAGGAGCCGAAACATGTTTCTCCGCAGCAGATACCACGTGCTGTACGGGGATAGTCTTCTTCGTACTCATTTTCTTGGAATGGATCGCGTCATCTTGTGCCTCCTCATCATGTAGCCCTTTAACTCCGTTATCATCTGGATTGCCACGATCAGACTGTTTTACTGGAATGATCTTTACATTACATGAGGGCACTTCTTCAATTCTGGGGCTTGGTTGTATCTCCTTCGCTGCCTTTTCAGCTTGTTCTGGCCTGTGGTGGCTGGGCATCCAAATTATAGGAAAACTCCTCTCCATTTTGCCCTCATTCTGCTGCTTATCCTTGTTGCCCATCTCTCCAGCTGGCTCTATTCCCTTATGGGGCAGTGCTTCCAATGGGACCCATGCTTTCCAAGAATTTGGTTGCATGAAATTAAGAGTAGGAACGTCCTCTGCCACGTTGTTCGAGTTGCCCTTTGGAGCACAAATCATCTGATAAGCATTAGTTGGCAAAGACTGAAAGCAATCTCCAAGCTTTTGCCCGCTGGACTTTTGATCATCTGTTCCTGATACATGATAGCTGTCCTGTCTTTGACAATTGTGGTTGAGACACCCACAGCAATGATTCTTACCACGTTGTTCTGGGAGATAACCTGGCGATGGATAGTAGAAGGCAGGCAATAGGTTGGGATGAGGATAGGGCCCCGAGTAATGCATCGGAAAAGGTTGAAATTGTTGATGAAGTGGAAAAACAGTGCCATAACCAGGATAGGAGTTATGCTTGTGACATGGATTGCCCTCTGATTGGTTTGAACATGCATTTCCAGATGAGACCGCGAAATTAGATTGAGCCTTAACACCGTCCGTATTTTGTACAGGTGGAATCACTCCCAAGTATGGGTAGTTCTGATACATAAACTGAGGCACTTGATTATGGGGATAGAACTGAGGAAAGCAGTTGGTGTACCCATATGCAGGAAACATTTTTGCTGAGTTCGTGAAAGTGAAAGTGAAAGGTTATCCCAAAGGAATAGTACAAAGACTATTCCCTCAACTCGCTGGTTTAACCAGAGAGATGTCCAACTAGATCCTGCATGACAATAGAGCTCTCTATAAGAAACAAAACTTTTTAAAGAGTTATATGGAACAAAACTTTGATGAACAAGAAAAATATGTAAACTGAAACCCAGCATAAAACTGAAACCCAGAATAAGTACTTCAAGATCAATATATGTTACCAATTATTTTCTTTTCTTTGTGGTAACTTTTGATCCTATTTTGTCTTCTCCGTATATGTCATCTGTTGTAATGAATTAATGCGGCAATGTTTGTTTTAAGTTTCATAAACCTACTTCGAAAGTTATTATGTATGATACTAGACCCTTGTCAATTCTTGCTTTTTCTTTTTATGGATCTAAGGACTTTGATCATCCAACTACATCTTTAGTGTCAATAGAGTCTTAAAAAGATACTTATACTTTTTTCAAAGTCAAAGCTAAAATAAGTAATCATTCTGTTTTTTATAGGAGTAAAAGAAAAACACTAGTGCTGATTAAAGTTTTTCAAAAAATCATGTAAATGTCCTATCACAACTGGGACCATTACATGAGTTAGCCAATATGAAGGACACGCGCACAACATTGAAGATGTTTCTTCAATATTTTCGCCTCTCCAGGTTTACATCTCTCCTAAACAGCATATTCCAATATAAACATGCCAACTATTGGGTCTCTAAGCTAGTTCTTAAACCTATAGTCAATAGTTTCCAACCATAATACTTTGTTTCTATAGTCTCTTACTAATTGATACTCTATCCACAGGCTAAGAAGTGCAAACCAAAAGAAAATGCTAGGTTTCAGCCTATCGGTGCACCTAATAACGGATTGTTTACCTGATAAGGATTAGTCCTTCAAATATTGATTCAGATATTTAACTGTCGCAAAATTTGTCGGCATATTAAAGTTGTTCGGCTCGCATCTTAATGCTCAACACTTATCTTTTCAGGTCACAATCATGAGGATATAATTAGATTTGGAAGGCATGGTATTGTTGCGCATTGGATAAGGCCCCAAATCGTATTGCTCTGATATGCGATTGGATGGTGCAGCAATTTGCAGAGGTTGAAAACATCCCATTCCAGAAATAGAGGGAGGAACGATATTCAAGTCAGAAAATATGTGGAATCCCCTGTTTCTGTGTCCCATACCCAAATGCAGGATTAACCAACAGGTGATGACAGAAACTGTCTTTGCAGCAATACTCAAAAGGCTCACACATTTCCATTACAGAAATACACCTGAAAAGCTCTCTTGGGGATGTAAGTTACGCACCTGTAAAATTGTCGCTACCACTGATCGTTCCTCGAGACCCAATGGCTTAGTTATCGGCGACTGATCCGTCCGCAGACCCAATAAGCGACCTTTTTCCTGGGCTTTTTCTCTCGCTCTCTGTCAGTGAACACGCTCAGACTCTTCCTGTAGTCCATGACAAATGGAGGAACATTGGAATTTATAGCGTTTCGAGTGTAGACGTGTCCCAAAAGCCCTACCGGCCTAGAAGCATCCAGACATATTTCGACGGTTTGGACGTTATCACCATAACTGTCCTTTTCCATGCTATCGCTGTCTTTTGGGTGTCTAGATATTTCTTTGCTCGAGTTCACGGCAGAATTCTCGAAATTCCTAGACAGGTCGAAGCAAGTAAGCTGGTGTGTAGAGTTCTTTAGAATTAGAGGAGAATTTATAGAGTTTTCAGAGACTTTTTTGATCAGCTGTTTCTTCGGCTAGCTAATAAACATTAAAGTTAGCACAAGGGATTGCAACTGCTAGATCTCGATCATCAGGTACTATTATAGCTCTATGTCATCACAAAAGAATCCGCCCAAACGATTATATAGGACAATTGTATTTTACCAAGCTATAATCACAAAGATTCCCCCCTCAGCTCCGGCGACCCTAGACTTCATCCATATCAGATGCCGTAAGGGGGCATGCAGATCGTCACTTCTTGGGTGTTTTGAGTCGATTGCAGGCTTGGCCAGGACGAAGCTCGTCCCAGAGGTGGATATTGTACTCCTTCGAACAAACTCAGGATAAACGACTTTGATTTTTTATATTTTTTTCAAGTGTAAAATTAAGGGTGAGTATGATTGATTTAGTTTAATTTTCTACTAAAATTATAAATTAAATTGTATATGTTGAATTACAAATGATCAAAGGCTTAGTTGATGACGACGACGATGATCATGCAAACTCAAACTAAGTTGAATTATTAGTCTATGATTTGGTTCGATTTAGTTTAATTATAAACTATTACTTAAAACTTCAATAATTTTTTCTTATAGTTATAAATCAATTTAACATGAAAAATTAACTTTGAAATGAACATTGTTCAGAAATGCTTAAAATAAGAATATATATATATATATATATATATATATGTATGTATAATAATAATAATAATAATAAGTGTTTGACGTGGTCCAATTAACATCAAACCGGTATGCATACGTCATAACACATAATTTAATTTAATTTTACTGCAGTCCATTCATTTAGCATTACTTGTATATTTTAATACACATATTTTATTAGTATTATATAACTAGGTTCAAATGTATATTTTTGTATAATATATATGATATATTGATAATATGTAGGTATATGCATAGTTGATTAAACCGGTCTCTTAAGAAGAACTTAATTGTTATTTAATAGTTTGGAACCAAATCAAATCATTCACCTTCCTAAATTTGAACCAAACTTGTTGATTTGGTTCAATTTGTTTGGTGTTAATGATTTCATTTGATTTTATGTTTAGTGTTAGTAAAGATCATATCTTTGATGGGGTTAAACATTGCAAGATTTCTACCCATGTGAATACAACATACAAAAGAAATCTTCTCAGGACTTTAGAGAGCCCATTATATCTGGCAGATAATGATAGAATCTAATGAACATAATCAAAATGTCTTTTACTTTTTTTTATATGAACAAGTTTTCTTCTTAAAGTGAGAGTGGAGATAAGTCTGAACAAGTTTTCTAATAGGAGGGAGAGTGGAGATGAGTATAATATATATTCATTGAGTTTCTATTAATGCAACTTTAAAATTGTAAATATGAACACATAGTCTAGTTATCACATAGTATTATTAGTATAAGTCAGAATATCTCATTGGTCGTCTTATAGAGTTTCTATCACAATACTAGATAGTCGTTGACCTGTGTTGCACCTTTGACTTTGTGGCTTGACACTAGATCGCCTTAAGTCGAGTAGTGGACCCCGTGTGTTTGAGAGACTCAAGGTGTAGCCAAATGGTGATCTCATACCTAGGAATAGGGATGAAAAAGAAGGCAGCAGAAACAAAAAAGTTTGTCCTTATTCCTTTACCAATAGATCGCATCAACAACAATATATCTAGGAAAGAGGGTAGCAAGAGGTATATCTGATCCTGGAACAAATCCAATGAATACTCTTGTTTGGTGATGTGCACTCTTCTCAAGGGGCACATGAAAAATTGGTGATGATGGCCTCCTGATGCAGCATCACAGACGGTGGTGGTTGTTGTCCTCCTAACGTGGTGACAACGGCTTCCACACCTCTACATACTCTAAGCAGACCATTGAGAACTCCTCATTGAGCTTCTAGGGACAACAGGAAGAAGTTCCCCTTTAAACATCAATGTACTAGTATTGACTTGCTCTCCCTTGATGCCTCTCCCTTTTAAAGGTAAGACTTGCTCGGGCTCTCACATTACCACAACTATGAGAGGACATCAATTTTCAGAGCTTGTTGTTGTTTCTACTAAAAGCCTTGACTATCCGTCTATTTATATGAGGGTCAGGGTCAGGGGTTCCAGATCAACTGAGAGTCAAAGAGATGGATTCTCATGAATTTTTTGGAAGCTGCGGACCATGAATCGGTCACTTTATTTCTGAACTGGTCAGTTCACATGTGAAATGATCAGTTCAACACTTGAAATGATCGGTTCACTTGTGAAACAGTCGATTCAATATTTAAATCGTTTCGTTTACTATATTTCCTATTCGTAAATATATTGGCATTTAATGTGTTTATTAATACACAACATGATGCAAGCATCAATCCTTGATCTACTCCTATTGATCATTGAATCGAGCGATCCACAATTTGAATCAATCATTTCTCATTTTGGTTGAACCGGTCGGTTCACTTCTAAACCAGACGATTCATGTTCTAAATTGGGCAGTTCACTTCTGAATCGGGCGGTTCGACTTCCAGTTCAGCCAATGTACAAACAATGTTGTTAGAATGGAATCTCTAAACACTTTAGTAATTAAGTTAAACTGTATTAATGAGTTAACACATATTCTGGGTGAATCTTTTGTGTGTGACCTTATAGGTCCCAAATTGCGTTGACAGTGAATATCCAAAACTAATTTATGACACACAAGCAATGAGTGGTATCTAGAAACACATCATTTCTACCCAAGTAATTGGAAAGTTGGAGAACAACTTCAACCTACAATCTGTGATCAGTGTTATAGTGATCGTATAGTTCATTTGTCTTTGATATTTAGATTTCGAGGCATGGAATCATCATCCTCTCAACGTTCAATCCATGTTTCCTGAATTAGAGCAAACTATTGAGATACATATGAGCTCAATATCACATATTGACTCACAAGAGCATGGCCATGCATTTCTCAGTCTCTCTTGTCAAGTGACCAGGATATCTAACTCATGTAGGAGGGACAAATCTCATCTACATCACTCACAGTCAATCCCCATGTGTCACAATGTACATGAGCATCACCTTTATATGGCAACCCTCATTCAAGGTCAGGTTGGCTGGTGTCAAAATACATTGAACAACATGTGATGACTTCAGGTCTAAGAACCACAATCAACACTATCACTATGAGAGTTGATTCTGACTACCATTCAATGGTCTCCATGTATCACTCTCAATGTGGGTCTATTTGGTACACTATTATCTAACAAGTACTTATGTGCTTGGTTTGATATCATAAATCATGACTAATAAGATTTTGTCATCAACCAACACACATTCTAGTCTTATGTATTATTGTTGTGAATTTTACGTCCATAGTAACATCAGACTAGGGACTTAACAAGAATGTATGTACTCTTATCATACATATGATCTCATTGTCCAAGTCCTAAACCTGAAGACATATGCCATCGAGTATCATCATTCGTTAGATATTTATTATGTTTCATCATTATCCGATCACTCATGAATCTTATTCCAAGTGATCTAACATGTCCATCATGCTTCTGCTATGAAAGTGCTTTTGTCAATGGGATAGTAATATTTCCTTCAGTCGGTATTATGCAAATCTTCACATCTCCTTGTTGTCTGATCTCTCGTATGAGATGGAACCATCATAGTATGTGCTGGGAAAGATGATCTGATCTGGGATCATTAGCATGTGCAATAGCTCCATTGTTGTCACAATACAACTTTATTGTGTCGCTAATGCTTGGAACCACCCCAAGTTCACTGATGAACTTCTTGATCCATACAACTTCCTTTGTTGCATTGGATGCAAAAATATACTCGGCCTCTATTGTAGAATCAACAACTATCTCTTGCTTGGAACTCTTCCATCTCACAGCTATATTGTTGAAGCAAAACACAAATCCTAATTCCAGTCAATAATCATCTTTGTCAGTTTGGAAGCTTGCATCGATGTAACCCCTTACATCCAACTCTTCCTCACCGCCATAAATAAGAAATTGATCCTTAGTTCTTCTCAAGTACTTAAGGATGTTCTTGACGACAAACCAATGACTTTCACCAGAACCTAACTAATATCTACTAGTCATGCTCAAGGCATACGAGACATCAGGACGAGTGCATAACATTGCATACATGATAGATCTGATTGCAGACGCATATGGAATCCTACTCATGTGTTCCCGTTCTTCACAAGAATTGGGACATTGGTCTTTAGAGAGGCTAATTCCATGAGAAATGGGCAAATTCCCTTTCTTTGAGTCATGCATGTTGAACCTCTTCAGTACTTTATCAATGTGTATACTCAGGCTTAGGCCAAGAAGACTTCTAGATCTATCTCTATAGATCTTGACTCCTAATTTATAAGACACTTCACTGAAGTCCTTCATAGAGAAGGTATTTCCCAACCAATTTTTTACCATTTATAAAGTAGGGATGTCATTCCCCATCAATAACATGTCAATAACATACAATATGAGAAATACAATTATGCTCCCACTAACCTTGTTGTACACACAAGGTTGATCTTCATTTTGACAAAAGTCAAACTTTTTGACTATCTCATCAAATCAAAGATTCCAACCCCGAGATGCTTACTTTAATCCATAGATTGACCTTTATAGCTTACAGACTTTATTGTCTTCCTTTGGATTTATAAAACCCTCAGGATGTGTCATGTACACATCGTCAAGAAGATTCCTATTAAGGAAAGTAGTTTTAACATCCATCTTCTAAATATCATAGTCATCATGAGATGCAACAGCAAGCATGATCTTGATGGACTTGACCATGGAAACTAGTTAGAAAGTTTCATCATAGTCAACACCTTGAAATTGTTTGAAACCTTTTGTAACCAATTTTCCCTTATAGGTCTGTACATTACCATCCATGTCGATCTTCTTCTTGAATACCCACTTGCACCCTATGGTTTTACCCCTTCAGGTGGATCCACCAAGGTTCATACCTTATTGATGTATATGGATTCCGTCTCAGATCACATGGCCTCAAGCCATTTCTCAGATTCTGATCCATCAATAGCCTCTAGGTAGGTTGTTGGCTCATCAGCTATGACCAACTCACCGCCTTATTAAGTCACAGGATAACCAAATCTTTCAAGCTCAAGGTGTGTCCTACTAGATCTATGAGGTTCTTGTGTTACATGAGGAACTTGAGATTCCACAACAATTTGTGAGTTTCTTTGTTCTTATGTAGCTCTATAGGGTCAATGTTTTCATATTTGTCTCAAACCTCTTTTAGTTTTACTTTTCTACCACCGATTCTTTTGGAAATAAATTCCTTTCTAGGAATACAACATCCTGAGCAACAAACACTTTCTTATCAGATGGAGTATAAAATAAGTAACCCTTGGTTTTCTTAGAATTTCCAACAAAATAATATTTATCTTATTTGGGTCCAAGCTTTTCAGGAAACATTTTCATGGCATAAGTCTCACAACCCCAAATATTCATATAAGACACATTGGGATGTTTCCCATATCATATCTCGTATGGTGTCTTTTGAAGTGATTTAGATGGTAAATGATTAAGTGTAAATGTTGCGGTTTGTAGAGCATGTCTCGTAAGATCAGCAAAACTCATCATTGATCACACCATATATAGCAATGTGTGATTCCTTCTTTCTGATACACCATTGTGATGTGGTGTTCCAGGTGGAGTCCATTGTGATATGATACCACGGTCTTGCATAAGGTCCTCAAACTCTTAGCTTAAGTATTCTCCACCTCTATCAGAATGAAGTGCCTTAATACTTTTATCAAGTTGGTTTTGTACTTTATTCATAAAATCCTTGAACTTTTCAAGGGTTTCTGACTTATGTTTTGTCAAGTGAACATAACCATACCTACTGAAGTCACCAGTAAAGGTAATGAAGTATTTATAACCACCTCTAGCATTTTTTCTAAAAGAGCCTCATACATCAGTATGTATGAGTCCTGCACTCACCCTCTCACTATTTCCAGTGAAGGGAGTCTTTTTCATCTTACCCAACAAACAAGATTCACATCTCTATTGATTTGAAATCAAAAGAGTCCAGATAACCATCTCTATGGAGTCTAGATATGCGCTTCTCATTTATGTACCCTAGACAACAAATTCCAAAGGTATGTTTGGTTTGAGTTATCAACTTTTTGTCTTTTGGCATATATGTCATACACAATTGCCACCAGATCTATCAAGTATAGACCATAAGATATTGGGGAATTTTCATAAAATATCCCATCTTTACTAATAGAACATCAACCATTCTTTATAAGAAATTTGAATCCATTCTTGTCCAAACAAGACACAGATATGATGTTCCAATTAATGGTAGGTACATAATAGCAGTTCTCCAACTCTATTATAAGCCCACTTTGTAGAGATAACTCATAGGTTCCAACTGCACTGGCAGCAACTCTTGCTCCATTAGCAACATACAGTTCAACCTTACCTTTCTTCAAGGGTCTACTTCTTTTCAAATCCTTCACATTCGAGCAAATGTGTGATCCACATCCGGTATCCAATACCCAAGATGAATAAGTAGTTAAATTAATCTCAATTACATATATATCAAAGGTAGAGATCTCTATCCCTTACTTCATCTTCCTAGATTTCCTTACCCCTCTCCTTGTTTTGAGTGCAGAAGACTTGGACTTCAACTTAGCCTCAGAACACTTCTTGGCCTTGCCTTTATCCTTGGACTCTATTACACTTATCACCATCATGAGTTTGTCCTTCTTCAATTATGCTTCAACATTTATCAACATGCCAAGCAACTCAGACAACGGTTTAGCCAAGTTACTCAAGTGATAGCACTTGATAAACTGATTATATGATTCAAACAATGATTGTAGAATCATATCCTTCACCAACTCTTGACCTAAAGGAAATCCCAGTCTCTCTAGATGTTCCACATGCCCAATCATATTGAGTAATAGGGGTCTACTAGATCTCCCTCTATTAGTTTGCACTTAGATAGCACCTTAGAGACATTATACCTTTCTCGCTTTTCATGTTGTTTATGCATCTCATAGTTCATACATCCCAGCATAAGGTTTTTGATGTCTACGACATCATTGGCATGCTTCAAGTAAGAATTCATTTCTACCTTAGGCACATATGGAGCAGGTTCCACAAGCAATTGGTGATTCATGGACATAAAGAATGCTTCTCAAAGTTCTGAACTAGTTATAGAAGTTTATCCCATTTAGATTGTCATTCTCAAGGACCGATCACAATGATTATGTGTTTTCCATTTATATCTACAAGAGTAAATTTTGGTACCTTGTCAAAACACTTTTGATTTAATTTGATAATTTTGACGATATTAATTAGGCCTTTAATTAATTATCGCTCCCATATTTTGTTCAAATTGATAGACATCATTACCAATTTAGAAGATTATCACGTGCAATCTTCTAGTGAGCTAAGATCCAAAATAATTAAGTTATAACCCAGACAACGCCGATGTCTATAACCAATTATTAAGGTAGGCAACATTTGCCAATTGTATCTCCTGCAATTCTTAGATAGATGGTGTGCACAACTCCTTGTCACAATCCATCTATATGCTTATATGCACTTAGTCTCATTAAAGCCACCTATAGACACCCCGCTATGCTAAATGACATGTGTCAATCACTAATTAACCATATAATAAGAAAAAGGGAAAAATTAAAATCGGACTAAACATTACCAATATGTCTAGGAGCATTTATATATAAGTCCAACAACCCGAACAATAGCACATACCATACTAGGTATTTACATATTTGTCCAGTGGCGTCAGCCACAACCTGTATACAAAAGCATCGTTCACATATACATGCCATATACAACATCAGTATACTGCCAAAACCTAGAGTCGATATACATATTGTAATGACCTCACTTTCAACAACCCCCAATTAAGGAAGGCCAACAAGATGAGAGCCATTACCAATACTTTTACCCAAAGATCTAGATTTTAATAAAAACAAGTAATAGAAAATAATTTCATTAATTTAGTAACTTTGTTTACATATGCTTACATGAACTTTCTATCCTCAAAACTTTACATTTGACAAGAAATAACTAGATAATCCCCCTTTTAAACCTTTACCACCTTCATGTAATTTCCATCCTTATCTTCATGTCCTTTATCATGTACAATAGTCAATACCTAAAATGGCGTGAAACAAATACATGATCAATATGTTGTCATACAAGTACATGGGATGTGTAACATCCCAGGATTTGAGGCCTCAGATAGAATGATCTTATAAGGAATGATTGGACTATCCATATCACCAAGGTGCACCTCCTTTTTTGGGAGTCCATCTCTAAAGAACTCCATAGTTAAGTGTGCTCAGCTTGGAGTAGTACTAGGATGGGTGACCAGTCAGGAAGTTGATCCTGGCTTGTGCGTGAGTCGACAAAAGTGTGCAGTTAAGGCTAGTGGTGATCTATGGGGCCATTCGTTATTCTTAAAACTCTGCTAGAGCCTTGGGGAGTGGGCCCCGATCGTTACAAATGGTATCAGAGCCATAACCCCTCCAGTAGGTGGGCCCCACATGGACATGCGGCATGCCAGTCTTGACCCGTGCGGTTCAGGCATGTTGGAAAGGGTTGTCCATGGTTGATGTAGCCACCCTTGTGTTGGTATTTCGTGATCGGGAGCTGGGTGTCCATGGGTCATTCTGGGTCTACACTGAAATGGGGAAATATTATGAAGCCATATAGTTGAGCCTTGACAAGGACGTCAAGATTCTAAGTGGGGAGATTGTAACATCCCAGAATTTGAGGCCTCAGATAGAATGATCTTATAAGAAATGATTGGACTACTCATATCACCAAGGTGCACCTGTTTTTCTGGGAGCCCATCTCTAAAGAACTTCATAGTTAAGTGTGTTCAACTTGGAGTAGTACTAGGTGGGTGACTAGTCAGGAAGTTGATCCTGGCTTGCGCTTAAGTGGACAAAAGCGTGCAGTTAAGGCTAGTGGTGGACTGTGGGGCCAGTCGTCATTCCTTAAACTCTGCTAGAGCCTTGGGGAGTGGGCCCCAATCGTTACAGGATCCATCCAAATGTGCAAGTATTATAACGACATATATTCAACCAATTACTTGCAAATAAAAATTGGTATTTTCTTCACTCGATCTTTCTTTAAGTAATACTCATAGTGGCATTAAGATTGAATAGAAAATAAACAAACAACTAACATTTGAATTATTCAATCTTTGGGAAAATCTTGAAAAGCACCAGTAAACTAAATCGGTTAATCATAAGTGTAACCATGTACCTTGATGGTGACCATGCAGAACATGCAGTATATATACTTCAAGCATATTATCCAATCAACAAACAAATCAATCAACCCCCATTTTAATCTGCATAAATGTAAATCTTAAAGTGTCACCATCTCAATTATTCACATTAAATCCTACTCGAGTCCTACTCTAGGGTTTAAGACTATCTCGGGTTCAGATTAAGAAATAATGGTGAAAACTCTAGTTCCATCACACAATTCTTTATTAAGGTTATTAATCCACATTAGATATAAAGTGTAACCCTAGTCATTATATGAAATATACCCTCTCATTATGATCACTTAGTTTGGTTCGAGTTTGTTAAAGTCACCATCTTTAACTTCAAAACCCTAATTACTTCATAAGCATGGCTATTCACATTACAAATACTAATTACTCATCATTAAAAACATTGTCATCTTGATTTCTCATATTGTTCAAAAATATCAGTTATTATGGTAAAGAGATCATGTTTAGCATATTCAATCATCTTAATACACAAATCTAGGTTTCATGTACTTTGATCACCACTTAATCATATATCCACATACTTACAGAACAGGAAGAATAATCAGATCTCAGTTATATTTTATTTGTATTTCTCTCTAAAACTTGTTTGTATCCGAGCATCCTAGCAATTTCTAGGATATTTGCAATATTAATCCTTATTGGGCCAATGACAAACGGACACGAAGCACCTACTTGCTTTCTTTCATTTATCGGCTGGGCTGACTTGGGTCAAGGAATTGACGCTCATACCCTTGTACCATAAGCTTCCGCTCCAGGGTAATGGAATCATTGGATATCATATGCTACCTTCTCCTTTCTCGCAAACACGCCGTTGTGTGCATAAGGCAGGCGTCGGAGCCGGATCGGGGCATCGAGTCAGCCGCCCGCCCTTGCACGCCGCCACACCCACTACCAGGTCTCCCACTGCCACGGCTGTTGCTCGGTGTTGTGCGATTCTCGCACATAAACAACACACTTGCTCTGCCCACGAGCCTTCTTCGGCGCCTATCCTTCTTCCCGAGCACGATTACGGGGCCGACGCCCCGGGGACCCAGTCGCGACACAGCCATCACCTGCCTTACTTCGAGTTTTCTTACGCCACCAGGACGTCCACCGGAATCTTTCTTGATTCTTGCGGCCTGGACTCCAAGGATGCGAGATCTTCTTCTCCGAATAGCGCTCAAACCGATGTTCTTGTTTCTGGAACAGAGTGTCGCCGTCGCGAAAGTCTCCAGCGACCTAGAACAGGGGAAGCTAGTAATACGATTCCCATCAGGGTTAAAGCGGGATATTAAGGACCCTTTTGCACTATTGTGGTTTCCTTTCAGACCACGGCTCCCTTCTGCTCCCATGAGAAGCTTGTCGTTGATGAGGAACAGTGGAGTATGGCAGAAGAGACAATGATGAACTTGGTAAAGGATTTGTTAACGACAGTGGTCCATTGAAGAGGAGATGGACGACACTAACCCTGCACCTCCTCCTGTTCTTCATTACACCCCGGGCCAAGCTGCATGACAAACGGCTGCATAGATCACCTTGGTGATGGGTTCTCTGCCAAGCACATAGAGGTAGGAGTGTTACAGAGGGTCTGCGTTTCCTGTTCCTTGGTCCATGGGGTTCGGAATCCTATTCGTAAGGTGAAGGAAACACCCCCCTTATAAAGGTGCTAGGGTTGGGGTTTGTGTTGCCCAGGCAGAAAGGAAAGAGAAGAGGGTGAGCAACGTGCCATGTCGTTTCCTATGTGGAGTAATGGTAGATGGAAGTCCGACGATCCAGGAAGTAGATCATTCACATTAATCATTATGGTCCACCCTAGTCTCGCGTGTCAATATTCTCCTCATGGTAATACCAATAGTTTCAAAAAACGATTACCTCCTTATCATGGAAATACTTCTAAAAGGGATAATACTTGGTTGGAAACCCAAAACCCATTGAAGGAAAACTCTTTATTACTTGCGATTCTTGATGATTCTCTATCTCCTCTTTGATATATTTTCTTAAATCAATCACATTTATTCCATTGAAACTCACAATTACTTTTCTCAATTTATATTTAGTTCTATTTGGATGCCTTTTGTACATAAATCTTGCTCTTTTAAAGTTTCTCTATCATAGTACCATTATCTCATCAAATATCTTTTTTCCTCATTCTAGAATTCTCTTCCTTTTCCTTCTTATTTTCAAGTATATCAAAAGCCATATTGAAATATTATTGTTTTGATGTCTTAAACATGGTGTTGTCAATCTTGCCTATATTACACCACACATCTTATTTTCTTTTGGCAACTTACATATTATTCAATATTTCAGTTATCCAAATATTAACACAATCACCACTCTTTGTTTATGTCCAAAAAATCTCTTTTCTAGAGTATTCCACATAATTATATATTTGAAACATCTATTATGAATCACCTTTAGTAATTTCTCTATTATTGGATCTTCCTCTCTTTCTTTGTCCAAAATATATTAATGATTTGTTGAAAATAGTGAACTATAGGAAATCCATCCTATATAGAGTATTTGCACTTTCAAACCACATTTTCCAAACAAGACACATAAATGACCATCTTTCTAATGTTTCCTTCATTTTATATTATTTACAAATAAATATATTAAAATATGGGGAAAACTAGGTTATAACACATATCATCTACAAAAAGTCCCATGCCCTGACCTGAGAATACAGGGATGACTCTAGGACAGACTAGCATCTAGCCGACCTTCTACTCATATTGATCTCCAAGCTGCTCTTCTTCAATACCACGAGCCTTATGACGTCACTGACGATCACCTAAAAAGATTTGGTAACCCACCAGGTGAGACCAATGTCCCAACAAGAGACATAACTCTCAACAATGCTTATTAATTACATCAGATTATATAATTAAATATTTTAAGCAGATAAGACAGATGATATAACAACATTGAATGATTATCATGATATACAGAGGAACAAATGAAGCTATCACATTCTAGATAGTTAATTTCTCTTACCATCTTATACATCAACTAAACATTACAAGAAATAAGGCAAGGGTTATCAACCAGTGTGAATTGTTGTTTAACCCTAGCAAATATACTACAAGGTTGGATTACATCTTTTATTAAGCTCTAAGGAGTTTAAGGTATACCACTCAAACCTCCAACTGACCACTATGAAGTCGCAATCAGTTTCGTACAAGATCTAGGAGAGCCAAATTCCTAAGATCTCCTGACCACTATGAAGTCCCAACCAGTTCCGTACAAGATCTAGGAGAGCCCAAATCCTAAGATCTCTTTCCCTCGATCAGTACGAGTCCACTGAAGTGACATATTAGTCAAGCTACAATTAGCCTAGTCTACCCTTGGTATATAGGTCATGGCACTAGGAACCAAGGTATATAACCCTATCATCTGAGGTACAACTACAACTGTCTTCAATCACATCAGATATACATATCATCATTCATCTGAGATACAACCTCGACCATAATCCATAACCTTGGGATCAGGATGATAAGGATGTACTCTCCCTACACCTACATATACTCAATAGTATACGACTTTGAGTTTCCTTTCTGGAATACTCATTTTGTTATCCAGCAAGTCCTGACATTGGAATATATCTATAGCATAGGGCACTATATGATTAGGGTTTCACTTGATTAGTTATTGCCAATTGGGTGAGTTAAGACTTCATCAATCAAGTTACATACAAACCCTAGAATATCTCTACAAAAACATTGGTATATAACAACTCTAGAAGATATAAAATGTATGAGACATATTCCTAATCACAACATCACGGGGTACCAATCCTTGTCACACATTAAGAGTATTACACCTCTATTAGGGCTCAAGCCATGCCCATTGGCCATTTAAGCCATTCATATAATCTCCTTCAAGAACAAAATTATTTTTCACACCTGGTAAAAGGCTCCACATATCCTCATCATACTTGTGATACACAGATTTAGTATAAAATTGCATCAAACATAAGAGCTATGATGTTCAAAAAGGTAACATAGTAGGGTTACCACTAGTATCATGAGAGTATCCTTCACCATTACCACATAAAGGAATACAAGTACAATTAACCATCATCACTTGATTACTTGTGGTAGGTTTATTAAGATAGATTGGATAGATATTATAAATCAACACTCAAGATAAACCATTGGTTTGTACACATACTTTGTCAAAAACATAAAAACTTACACCTAGCATCCCCATTGGATCATGGATGCTCTAACCTAAAACACAACCATCATATTACATGTTTTAAACACAAACCATTGGATCATGTGCTTCAACTCCAACCATCATATCACATACTAAGCACAATCATAGGAACATGCATAACATAAAGCTTAACCATCAAATCATGGACCTCCAAGAAAACATCTAATTTTATGTAGGCCAATCCATCAGATCTTGCAAATAGTGCGTCATAGGATCATACACCTAGTAAAGCCATCAGTTTTCAAACCTAGATAAGCCATCGGATCTTAAGCTAGGTGAACCATCATATGTTAAGCTTGAGGAACCATTAGATGTTAACACTAGGAAACCCATCAGTTGTGAGCAAATAGGAATATCATCAGATGTTAAGACTTAGTGAAAATAGATTTCTACATCAAGGAAAACCATCGATTGTTAGGGTTAAGGAAACCATCAATTGAACCACTTCATGAGAGCACCATGACCATCGATTCTTGAGAAATACATGACCATCATTTCTCAAGCACAAGTAAAACCTTCCAAAATAGTAACTAAGTACACACTATCGGTTCTCACAAGAAGACAAAACATCAAGTCATGAAAACAAGAGAGGAATGAGTCCTTAACACTCAAGGGAAAGCCATCATTTCTCACTATAAGAACACCATTAATTCGTGGACATGCAAGCTCTATAACTCCTACTTACAAGGAAAAAACATGCACAAGGTTAAGAGGTACATTAAGGAAAATTATCTACTCAAGAACTACCATATGTTCTTAAACCCTAGTCAAAGAATCAACCTTTATATTGATTACTATGTTTCTAGATCAAGTTCTATGCATAGCAAGCTCAGAGTAAGTAATAAATGTGAAGAAGGTTATGTAACTTGCCTCAAAGGTAGGTTATGAAGATCCAAACAACAAGCTATATCAAAAAAAGACAAGGAATCCCCTAGCTTGATAACTCCACACGTCCAAGCTAGCTCCTTCTCCAAGAATAAGGAAACCTAGGTCAAATAAGAAGAAAGAAGGTGTTCTTCAACCACATGCATAAGTTCCTCTAAGAACAACATGGATCTGACCAAGAAGGAAGAGAGAAGAAGGAGGGAAGCAACAAAAACAAAGGAAAGAAGATGATCTTACTTTTTTAGGTCTAGAAACAAGGTAAGAAAGCCCACACAACCCAACAAAAGGTATATCCAAACCCTAGAAGCACATGCAAGCAAGTTCGGCCAAGCTTCCTCCTCTAGAGCTCCTTCTCCTCCACCAATAAAGAGGGATAGACCTCCAACCAGAAAGAAGATGAAGAGGGTGTGTAAATGTTTGTTTGAGTGGAAGGAAAGAGGTATATAAAGCTTAGGCTAAGAGAGAAAGATAGGTAGAGGTGTCAAGACATGCATGCCATGTGTCAAAACTCAAAAACCATCACATCCATGCATATCAGAACTTCCATCAGATCTTTTGCAAGGTTATCCATGGTTTCTTGACTTAGAAAGATTATTAGGATACACTATCAGAGGAACCATCGGATTATTCATAGGTATCATCAGAATACCCATCCAATTCTAGGGTTTACTTAGCCATATATGCAACTTTGCCCCTCCAATGGATTGTGTACCTCAACCAAGGTATCCATCAATTTTAGGTCCTCAAGGGAAGGCCATCAGATCCTCTACTACAAGGGAGGACCATAGACTCCTTCACTTACTAGGTGATACCATCAGATTTATCATCATACTTGGAAAACCATTGATTTTACACTAAGGTGAGGAACGCTAAGTTCTCAACCCTAAAGAGCAACAATCTGAAGGTGCATCCAATGATCCAAAGTAAAAAATATGTCAAACATGTCATGAAAACTTTTTAATGCACATCATACATGTGACAATTTACCACAAAAACCCTATATATGAGAAAATTGCACAAAAGTCCATATAAGCACATAAATTGCAAAACTCAATCAAACAATGTCAAATTGGACCAAACTTGAAGATTAGCTTTGTCACATGATATAAAATCATGGATTAGGGTCTGATTAAGTTTTTAAGTATCCAATTAAGATAAGCAAGCATGTTCAACCATAAAGCAAGGTCAGGGGTCTTACAACCATAAACTCCTAACAGGGATTTTGCCACTAAAATCCTACATAAACAAAGATGGGTACTTCCTACACATATCATACTCTAACTCCCATGTGGCTTCCTCCACACCAGGGTGATGCTACAACACCTTCACTAAGTCTATGTCCTTCTTGCTCACCTTTTGCACATGCTTATCAAGGATCAACACATGATCGTATATATAAGAAACTGTCACTGAACCATTTGTTACCCAAATCCTAACTCTAGATGACTATAAAGTCAATAGTGATAGTGTGGCAACACATCCCATTATCACACAGATAACGAGGTGTTACGTGAAAACGTGCAGAAAACACCATAACCACAGATTATCAAAAACACGGGTTAATTAAAACCGATTGCGGAAAACTGATAAACTGTGAAACTATTACTTTCCAGTCCTCATCCTGCACAGAAACATGTCATATAAATATGTACATACACAAGATCTGACACATGTCCACAGCTCAGGAACAACTGTCCATCCATCACATGAGTTCACCACCTGTTCATATATACATAAAGGCCCACATCCAGCCAACATCAGGAAATACATATATCATCGAACGATCTTCGTGAAACATCGTCAAAACACTGCCAAGGACCTGAGAGTACATGGATGACTCTAGACTCTACTACAAAACATCATAACAGCAGCATCTCCAAAGCTTGCCTTCTACTGCTCCTCAAGCTGCTCGTCCGCAACACCACAACCACGACCACGTCTACCTCGACCACCTAAAAAGGGTGTAAACCAGCGGAGTGAGACAATTGAACAATTGTCCCAGCGGGAAACATAGCTCCCCACCGCAACTACAGAACCTCAGCAAAAAAAACTATAACAGCAAACTATTCAAAACAGATATAACATTAGCAGTATGTATAAAGCAAAACTATTCATACCGGCAAGCATTCCAGCTGTACTAAAGTATATAACCAAATGTCCTTCAAAGGAACATGATTATCAAGGTAAGATATATCAACATGTGACAGGATTATTAGAACAGAATATGATGTCACATAACCTGATTATCAAGATAAGACAGATTACCACATAACCTGCAAGGTATAACAAACAAGGCCTCAACCAATGTTTCGTGTTTAATTTGATCAGTAATTACTAAACGGCTGTATTACGTTTTATTATGCCCTGAGGATTTGAACCGTACCGTTCAAATCCAACCTTCGGTTACGAAACCCAAGCCGGTGCCATACAAGGTCAATGGAAGAGCCGGACTCCACGACCTCCCACTTCGTGGTCAGTACACGAATACAACACAAGCAGGACCGCAGTCACATGCTGAAGTGGTCTAAACCACAGGGTTAGCTCCATAGGCTACCCATTCTCTAGCCCGCCTTGGTACAGGTCACGACGCTAGTAAAACTGAGCCACGGGCCTGTTCACCGTGCTCTGAGCCATGAACGCATTCATGCTCCATACATCACATATCCTGAGCCATGGGTCTGTTCACCATGCTCTAAACACATATCTGAGTCTGCAACCGAAGTTACACTCTTACCTCCTCATTTTCAGGCTAGGAGCAACCTACACATATTCAACAATATGCGCTTCCAGGTTAACCCGTAGGAAAACCCGTTTCACCATCACCAAGTCCTGACGATGATGGATCTATGGCCAGGGCAAACTACATGATATATTTCACTGTGATTACTTAGTATCTTTTAGATGGATTGCAGGATTCAACCAAGTTGTATAACATGCAAGATATAACAGAAAGTAAAGAACATTATATTATGATCTATTCATATCAACCTGATCCATCTTAAGGATCCAACATCACATGTTATCACTTGGCCTCTTGCCAACCATCCAGATACATCTCAAGGATCATCACATACCACGGGGTCTCAATCCCCTCATCATGTACTGTCACTACTTCTTAAGGCTCACATCATCATCATGGGACCAACACATCACATACACAATCTTATAGGGCAATTATCAAAGCAATGATACTCATTACATATGTCACATAGCCCTTTTATGGCTAAGTCATCACCTGTAAGGTTAAGGTATGCAATAATGGTAGGTTCAACATTCAAGATAATCAAATTACCAATATTACACTTATTCGGTAACCAATTATATTAATTACATCATTATCAACCATACTGATGCTTACCCTAAATCTCAGGATTTTACAAACAATCAAGGCATATGGAGATCATGTTGAGTATACAGAACCAACATTGTTATTAACAAGGTCATTACTATGTCATCAACTATTGTCATCTTTATCATGAAGCAACTTTTTAACGTAACTGTCACTTAGCATCTTTATGACAATCATTATTATAATAAAACAAACTACTAGTGTAACTATCATCATCCCCACAAACATTACTAATTAAGCATAAAGGTCACATCATGCACCTAATACATTAGGGCTAACATCATTGTTACTATCATTAGCATCCTATTTATTTGCGAGGCAACATATATATATATATATATATATATATATATTGATGATATCACAAACGCTACCATTGTTTATTTCCCTCACATATGAGACTGTCACCAAAGGAACCTCATTCCCTCACATAAGCTTCACAACCCTCACATAACACTTATCAAGACCTATCGTCCAACGTGGTATCGACCACCACACCAACCCTATCGGCCAACACACTACTAACCCTATCGGTCACCACACTACTAACCCTATCGGCCAACACACTACTAACCCTATCGGTCACCACACTACTAACCCTATCGGCCAACACACTACTAACCCTATCGGCCAACACAAGTGAGAGGTATCGCCCAACATGGCTATAGGCCATAGGGCTATCGGCCAAAGGGCACATAGCCTATCGTCCAACTCAAAGATATCCATGACGCCCAACACCATTAGACCATGTCGCCCAACATGAGAAAGGGTATCGTCCAACTCCAAGAGCACTAACCAAAACACAAGGGACATCACTATGTTTCCCATCATATCGGCATACCAAACCCTAGCTCACTCTATCGCCCATTCATGGGCAAGGGTATCGGCCAACTTCAAGGGCTCAACATGTCGTCCACCAAGGTGTCATGTCGGCCACTAAAGAGAGCACCATGTCGCCCAACATGGTCACCATGTCGTCCAACACTCAAGCTAGGTCAACCTATCGACCTCCAACTCAAAGAACTCAAACCCTAAAGCATCATATCGGCCAACACAAAGAACAAAGGTGTTGCTCAACCCAAGGACACTCATATCGTTCAACTCAGGGGCAAGTGTGTCGCCCAACACACTCACAAGGAAGGGGGGGTATCGCCCAACCCTAGGTCACCTTCAACCTTCAACTCAAGGAAGCCCCAAACCCTAGAAAGCAAGGTACACAAAGGAACCCTAAACCCTAAGGGAGATGTCGGCCACCAAGGTACACCAGCAAGGTACAAAAGCAAGGAGCTAAGCTAAACTACTACATGCATAAGATCAAGCAAGAGGTAAAGGAGTTAGGGTTAGAAGCTATGCAACCCGCCTTAAGCTCCAAGCTCTAAAGCACTCCAGGGTCCAAAGCTATTGTCCACCAAGCTGCTCCAGGAGGGTGTATCGGCCAACACAAGCAAGATGGAGAGGGATATCGTGCACTCAAGGTGGAAGAGAGACCAAAAGACCAAAGGAGACTAAGGCAAGAAGAAAAGCTGCCTATATAGGAAGAAGGGGAGGAGAAACCAAGTTACATCCATGCTATGTGTCGCCCACCCAAGGGACACTTGTCCTAGGGTTCCAGCCAACACACTAGCAAGGCATGGGACACTTGTCTAAAACATGCACCAAGGGTCCACCACACCAGACCAAGCATCTTGGGCGACACAGGCAACAACTCTTCTGGGCGACACACCAGGCAGCTGGGCGACACAAAGCAGGTCTTGGCCGACACAAGGCTCAAGCAAGCCCAAACAAGGAACTCCAAGGCCCAAACAAGCTCAACTCAGGCCCAAAGGACTCAAACAACAAGCCCAAGCCTTCCTCTCAGCCCTAGAGGAAGCAAAGAGGGGAAAACATCTCAAAAGATGGCAAACTTACACACAAAACCCTAAACTTGGGTTATTTGCAAGTAGCCCCTCGAACTCTCAACAAAGCACAAAAAAACCCTAATCACCACTCAAAGGTGATTAGCAAGCACCAAAGCACCAAGATCAAGCAAAACAAACAGGGTAAACCCTAAACGCAGGTCAGGGTCCTTACAGCCATAAACCTCTACAAAAGGATTTTGTCCCCGAAATCCGAAGAGAAAAGCGAGGGATACTTCCTCCTCATCTCTTCCTCAAGCTCCCACATGGCTTCCGCAACGCCACGGTGATGCCAAAGAACCTTCACAAGAACCAGGTCCTTCCTCTTTATCTTCTTGACTCTTCTGTGAAGGATCATCATAGGACCCTCTTCATAAGTCACATCTCTGTCAAGCCCAACCTCAACTGGCTGTATCACTGTCCCTGTATCCGGATGACTTTTCTTCAGCATACTGACATGGAACACTGGATGTAACATGTGCAACTCTGGGGGTAACTCTAACTCGTAGGCTACCTTGCCAACACGTGCTATGACTGGGTAAGGCCCCATATATCTGGGAGCTAACTTACCCTTCCGTCCAAACCTCAGCACACCTTTCCACGGAGAGACTTTAAGATACACCTTGTCTCCCACCTGGAACTCCAAAGGTCGTCGACGATTGTCTGCATAAGACTTCTGCCTGTCTTGTGCCGCTTTCAACTGTTGTTGTATCACCTTGATCTTTTCTGTCGTCTGCTGTACTAACTCAGGACCCAAAAGCTGATATTCACCTGATTCATACCAACACAAGGGAGATCTGCACTTCCTTCCATACAAAGCCTCATAGGGAGCCATGTCAATGCTCCGCTGATAGCTATTGTTGTAGGCAAACTCTATCAAACTGAGATGTATGTCCCAACTGTCTAGGAACTGCAAAACGCAAGCACGAAGAAGATCCTCCAAAGTCTGAATAGTCCTCTTAGACTGTCCATCTGTCTGTGGGTGGAAAGCGGTACTGAACTTCAACTGTGTTCCCATCGCTCTATGCAACTGCTCCCAAAAACGACTTGTAAACTGAGGACCTCTGTCAGAAACTATCGTCGCTGGCACACCATGCAAACGAACTATCTCATCCACATATACTCGAGCGAGTTTTTCAGTTGTATACGTCGTCTTCACAGGTATGAAATGGGCAGACTTCGTCAATCTGTCCATTATCACCCAAATGGAATCATGATTCCTAGTTGTCCTGGGTAGACTGACTATGAAATCCATGGTTATATGATCCCATTTCCACTGCGGTATAGGCAAAGGTTGCAACGTACCTGCCGGCTTTTGATGCTCAGCCTTTACTTGCTGACATACCGCACACCTTGCCACAAACTCAGCTACATCTTTCTTCAGGCCGGGCCACCAATACAAGTCTTTCAGACTATGGTACATCTTGGTGACACCTGGATGCATAGCATACATCGACGTGTGTGCTTCCTCGAGCACCAACTCCCTCAGATTATCAGCATCTGGAACCATCATCCTATTATGATAGCAAACCACTCCATCCTCGGACTCATGGAACCCATCACGCTTTTCACTGCCAAACTCTGATCTGATTAGCTGTACTGTATCATCCGTTTGCTGTGCATCCTTGATCTGCTGTCTCAACGTGGGCTTGATTTGCATCTGTGCTAAAAGTCCAGCTAACGAGGAAACCTCCATCTGTACGTTCATCTGCCGCAAGGAGACTAACATGTCCCGCCTATGGCATACCAAAGAACTAATCTGTGCCTTCTTGGGAGAAGAAGACTTTCTGCTAAGCGCATCCGCTACCACATTCGCCTTACCAGGATGATACTCGATAGTGCAATAATAATCATTGATCAACTCCATCCACCGACGCTGTCGCATGTTCAACTCTTGCTGTGAGAAGATGTACTTCAGATTCTTGTGATCCGTAAAGATCTGACACACTTCCCCATAAAGATAGTGTCTCCAAATCTTTAACGCATGAACCACTGCTGCCAGCTCCAAATCATGGGTCGGATAGTTCTCCTCGTGTTTCTTAAGCTGTCGCGAAGCAAAAGAAACCACATGATCCTCCTGCATCAGCACACAACCCAAACCTTTCTTGGACGCGTCACAGAAAACAACATAGCCTTTCCCGGGTTCTGGCAAGATCAACACTGGAGCACTGGTCAGCTTTTCCTTCAAACTTTAGAAAGCTTGCTGACATCGATCATCCCAAACAAAAGGTACATCCTTCCTGGTCAACTTCGTCATCGGCAACGCGATCACACTGAAGTCTTTGATAAACCTCCGGTAGTAGCCTGCTAGACCAAGGAAACTACAAACTTCCGTCGGCGTCTTCGGCTGTTCCCAATCCGCTACGGATTCCACTTTCTTCGGATCTACTTTGACTCCTTCAGCAGATATCACATGTCCTAAGAAAGTCACTTCATCCAACCAGAACTCACACTTACTAAACTTAGCATACAACTGATGTTGACGAAGGAGAGTCAACGCTTGACGAAGATGTTGCTCATGCTCTAGCCGGTTCCGGCTATAGATCAAGATGTCATCTATAAAGACTACAACAAACTGATCTAAGAACGGATGAAACACTCTGTTCATCAGGTCCATGAATGCAGCAGGTGCATTGGTTAGCCCAAACGGCATAACCACAAACTCAAAATGACCATACCTCGTCCTAAAAGCTGACTTTGGTATGTCACCCGCCTTTATCCTCAACTGATGATATCCAGACCGTAGATCGATCTTCGAAAACACTGTAGCACCACGCAACTGATCGAACAGATCATCTATCCTTGGCAACAGGTACTTATTCTTGATCGTGACCTTGTTCAACTGTCGGTAGTCTATACACAACCGCATCGAACCATCTTTCTTCTTAACGAACAACACGGGAGCACCCCACGGGGATGTGCTCGGTCGGATGAAACCTTTCTCCAACAACTCTTGCAACTGTTTCTTCAACTCTGCCATCTCTGCTGGAGCCATCCTATAAGGTGTCTGTGCAATCGGCTGCGTTCCTGGAACCAGATTGATTTCAAAATCAATCTCTCGGGGTGGAGGGACACCAGGAAACTCCTCAGGAAACACATCTGCAAACTCTCGGATTATCGACACCTCTTCAAGGTTAAGGCCTTTCGCCTTGGCATCCACAACGGTATCCACCACGTGAGCTAAGAACGCCTCACATCCTTGTCGTAACAACCTATCTGCCACCATAGCTGATACCAGACATGTCGGAAGAATCTTCCTATCTCCTTGGAAGATCCACTTCTCTCCAGCAACATCAAACACTGCCTGCTTGGAACCACAGTCCAAGACAACCTTATACTTCTCTAAGGTATCCATCCCAAGGATAACATCGAAACCATGCATATCAAGTGGTATGAGATCCACCTGAATGCTGTGTCCCGAGAAAGACAAGACACAAGATGGACACTCTTCTCGAAGCAAAGAGGAACCATCAAGAGGGGTTTCTAACAACAAGCTATCCTTCTTACAACTAACAGGTAGATGACAGTTTTCAAGCATACTATAGGTGATAAAAGAGTGTGTAGCACCCGGGTCAACCAGAACAGATATAAAGCAAGAAGACATATCAGAATGAAATAACTCCATCTGACCTGTCACCACTCGCGGGTTGACTATCGCCTCTGGCTGATTCATGGCATAGAATCGAGCCGTAGCTTGCTGTCCACGACCTCTGCTCCCTTGAGCAGATGATCCATCTTGAGACGCTTGACCGCGTCCTCGTCCTCTGCTACCACTGGGCTGTGGTCTCTCAGACTTCTGGAAACTCTGCCTCGGTTGCTGCGTCACTTCAACATCTCTATTCGGGCAATTGAACTTCCAATGCCTGACTTGTCCACAGAGATGACATGCTCTATTGTCAACTCGTGGCCTAGATGGCCCTGTCACTGCCACCGAAGCTGAGTTGTGTGCCTTAGATGGTGAAGAAACATGACCTTTCCCCTTACTCGGAGACCACTAAGATGGTACACCAGAACTTCTCATCACTGACGGTGCTGAAAACCTGGGCTTCTTGAAGCCACCAAACCTTCGTCCTTGAAACTGAGTAGGTCTTTTAAGAGACACCGACTCTCTTTTCTCCCTTACTGTCCTCTCGATCCGTTGAACTGATTCCACAAACGTAGCAAACCGCTCTCGGTTTTCCAGCGCAGACACAGGGGTTGTCAACTCAGCACTCAAACCCTTCTCGAAACGTCTGATCCGTTCATCATCTGTCACCGCCAGGTGAGGACAGAACCTCAACAGATCCATAAACTTAGCTTCATACTCGGTGATGTTCATCGTTCCTTGCCGCAACCTCTCAAACTGACTGATCTTCTCATCCAGGTACGTCTTCGGAAAGTATCTGGTGACGAACTCACGTCGAAACACTTCCCAACAGATCACCTCACCAGGCCGCTTCTCTTCCTCGATGGTCCACCAGTGACCAGCACTACCCTTCAAAAGGTAGACAACATGCTTTACTTTGTCTGCTTTGGGGATGTCGAGGATCAGGAAAGCCTTTTCAAGACTCGTCAGCCACAGATCTGCATCTGTTGGATCAGCCGTTCCAGCATAATCCGAAGCTCCGACTCGGCGAAGCTGCTCAAAGGTCTTCCCAATACCCGATGCTTCTCCATGGGGAACCTGTGCTCGCGGAGGAGGCACTGGTAATCGCTCAACCATGAGATTCATCGTAGCCATTAACTGCCCCATAAGCTGTTGGTAGGCAGGGTGTTCAAGTATGGCTGGGTCTGGCTGGGGGACCTCAGGCACCCGATCTTCATGTGCCCGTCCATCTGCTCCATCAACCGATGCAGCATCACTATGCTCAGGAGCATGTTCTTTGTGGTTTCCAGACATCTTGGCTTTTCTTCCGCTGAGGGCAGAAGATTTTTGTAAGATAACCTGGAAAACTCATAAGAACAGACTCGACCTAGTCCTAGATACCTGTAGACTCAGCGAACCTAGAGCTCTGATACCAAGCTTGTGGCAACACATCCCATTATCACACAGATAACGAGGTGTTACGTGAAAACGTGCGGAAAACACCATAACCACAGATTATCAAAAACACCGGTTAATTAAAACCGATTGCAGAAAACTGATAAACTGTGAAACTATTACTTTCCAGTCCTCATCCTGCACAGAAACATGTCATATAAATATGTACATACACAAGATCTGACATGTGTCCACAGCTCAGGAACAGTTGTCCATCCATCACATGAGTTCACCACCTGTTCATATATACATAAAGGCCCACATCCGGCCAACAGCAGGATATACAGATATCATCGAACGATCTTCATGAAACATCATCAAAACACTACCAAGGACCTGAGAGTACAGGGATGACTCTAGACTCTACTACAAAACATCATAACAGCAGCATCTCCAAAGCTTGCCTTCTACTGCTCCTCAAGCTGCTTGTCCGCAACACCACAACCACGACCACGTCTACCTCGACCACCTAAAAAGGGTGTAAACTAGCGGAGTGAGATAATTGAACAATTGTCCCAGCGGGAAACATAACTCCCCACCGCAACTACAGAACCTCAGCAAAAAAAACTATAACAGCAAACTATTCAAAACAGATATAACATTAGCAGTATGTATAAAGCAAAACTATTCATACCGGCAAGCATTCCAGCTGTACTAAAGTATATAACCAGATGTCCTTCAAAGGAACATGATTATCAAGGTAAGATATATCAACATGTAACAGGATTATTAGAACAAAATATGATGTCACATAACCTGATTATCAAGATAAGAAAGATTACCACATAACCTGCAAGGTATAACAAACAAGGCCTCAACCAATGTTTCATGTTTAATTTGATCAGTAATTACTAAACGGCTGTATAACGTTTTATTATGCCCTGAGGATTTGAACCGTACCGTTCAAATCCAACCTTCGGTTATGAAACCCAAGCCGGTGCCATACAAGGTCAATGGAAGATCCGAACTCCACGACCTCCCACTTCGTGGTCAGTACACGAATACAATACAAGCAGGACCGTAGTCACATGCTGAAGTGGTCTAAACCACAGGGTTAGCTCCATAGGCTACCCATTCTCTAGCCCGCCTTGGTACAGGTCACGGCGCTAGTAAAACTGAGCCATGGGCCTGTTCACCGTGCTCTGAGCCATGAATGCATTCATGCTCCATACATCACATATCCTGAGCCATGGGCCTATTCACCATGCTCTAAACACATATCTGAGTCTGCAATCGAAGTTACACTCTTACCTCCTCATTTTCAGGCTAGGAGCAACCTACACATATTCAACAATATGCGCTTCCAGGTTAACCCGTAGGAAAACCCGTTTCACCATCACCAAGTCCTGACGATGATGGATCTATGGCCAGGGCAAACTACATGATATATTTCACTGTGATTAATTAGTATCTTTTAGATGGATTGCAGGATTCAACCAAGTTGTATAACATGCAAGATATAACAGAAAGTAAAGAACATTATATTATGATCTATTCATATCAACCTGATCCATCTTAAGGATCCAACATCACATGTTATCACTTGGCCTCTTGCCAACCATCTAGATACATCTCAAGGATCATCACATACCACGGGGTCTCAATCCCCTCATCATGTACTGTCACTGCTTCTTAAGGCTCACATCATCATCATGGGACCAACACATCACATACACAATCTTATAGGGCAATTATCAAAGCAATGATACTCATTACATATGTCACATAGCCCTTTTATGGCTAAGTCATCACCTGCAAGGTTAAGGTATGCAATAATGGTAGGTTCAACATTCAAGATAATCAAATTACCAATATTACACTTATTCGGTAACCAATTATATTAATTACATCATTATCAACCATACTGATGCTTACCCTAAATCTCAGGATTTTACAAACAATCAAGGCATATGGAGATCATGTTGAGTATACAGAACCAACACTGTTATTAACAAGGTCATTACTATGTCATCAACTATTGTCATCTTTATCATGAAGCAACTTTTTAACGTAACTGTCACTTAGCATCTTTATGACAATCATTATTATAATAAAACAAACTACTAGTGTAACTATCATCATCCCCACAAACATTACTAATTAAGCATAAAGGTCACATCATGCACCTAATACATTAGGGCTAACATCATTGTTACTATCATTAGCATCCTATTTATTTGCGAGGCAACATATATATATATATATATATTGATGATATCACAAACGCTACCATTGTTTATTTCCCTCACATATGAGACCGTCACCAAAGGAACCTCATTCCCTCACATAAGCTTCACAACCCTCACATAACAATTATCAAGACCTATCGTCCAACATGGTATCGGCCACCACACCAACCCTATCGGCCAACACACTACTAACCCTATCGGTCACCACACTACTAACCCTATCGGCCAACACACTACTAACCCTATCGGCCAACACAAGTGAGAGGTATCACCCAACATGGCTATAGGCCATAGGGGTATCGGCCAAAGGGCACATAGCCTATCTTCCAACTCAAAGATATCCATGACGCCCAACACCATTAGACCATGTCGCCCAACATGAGAAAGGGTATCGTCCAACTCCAAGAGCACTAACCAAAACACAAGGGACATCACTATGTTTCCCATCATATCGGGCAACCAAACCCTAGCTCACTCTATCGCCCATTCATGGGCAAGGGTATCGGCCAACTTCAAGGGCTCAACATGTCGTCCACCAAGGTGTCATGTCGGCCACCAAACAGAGCACCATGTCGCCCAACATGGTCACCATGTCGGCCAACACTCAAGTAGGTCAACCTATCGACCTCCAACTCAAAGAACTCAAACCCTAAAGCATCATATCGGCCAACACAAAGAACAAAGGTGTTGCTCAACCCAAGGACACTCATATCGTTCAACTCAGGGGCAAGTGTGTCACCCAACACACTCACAAGGAAAGGGGGGGGTATCACCCAACCCTAGGTCACCTTCAACCTTCAACTCAAGGAAGCCCCAAACCCTAGAAAGCAAGGTACACAAAGGAACCCTAAACCCTAAGGGAGATGTCGGCCACCAAGGTACACCAGCAAGGTACAAAAGCAAGGAGCTAAGCTAAACTACTACATGCATAAGATCAAGCAAGAGGTAAAGGAGTTAGGGTTAGAAGCTATGCAACCCGCCTTAAGCTCCAAGCTCTAAAGCACTCCAGGGTCCAAAGCTATCGTCCACCAAGCTGCTCCAGGAGGGTGTATCGGCCACCACTTCAGCTCCAAGGGAGTGTATCGGCCAACACAAGCAAGATGGAAAGGGATATCGTGCACTCAAGGTGGAAGAGAGACCAAAAGACCAAAGGAGACTAAGGCAAGAAGAAAAACTGCCTATATAGGAAGAAGGGGAGGAGAAACCAAGGTACATCCATGCTATGTGTCGCCCACCCAAGGGACACTTGTCCTAGGGTTCCAGCCAACACACTAGCAAGGCATGGGACACTTGTCCAAAACATGCACCAAGGGTCCACCACACCAGACCAAGCATCTTGGGCGACACAGGCAGCAGCTCTGCTGGGCGACACACCAGCCTGCTGGGCGACACAAAGCAGGTCTTGGCCGACACAAGGCTCAAGCAAGCCCAAACAAGGAACTCCAAGGCCCAAACAAGCTCAACTCAGGCCCAAAGGACTCAAACAACAAGCCCAAGCCTTCCTCTCAGCCCTAGAGGAAGCAAAGAGGGGAAAACATCTCAAAAGATGGCAAACTTGCACACAAAACCCTAAACTTGGGTTATTTGCAAGTAGCCCCTCGAACTCTCAACAAAGCACAACAAAACCATAATCACCACTCAAAGGTGATTAGCAAGCACCAAAGCACCAAGATCAAGCAAAACAAATAGGGTAAACCCTAAACACAGGTCAGGGTCCTTACATGACCTAGGCATTCGTCCCTAGCATGGTATTATCAAAGAGCGAATGTGGAAGCAGAAATCTTAGCATACATGAACAGATAATAAGATAAAAGCACCAATTGTAAACTCAACATTCAACAAGTATTATTAAGAAACATCATTTTATTACAAGATATCAATTACAATTTGAGAGTCAAATCTACACAAGTATGCTCATGTACACTAGGGATCTTACAATAAGAACACTAGACATAGGTCACCAAGCCCATCAACTTCTAGCCATCTCTGAACCATAAAATACGTGAAATAAGAAGGGTCAACACAAGGTGTTGAGTATAGGGATAAAGATACATATAAATAAGCTTTGCAAATTTCGAAAAGGGTTGCAGAAGTAATAAACAAGAATAAATAGGTTAAGTATTTAACAAAGTGAGAGCATGTATTTTTGCCATTTTACTCTAGTTATACCAACACCATCATATATCATAAGGCCTTTGACCAATTTCCCATCGAAATGGTCCATAAGGGTGCTCAAGATTAGCTAACCCTTTTATTGACATGGTCCGCCCTATCTGGACAACTCAATTAGGACGTCCAGCCTCATGTCCTTACCCCAAGAATATAGGAAGGTGTACATGGTTTGTATGATGGAGTTTCTATATTATGTCTGCAAGTTATAAAACAATGGCTCGAGACAAACATCAAGTACAATACAAGAGTACAACATTTCAATATTTGAGCAAGTAAACAAGCATACATATGTATCACATTTCAAGCAAGAAATCCATAGTCATATAATTATTAGAGTATGTACCTGATTCATAGATTCATAACTTAGCGCATCATTAACCATCTAGCCATAGGCAACACCAGATTAAGAGAAACATTACATGCATGAACTAGATTCCCATCATTAACCCTAACAAGATTCATTTTAGGGTTTTTGTCAAGTTAGGTTCCAAATTGGTTATTAGTACATTAGATTATCTTTTACTGATTTGAAGATCCTCATGAAGGTGTGGTTCAGGTTTCAAGTCATTCAAAGGTTCCTATTTTATATGATTATTTCAAGATTTGTGTCACATGCACATTTTAGGGTCCAAAGACTCATAATAGGGAAAACAAGACAAAGGCTCCTCAAGTCATGAGATTTAAACAAGATACAAGAATAGATTAGTAAGATAGGTTATATCAAGTTCATTGGCATATGGGTGGATCTTCCCTAGAGTCTAAGTAATCTATATTTAAATTAGTACCAACACATCAACATACATTCAATCATCAACAAGGGTTGCATATGACATCAAGATTCCACATGTGACCTAGGAAGGACATCCACACCCAAGTTATCATAAGGGGTAGATTAGTCCCTGATTTGAGAGGGAGGGATAAGAGGATATGATCCATATCACAATGAGGGTACAAGTTAGGTAATCAAGACACTTAAGAATACATTACATCATAATTGATGTATTTAGTTGCACAAGTACCATCATACCACAAAAGGTGTAGACCTTATCAATTTAGGTCACAATCACATCATAATGTTACTAATTTTCAATGATCTTATAGGATTGGATGCATCAAATGGGGCAAGGGCATCATCGGTTCAAAGTACAACACACATCATCATAAAGGAGTCTCATCCATACATTAAGTGTCATATGAAACAAACACATAAAAAAGGGATAATGGGATGATCTTTATGATTAATAGGGGCACACACAACTAAACTCAGGATTGAACGAGGTGCTCGGTCAAAAAGGAGTAAGATTTTAACATTTATCATGATCATACATTAAAAGTCCTAAACAAGGCATTGATGTGCATTAGTTTCAACCATACAACAATAAATATGACTAGGGGTTGTATTGTATCTAAAATCACTCACAAGCTACATATTTGATGATAATAAGGTAGTTTGAACAATAAAGATTCAATTTTTAACATAATCATGCATTAATAATGACCAATACGACCTAAGTTCGAGGTTTTGTGAAACTAGGGGTATCTAAAAGATATTTAGGTCTTGAAAATGTGCTCATGTCATAGGTCTTGTCGAGCTAATCAAAATGGTATATCAATTTGCATATTTTGGATGAATGAACTAGAAGTTAAGATATTTAGAAATTTCATCCAAGAACTATATGAAATTGAGGGGCACTACCATCTATATTTTAGATGGCCTTGTGGATGTTCCACTAGTTGTGTTGGCACAAATCGGGTCTAGACCCCCACCCGCTTTGTAGATGATTTCCTGCTCACGTCCTTTCATTGTTCTCCCTATTCCAAATAGGGATGGAACATGGGTGACGCTTGAAGCACCCAAACCTATCGGTGGAGAGAGGAAGGAGAGGCACATGGATTGGGGTGGCCTTTGAGGATGCCGCCTATGATCTGCTTGGTCTTGTGGTCTCTCTGATGTATCTGGTCACTACCAACTACCCAGAGAAGGACCTGTGTGGTGTTGCAACTGAACCAAAAGAGGAGATGAGGGGGGAGGTAAGCTTAGGGAAGGAAGAGCGTTGGCGGCTAACCCTAGTGTAGAGAGGAGGAGTTAAAAAAATAGGGCCAACGGTGCCCTAGAGTTGCGAAGAGTAGGATCTCTTGCCTTCCCTTAGCAGTGGCATCTAACCACATGGAGGAACAGTGGGTGGTTTTTAGGTGTGAAACAATCAAGGTGACATGAAAGAAAATCAAGGAGGAAGGAGAAAAGAAGGAGATGAATCAAGGTTAGAGGGGGGTTTTATAAAGGCCAATGAAACATGCTTTAGGGTTCTCTTCATCAGTAGTGGGTCTTTGTTCCTTTCTTGATTTGTCTAGAGGTGGGAGACAACCTCCCAAAGAATAGAAGGAAAAGGGAATCTAAGGAAAGGATTACACGGATGGATGGTGTAAGGAGGAGGGATCACCCCCTTACTAAAAATTTGAAGAATAAAACATCTACTCCAAACACACTCAAAGGTATGCTGGAATAGGTGGAAAATTTTCAAACTTCAACAAATGGTATTCAAAACAACCAAGGTATAGCAGAGGAATAAAAATGTTGACTATATTTAATTTATCACCAGGTTACAAACGAACATCATAATCTCCCACAAAGGGTTTACATGTATCACTCAACATAAGGATCTAGTAGAGGGAAATCTAAACCATAACAACTGTGTCTCCAATCTTTAACTCCTTAAGCTAGTCCAAAACTTCATGCCTTATCATCCAAGTTCTTCACCTAGGGTTGGAAGCATACCCCATCAACAAGAGAAAACAGATGGCATCAGTAAAGGCTGGTATGTACATACTAAATAGGAAATTGAGAAGTATATGGAATAAAGGACATCAAATATAAAAGGCTTCCCATAGAAAGGATAAGGACCACCCAAATGGGTATCAAGAGAAAAGGAATTGAAGTCATATGATAACAAAAGAATACTTGCCATTAATAAAACATAAATATTTTTGCCACACAAGCACATGTAAAGAATTAGGACACACACCCCATATCCTCAACCTGCATGCATGTGAGATAAACATAGCCCTAGAACAATATAAACACAAAGGTGGCCAAGTCTCATAAAATTGAAACCTGATAGAGAAAGGAATACTGCCAATCTCCCAAATATATAAAACATGGGCCAAGAGTCACACATCTTGACCTGGGTATGAGGTTCCTTTCCATCCTAAAAGAGCAGGAAATATCACATCTGCTCAGCAGAAAATAACACATCTGCCATAAAAACCAATGCAATTACACTACTCTAGTACTATTGAATCGCATAACATGTTAAATGTAGAGACAAGTAGAAAGTATAGCCAGAATATATAAACTAGTCACCACATAAGTGACCAACATATACATCCACCTCATAAGTGGGAAAAAGACATCACATGTCATATTTTAGAGTTCCATCATGAACAAAACATTAGATAAGAGTTCAAAAGAATATCCATGATCACATGATCAATATCAAATAAGGTAGTTCACATGAACCATGATTTTCAAGAGAAAAGACATTGTGTATAGAATAAGCATAGGTGAATTGCTCAACATAGAAGAATAGGGGATACATCATACCTGAATTGAGGAAGCATGAAAATAAATCACCTTCCCCTTCTTCTATTGATTTCTCTCCTCAAAATGGCTATATGTATAGTGGTTTTATCTCAAAGGATGCACTCCACTACCTGGAGAGATCAACTTATAGGATTTTGAATCTTGAGTCACTCCTTATATTACATTATAATAGGTACACCAAGAGACCACTTTTTTGAATATATAAAGGGTAAACTATCTTCCTTGTTAGGGTAAAAGTAGGCAACCCTTTATATCTTCAAAAAAGTGGTCTCTTGGTGTACCTATTATAATGTAATATAAGGAGTGACTCAAGATTCAAAATCCTACAAGTTGATCTCTCCAGGTAGTGGAGTGCATCCTTTGAGATAAAACCACTATACATATAGCCTTTAGTCGTTGATTGTTTGTCTCTCTCTCCCTTGATGTCAATACTTGAATAATTATTTCTAGATGTATTTTGAAGGTCTTATGAATTTTATTTAAGTTTTTTTTAACACAAAAATATGATGTATAGAGTAGTGTGCATTAACATGAGGCCTTCAATGAGGATAGTGAAGATTTTTGTGCATTTCTCTATGGTTGTCACCTTCTTGTACCACCAGTGAGGAAGATAGCAAAGAAGCTTGTCACACACTTTCCAGACATTAATGGTTAACCAAGAGTGGTAACCTTTAATATGTCTCATCCATGGATTTCATCTTGCTCATGTAGAAGTTCTCAAGTTATTGAGTAATCATCTCCATCTTGGACTGTTGGCTAAATGGACATCTATAAAATCCCTTTGTTTTGATTATGACAAACATTTCATTCTTATTTATCTAACAAGCTACTTGAGTGTGCAGGATTATGGTGAATGACGAAGCAACTAGGGAGATCATAAGTTTATAGTTTTATTTTCATGCAATGTAATCACTATTGTAAAAACTTGTACAATTATATAATGTACAAGTACCTAGATTGCATGTAAATCAAGCATTGGATCTTCCCTAGCTACACACCATAGTTAGACAAGTCATCCCTTCCAATAGGATCACATTATGCACACTCATGCACACACTTAGTATCTTAATTGATAGATTGAAACAGAGTCAATCTCGGTCGACACACTCCTCGACCGAGACACTCTCGGTCGACAACCTTATCGACCGAGATTGACCTAAAGTAGCCGTTAGACTTAGCAAATGAGTTAGTTGGCAGTTGGAAGTGAACGTTGCACTCAGAGAGCCTGTCGGTCGAGAAAAGCTCGACCGAGTAGGTGTCTCGGTCGACCATCTGTCGACCGAGACGGTCTCTGACAGAATCTGCAGAGTTAAAGCAATTAGCCGTTGTAAAAACGACCAATCTATTCCTAACGGCTAATTGAGCACTTGGAACCCCCTAGAAACTATCTAGAAGGTCCTTAAGCATACTTAGGCTATCCCTATAAATAGGACAAGCTATAGGACACTAGAATTCACCTTGCTACACTTGAGAATTCTTTCTAAGCACTCTTGAGCAATCTTTTACAAGCAATTGAGCACTGTGATCACTTGGCCATATTCCATCTAGCTCAAGCTCGTCCTATAGGCTAGATTTTCCTAACCCTAGCATCCACAAGTCTATTACCTTGGCTAGGAAAATCCATACGCTTGATATAGGCAATTCAAGCCTTGAGCTTAAAAGGATAAGTTGTACTTTCTTATTTTCCTTCTTGTTCCTTGTAATATTTGTACTCTTCGTTGCTACTCCAGGGAGGAGGCTGCATATTGGAAGAGGGTGAAGCTCTTCGTGTGAAGAGGAGGACTTTGGACTACTTCAGAAGGCTATCTTGACGGGAAGCTACTTCGGGAGGGAGGCTACTTCAAGGGGGAGCTTGAAGTTACTCCAAGGAAGGCTGCTTCAAGGTTGGCAAGATTACTTCTAGGTGAAGGCTGTCCAAAGGGTGTTTAGAGAGTGTTGTAATTTTATGTAACATCCTTAAAAGGTAATAAAATTCAATACTTTCAAAATCCCGGTTGGGTAAGCAACCGGGTAGTGGACTGACTCCTTAGTATTTGCTAAGGTGGAACCACTCTAAACACCTGTGTCTCTCTTCTTATCTTTTACTTTGGTTGTTTGAGTTTAAATTGTTTTAAATTATCATAAAACTCTATTCACCCCCCCTCTAGAGGTTTTCAATTGGTATCAGAGCAGGCTTCAAGGAGCCCTAACAAAGTCTTGAAGAAAAGATGGGGGATGGAGTGCTCAACAACCTCAACATTGAAGGAACGTTCGTTGCTCGACCTCCAGCATTTGACGGGACAAACTATCAATACTGGAAGAGAAAAATGCAATTTTACTTCCAGGGAATCAATTGGGATCTTTGGAGAATGGTATCTACACCATACACACTTCCACAAGACGAGTTCGAAGTATGGGACGCTAATACGGTAAAAATGGCACAAATGAATGCAAAGGCAGTAAGTATTTTATATTGTTCCATTTCAGTAGGTGAATTTAATAGAGTATCAAACTGTGATACCGCATATGACATTTGGCATAGACTATCTATAACATATGAGGGTACGGTTCAAGTTAAAAACTCTAAAGTTAGCTTGCTTAAAACCAAATTTGAACATTTTCGTATGGATCCAAACGAAACTATTAGTGAAATGTATTCAAAATTTTCTACTATTGTCAATGGTTTGAGTGCTTTAGGGAAACCCGTTCTTGAGGAAGATCAGGTATCAAAAATACTTCTATCTCTTCCTCCAAAGTACAAACCAAAGGTGACAGCTATTGCAGAAGCAAACGACCTCACTCGCCTCAAAATGGAACAACTCATCGGAAACTTAGAAGCTCATGAGGCAGACCTAGAAGAGGAAGAGAGAAGAGAACATGAACATCAACGTGGACCAAAGAAAGACGTGGCTCTCAAAGCATCAAAAGCTCTCTCACAAGAGAGTGAGGAATCTAGTGAAGAAGAAGGAGAAGAAGCATTGATCGTCAATGGTAAGAAATATAGAAGGTTTAAATCTAATAAAATTTCTAGTTCTTCCTCCACTCCCAGGTGCTTCGAGTGTGGAAAGAAAGGACATTTCAAAAATGAATGTCCCAAAGCTAAGAAGGGAAAGAAAAGCTCACATAAGAAGAAAGAAAAAGCTTATAAAGCAGCATGGGATGAAACGAGTGAAAGTGAAAGCGGAGAAGACAAGATAGAATGTCTAATGGCAAGAGAAGATGAAGAATCTCAAGAGGTAAGCCTAGTTGATCTTCCTAAAGAAGAGTTAGTAGCTAGCTTACAAGAAACTCATGATAAATATGTTGATGCCAAGAAGAAACTAAAAAGGACTATAAAATCAAACAATGAGCTCATTGCCAAAATAGATGAACTTTCTTCCGAAAAGAATAACATTGAACTTGAAAATGTATCTTTAAAAACATCTTTAGATGATTGCACTAGAAAGCTACTTACTTTGGAAACTAATGTTGATCTTCTATCAAAAGAAAAGACTGATTTGTTAGCTAAACTACAAGCTTTTCAAACTCAACCTATCTTGTGCAATCATTCGGATTATGACATTATTGTAAAAGAAAAGGATTCATTGCTTTCTGATTTAGACCAGGCAAGAAAAGATATACATAAGAAAATGAATAACATTGCTCAGTTGCAACAAGAACTTCATGAGTTAAGAAGAAAAGATATTCTTGATAACATATTAAGAAGTGGTACTACCTTCAATGGAAGAAAAGGTTTGGGATATGTTCCAAAGAGAAACCAAACCAAAAAGACCCAAACTATGTTTGTACCCAAAAACACAATGACTAGAAAAAGAAACGAAGTTGATTCTATTACTTGTCATTTCTGTTTACGTCTTGGTCATTACTGTTTTTCATGCCCCTACAAGACTAAGAAGTCCAACTTAGTTTGGACCCCAAGACCTCAAACTTAGAAGAATGAAATGTAGTTGAGATATGACAAAATACTTAATTTGTGCAATTTATATTGTCCTATCTCAACAAACGATGCTATGCTTATTGGTATTATTTTTCTGCATTGCTGTACAAAAACAGAAACTTCGTCGGTCGAAGTACTGTCGACCGAGCTCTGGGTCGGTCGAAGTAGTGTCGACCGACTGGATATCTTTAACAAATCGAAAATCTTCCAGTACTCATTTCGGTCGAACACTGGTCAACCGAAAAATTTTTCTGCCCCTTTTTTGATTGTGATACAGTAACCTCCTCGATCGATAAACTGTCGACCGAGAATTATATCGGTCGAGCAATCGTCGACCGACTGGCTTCCTGTATCAGAACTTTTTACACATCAGCAAATTAAAAAGTTTCTAACCTTATCGGACCATCACATGGGTACCAAAATCTATATTCTAATGCAGGAATGGGTCGTTGACAGTGGTTGCTCCAAACATATGACCGGAAACAAGGATGCATTTTCAACTTTTGAAGAAAAGAAAAGTGGGACGGTCACTTTTGGAGACAATGGTAAGGGCAAAATCGTTGGAATAGGTAATGTTGGCACAAATCTTGAAATCAAAAATGTTCTACTAGTTGATGGATTGCATCATAACTTAATAAGTGTAAGTCAACTATGTGATAGCGGTTATGATGTGTTATTTAACAAAACCTGCTGCAAGTTATTGATAGAAAATACTACAACTGTTGTTTATGAAGGAAATAGAGTTGGAAATCTTTATATCCTTAAACCAAACTCTATGAAATCAGTAGTAGGTAAATGCTTACTTGCAAATGAAAACACCTTACAACTATGGCATAAAAAGCTTGGTCATGCTAGTTCACATGCTATTAAAAAGTTAGTAAAATATGATCTTGTTCGTGGATTACCTATTTTGTCTTTTGATCAAGTTGCAAATTGTGAACCTTGTACAATGGGAAAGCAAACCAAAACATCTTTTAAATCAAAACATGTACTTAGTACCAGTAGATCCTTAGAATTAATTCATATGGATTTATTTGGACCAATGAGAACACAATCTATTGGTGGTAAACGATACTGTTTTGTTATTGTTGATGATTATAGTAGATTTACATGGGTACATTTTATTGCAACAAAAGATGACACTATTCATGTCTTTATGCAATTTTGTTCTAAAATTGAAAATCTTTTACAACATAAAATATGTACCATTAGAAGTGATCACGGTGGCGAATTTGAAAATCATACTTTTGAAGCTTTTTGTACATCTCAGGGATATACTCACAATTTCTCTGCTCCACGTACCCCACAACAAAATGGTATTGTGGAACGGAAAAATCGATCTCTACAAGAAATGGCTAGGACCATGATGCTTGAACACAACACACCTAAAACCTTTTGGGCTGAAGCTGTAAACACAGCTTGTTATGTGCTAAATAGAGTCACGGTTCACTCTCACTTGAAGAAAACTCCATATGAAATAATACACTCTAAGAAACCTAGAGTTGACTACTTTCATACTTTTGGCTCTACATGTTATATTTTAAACACCAAGGATGATAAAGACAAGTTTGATTCAAAATCACAAAAAGCATTCTTCTTGGGATATTCTACTTCTAGCAAAGCGTTTAGGGTATATAACACTATCTCTAGAAAAGTTGAGGAATCCATTCATGTTTCTTTTCATGAGGAATCAAAATCTACAAATTTAGATATCATTGATCTCACAAATCAATTTGAAACTATAACCATTCCAAATGATAATGAGAAAACTCCCACATCCGATCCTCCGGTCGAACCACAACCTACACCTAGGCTGATCAAGGATCATCCCCAAGAGCTAATTATTGGAGATCCAAATGATAAAGTCAAAACCAGGTCCTCTTTCCAAGATGTTGCAAACATGGCTTTTGTCTCTATCATTGAACCTAAGAAAATATCCGAAGCTCTTAAGGATGATTACTGGATAATAGCCATGCAAGAGGAATTAAATCAATTCACTAAAAATGATGTATGGGATTTAGTTCCTAAACCACAAGATAAAACTATCATAGGCACTAAATGGGTTTTTAGGAACAAACTTAATGAGGCAGGAGAAGTCATACGGAATAAAGCACGGTTAGTTGCACAAGGATATAGTCAACAAGAAGGAATTGACTTTGATGAAACATATGCACCCGTAGCTCGACTTGAAGCTATTAGGATGTTATTAGCTATTGCTGCCCATAAAAACATTCAGTTATATCAAATGGATGTCAAAAGTGCATTTCTAAATGGCTTCATACAAGAAGAAGTTTATGTTGCTCAACCACCTGGCTTCGAAATCCCAGAAAAGGACGATCATGTTTATAAACTTAAAAAGGCACTTTATGGTCTAAAACAAGCCCCTAGGACTTGGTATGAACGGCTCAAGACATATCTTTTTGATAATGGTTTCTCTATTGGAAATTCAGATTCTACTCTATTTTTCAAAACATATGCATCTGATTTCTTAGTTGTACAAATATATGTTGATGACATTATTTTTGGTGCCTCAAATGAATCATTATGCACACAATTTAGTGACATTATGCAAAAAGAATTTGAAATGAGCCTTATGGGTGAACTAACATTCTTTCTTGGTTTTCAAATTAAGCAAACACCTGCCGGAATTTTTATAAGCCAAGAAAAATACACTAAAGAACTGTTAAAACGCTTTGGGATGGATCAATGCAAACATGCTACTACTCCTATGGCTACTTCTATTAAAATTGATAAGGATGAAAATGGGGAACCTATTGATGATTCCTTATATAGAGCCATGATTGGTAGTTTGCTATATTTAACCGCTTCCCGACCGGACATTATGTTTTCCGTTGGTCTTTGTGCTCGATTTCAATCCCAGCCTATGCATTCTCATTTTCTTGCGGTTAAACGAATCCTTCGATATCTAGCCGGCACTACTTGTTTTGGTTTATGGTATCCAAAAGGACAATCATTGGATTTTAAAGCATATACTGATGCAGATTACGCCGGTTGTCGACTTGATCGCAAAAGTACTAGTGGTGGATGTTTCTTATTAGGTAGAGCCTTAGTATCTTGGTTTAGCAAGAAACAAAACACGGTTGCCCTATCTACCACCGAAGCTGAATATATGGCAGCTGGGTCTTGCTGTGCTCAGGTGCTTTATATGCAACAGGTTTTAAGCGATTATGGTTTTCATCTTTCATCTACACCTATTTTTTGTGACAACACAAGCGCCATAAACTTAGCACACAATCCTATTCTACACAGCCGGGCCAAACATATTGAAATCCGTCATCACTTCTTAAGGGATCACATCTCAAAGAATCATGTATCCCTTCATCATGTTGATACAGAAAATCAATTAGCTGATATCTTTACAAAACCGCTTCCATTAGATCAATTCAACAACATTAGGAAGCAATTACTTATCACTCCGTTGGAGGATGTTTTCTTTGATATCTGCGGCTCTTAAAAACAACTACTTATGCTTTTATGGTTTGTATCAATATTGATATGAGCGTTTCAATTGGTAATTTGCAAATTGTTGCCTCTTAGCTAGACACCTCATTGCTTTACATTTGGCTATTCAATGGACATCTTTTTCGTTCATTTTTGATGGGATATCTAATGAAGGGGGAGTTTTTAAATAAAACGGTTATCTTTTTGAGATGACAAAGGGGGAGATATATAAAACTATAATACTTATGACAAACTCAATCAATGAGTTTCATAAATATACTCTTGGCTTACATTGAAAGTTGCTATATTCCCAAATGAACTGGATTTCATGTTCCATAATTCACTGGGGATACTAAGCACACATTTTATAAATAAGAGGAAAAGTTCCAAACGACAATCTAAAGGTATGGCATTTATATGTTTTATATTTCCTTTATTCATATTTTGGAAATGTTTGTCATCTTCAAAAAGGGGGAGATTGTTGGCTAAATGGACATCTATAAAATCCCTTTGTTTTGATTATGACAAACATTTCATTCTTATTTATCTAACAAGCTACTTGAGTGTGCAGGATTATGGTGAATGACGAAGCAACTAGGGAGATCATAAGTTTATAGTTTTATTTTCATGCAATGTAATCACTATTGTAAAAACTTGTACAATTATATAATGTACAAGTACCTAGATTGCATGTAAATCAAGCATTGGATCTTCCCTAGCTACACACCATAGTTAGACAAGTCATCCCTTCCAATAGGATCACATTATGCACACTCATGCACACACTTAGTATCTTAATTGATAGATTGAAACAGAGTCAATCTCGGTCGACACACTCCTCGACCGAGACACTCTCGGTCGACAACCTTATCGACCGAGATTGACCTAAAGTAGCCGTTAGACTTAGCAAATGAGTTAGTTGGCAGTTGGAAGTGAACGTTGCACTCAGAGAGCCTGTCGGTCGAGAAAAGCTCGACCGAGTAGGTGTCTCGGTCGACCATCTGTCGACCGAGACGGTCTCTGACAGAATCTGCAGAGTTAAAGCAATTAGCCGTTGTAAAAACGACCAATCTATTCCTAACGGCTAATTAAGCACTTGGAACCCCCTAGAAACTATCTAGAAGGTCCTTAAGCATACTTAGGCTATCCCTATAAATAGGACAAGCTATAGGACACTAGAATTCACCTTGCTACACTTGAGAATTCTTTCTAAGCACTCTTGAGCAATCTTTTACAAGCAATTGAGCACTGTGATCACTTGGCCATATTCCATCTAGCTCAAGCTCGTCCTATAGGCTAGATTTTCCTAACCCTAGCATCCACAAGTCTATTACCTTGGCTAGGAAAATCCATACGCTTGATATAGGCAATTCAAGCCTTGAGCTTAAAAGGATAAGTTGTACTTTCTTATTTTCCTTCTTGTTCCTTGTAATATTTGTACTCTTCGTTGCTACTCCAGGGAGGAGGCTGCATATTGGAAGAGGGTGAAGCTCTTCGTGTGAAGAGGAGGACTTTGGACTACTTCAGAAGGCTATCTTGACGGGAAGCTACTTCGGGAGGGAGGCTACTTCAAGGGGGAGCTTGAAGTTACTCCAAGGAAGGCTGCTTCAAGGTTGGCAAGATTACTTCTAGGTGAAGGCTGTCCAAAGGGTGTTTAGAGAGTGTTGTAATTTTATGTAACATCCTTAAAAGGTAATAAAATTCAATACTTTCAAAATCCCGGTTGGGTAAGCAACCGGGTAGTGGACTGACTCCTTAGTATTTGCTAAGGTGGAACCACTCTAAACACCTGTGTCTCTCTTCTTATCTTTTACTTTGGTTGTTTGAGTTTAAATTGTTTTAAATTATCATAAAACTCTATTCACCCCCCCTCTAGAGGTTTTCATGGACTCCTTTAATTCATTTGTCCCTTCATAGGTGACATATAGATTCCTCAAAATCTCATGGGTTTCCTCATAAGAAGATATATATTTTAATTTAATAAGAGTGAGAGTGGTGTAGAGGATTCTTATGAATTTTTAATTTAAGGTTGATTTCTTCAAGGTAGCGGTATCCCATCCTTATATGTCTCCTTTGGGTTGCTCATATGGAATATGCATCATTTTCCACATCTCAGGATTTACATCATGAATATGGAATTACATTCTACCCATACAAATTGGAATTTTCTACCATCAAAGACCAACAAGTAGAAGGAGTATGTACACCCTAGATTATCACCCAACATATCCTACTTGTGGAAGTATTTTCTTTGAGAAGGCCTTGTCTAATATCACTTGTTGGACCAATGGAATTAGGGGTGAACTGAGATTAAAAAAAACTTAAATAAAATTCATAAGACCTTCAAAATACATCTAGAAATAATTATTCAAGTATTGACATCAAGGGAGAGAGAGACAAACAATCAACGACTAAAGGCTATATGTATAGTGGTTTTATCTCAAAGGATGCACTCCACTACCTGGAGAGATCAACTTATAGGATTTTGAATCTTGAGTCACTCCTTATATTACATTATAATAGGTACACCAAGAGACCACTTTTTTGAAGATATAAAGGGTAAACTATCTTCCTTGTTAGGGTAAAAGTAGGCAACAACCATACAAGGAACTTACATATTCTTGGATCAACCTCCCTTACTAAAGGTCATACACACTCTTATCCAAGTCTCTTCTGCATTTGACTTCACTTTAACCAAGGAAAAGCTTTATCCACCAAAGGATGCCTTACCTTGCCATGCGCCACCTTGATTTAACTCCTCTTCATTAAACAATTGTTGCTTCACCAAAGGGTGCCTTCCTTTTCCAAGGGTTGTTTGCCCTCATTCCTATCTTAGACAAGTGAGAGAATTACACTTTTAGTGAGACAAAGAGAGTGGAAGGTAGTAAGAAAGAGCCTCACTATATATGTATGGTAGGTTAAACTCTCTTACAAATCTCCTACTCATTTTATGGATGCAACAAATGATTAAGCTAACGAGAGTGGGTAGCGGATATTTGAGGAAAAGTTTCTCAACTATAGCATAGGTGCCTTATAGGCATATGGCTAACCATGGGATGAAGTCCAAAGGGTACTATTTATAATTGAGGATTTATAACTATTAGAATTATTAAGGAAAAATTGTATCCATTATTGGGGGTGCCCAATAGATATATTTTGTCTTACATCCCTGAGCGCACTGTAATTACCAACTCCTTGGGTCATCTAGGCTCTGGAACTTGTTTGAGGAGGAGGGGGAGCTGGGCTCCCTAAGACTAAAAAAAAATTGCACTTTATAGCTACATTGCTGGCAACCGAATTTGTATTGCCAAAACTCTACCGATGCACAGAGAAAAAATACCAAGTCAGTTCCACTAGCCAAGTTTCTCTCTTGAACACTCGTCCAATGAACTTGCCCATAAATTTTCCATTACCTCATCAACTAACATTCTTATCAGTCAAGAATTCAGTTGGTGACATTGATTGGGCAAACAAACAAGGTTGTTGCTCAAGTTTTGTCCATGACAATATCAGTTGATGGAAGTGATAGTTTGAAAAATTCAAATTAATTCAATCAAATTTATTATATTTTTATTTAAGGTTAATTACAAGTCATACAATGATTACAAGTGATCTATAACAAAGATAAGAAGAAAACTATATATTTGTCAATCTTTAACTTTATACATGACTGACTTGATTTATTCAACCTAGGGTTTGCAAACACTTGGTATCAAAATTAAAGAGTTCCATAAGTTGGTATTTTCCCTATTTATATGTGAATGCATTTTAATATTATATCTCTCTTGTTGAAATTGAGGAATTTGACCTTTATTTTGTTACTATTTTGACCTTGATGTATGTTTTCTCCCTATTAACTTTAGATTTTTTTATTATATTATTTTCTTTCTAAGATTGAGGTATTCCTCTTGAACTTCCTTTTATAGGTTCATCTTGAACTTCTATTTTATCCTTCATGGATGTTACCATTATTATGAATTATGAGATATAGATTTCTATTACTTAATCTGGCACCACAAATTATGACACGTATCCACATTGCCATCAATAGACAACACACCCTAATTTTACTTGATTTGAAATTATAATGTGAAATCATAATCTCCTATGGAAATTTTACCCCTTTTAGGTCACTCACAATATATATATGCTAATAAATTATTTCAAAACTGACAACAATGTATTGCAAGTTCTCTATCTAATGGAATGTGTTTCCCCCTTGCCATGAAACCCTAATTTGGGTGTCTTACCTTTTTAGGTTTAAATGTAAGTCTTGATGACTTTCATATAGTTAATTCTTGATCCCTACCACATTATGATTTTATTATCATATGAAATGATTGGTTTTATGTTTAACTCTACAAAATGACTATACTTGGCATCTTTCTGTATCTATTTCAGTAATATATGTTGGTAAGAAATTAGTAAAATATAAATTTTGTGGGAGGGAGGATGTTGATGGAAATTAATTTTTTCCTAGAAGCTTGTCTACTCAATAAGTAATATTGGGATTAAGAGAGGCATTCTCTCCCACTCTCCCATGCCCGTGATGGAGGCCAAATGCATGAGAGGGTGGTAAACTAAGGAGTCAACTCATATTCGAACCCGGGTCCCTTTGTGAGGGAACACCGTGCTTTACCACTTGAAACACTCCTTGTCAGTTACTCAATAAGTAATATTATGTGAACACCTTGGTGGATGTTGGTAATTTTTTTTCTAGGTATGCACACCTTCTAGTTATCTACACAGATGTTGATGACATTTCTTTATCCTATAAGCACATCTATTTCCCCACTAAGAAATTGGTTGTTCTAGTTTCATAACACTCATGCGTTAATTAGTAAAATTATTTTTACAATTATTATTCTTTTAAATATACTACCCTTATTGTTTCTTGACTTTTTTCCATGGGAACTCTACATGAATTGTTTATCATTGTTCATGTTTTATTACATGGAAAGATGATTAACACTGTTAAATTCACATAATCCACAATAATATCATTTCATTGTACACTTTACATAACTCTAGTCAACATTTGTTATTTTCTTTGTACATTCCTCTTATTGGTATCTTTTATTAACATTATGCTGAAACATTAGGTTTCCTATGTCTTATTTATAGGGCATACATGCATTTTCCAATCTCATATCTACTTCTTTTTTCCTTCTACTTGGGGTATTAGTATACCCACACAATGGTTAGCTTAAGGAGTAATCCACATTATGGAATTTATAATATGTACCCTTAGAGTTTTGTACTTGGACTGATATGGACAAATGATTCCCTTTATGAGCTTTGGTTTTATCATTTTTTTATAAGAGAACATTTATGTTATAGATGCTTTATGTATTGTTTATGGTTCATTGATGTAATATCTTCTAGTTTACATATTTCTATGAATCCTTTTAGAATAGAAATATGATATCAATCATACTAATTTATAGAATGATAAATTAGCATGGTCACTGTGCTTATTACATTACCAAGATAAAACCAAGATGCTAAACACCTTTTCTAAAAGAACTTATGAGAAAGTTCTATTATAGTCAATGCCTTTAACTTGATTGAATCCTCTCATGTCCTCCTTCATAATCTCTATCTTTACTTCAAAATCTATGTGGGTATTATTCATGAAGACTAACTTGCACTCGATGGTAGTTACCTGGAGGACTTATTGCGTAATTAGAGTCCATCTCATATCTCATGGCCTAAACCCATTTTCCTGATGATGGATCCTCAATACCCTCTCAGTAAGTAGTTGACTCATCCTAATCAATGAGAATACACCATGTCAAGTGATCATGAGAAATCTAAATCTATGTTGCTCATGAAAACCATACTACTTTTACAAGGTTATCATGTTTCTTCAAGGGGGTGGCTATTCACAAAAAATGTATGTAGCATACTCATATCTCTTCTTACACTGGGATCATTATGTGTTTCTCAAACTAATTAAAGTTCTATTTTTAGATGTCCAAACTGTGAGACATACTTTTTCCTTTCTCACTTCAAAACTCAATCAATTAAGAACACCGGACAAGGATAAAAGAGAACTCATACCTTCAAGTATCTTTCCAATCTCCCAATCACTATTCTTGAGATAAAATCTTTTTAAGTTGACTCATCCTAATCAATGAGAATACACCATGTTAAGTGATCATGATAAATCTAAATATATGTTGCTCATGAAAACCCTACTACTTTTACAAGGTTATCATGTTTATTCAAGGGGGTGGCTATTCACAAAAAATGTATGTAGCATACTCATATCTCTTCTTACATTGGGATCATTATGTGTTTCTCAAACTAATTAAAGTTCTATTTTTAGATGTCCAAACTGTGAGACATACTTTTTCCTTTCTCACCACAAAACTCAATCAATTAAGAACACCGAACAAGGATAAAAGAGAACTCATAGCTTCAAGTAGATTTCCAATCTCCCAATCACTATTCTTGAGATAAAATCTTTTTACCAGAAACAAATCGATCCCAGAAGCCAAAAATCTAGGTTCAAAATCCTTAGAACGATTGCTTTACAAGTTTTTACAACCCCAAAACTTCATAAAAGGCATATTGTGAATATTCACAATTCATATCTCATGATATGTCTTTTTAGATAATTACAATAGTTGTGAATAAGTAAAACCATTATGGCTTCAACTAAATATCACAAGAAGAAACTAGTAAGTTCATATCACTCATCATGGATCTTAGCATGTCCAATAGTATGTGATTCATTCTTTCTAGAACACAATTATGGGAAGCAATTTAGATGGAGAGAATTTTGATACAATATCACACTCATTATGAATGTCCTCAAACTCTTTCTACAAACAATGTCTACCTCAATCTAGTGAAGTGTATGGATATCCATCCTTAATTACCATTTTACGTCACTGTTAAGTTCTTTAAATGTTATGGTGTTTTGACGATCTCTCATAAATACACATAATTAGTATTGGTTTTATCATAAAAAAGGAAGTAAGGATATATCCTATCTTTTTGGACTAAGAGACCCACATACAACAATATATATATGGATCCTTATAGTTCAATGATCCTTTCACTCCTCCCAACAAAAGGTTTTTTTATTTTTATTTTTATAAGAAATGATATGTGCATGTACTACATTATTCAAAATCAAGCACATATAAATATCCAACCTTTTTTATCATATAAATCTTCTTCTCATTTATGTGATAGGAGTGGCAATGATAGATGTAGTAAAGTATTAAGCCATGTAATTTAACAAAAAGGTTATATATAAGGTGCATGTATCTCAAGATCTAACAAGTATAAATCATAAGATATTAGGACAAATCTCATAATAGTAGTCACCCAAATAAATTCATTCTTTTATGAAATTAAAAGCCTTTCTTATTCAAAAATGAAATATAAATATTTATCTATGTATTGCATGTATGTAACGTTAACTATTTAATCATACTGCACATGTTGATGATACAAGGGAAAATTGTACATTGCTACCACATCTCCCACTAATTATCCAAAGTTCCATGTTCCCTTCTTTGAAGCCAATTAATTATTTCATCATGAGCATTAAAACATACATGATATCTACACACATTATCCAATGACCATGATGAATAATTGGAAGTACTTGTTTCAATAAACTAAGTACATGTATTAGAATCTCTATCCATTTGAACATCTAGTGCAAGCAATTTATTTTCTAGTGTCTTTAATTCTGATTGTAATGAATTTTTCATTCATTGACCACACCACCCTTAAATGTTAGAGTTAAGTACATGACCTTAGAGTTATAATAAAGTCCACCATTGTCCTACCCTTTCCCTTAATCTTTGTCTTTCTAGTTGAGTCCATTAGAATAGAATTAGACTTGACCATCATAATTTTTGTCTCAAGCTACTCTCAAGATGTCAAGGAACTCTAGAAATCATGTTGTTAATATTGTAACTAACAAGAAACTAGTTTTATGAGTTAAGGAGGATTGTGTGATATATTTGAGTCTAAATCTTGATCCATGGGATATATGGGGTTGTCTAGCTTGTCCAAGTACCTAATCATTTTGTGCACATGAGGATTAACATGATACTCATATGCTGGTTTTCTTTAATATAATCCTTTTACATGAAATACTTCTCTTATACAGATTGGTCATAAAGTAATTGCTTTAATGCTTAGTCATCTAGCAATTAACCATATTCTCGTGTTGTCTCCAAAGGTCGGGATCCACTGTCGTTCGGATCAGACATGCCCCATTATTGAAATAATTGAAATGCACTATGCATGCAACTCTCTTAGCCTTTAGGATAGTGATGACATGCTCATGTGGAAAACCATGTTCTAATAACCAAAGCTTGTTATTTGGAATATTTCTCAAGTTCATATACTAGTCAAAATTGTCATGTGAAGTTCTTTGTTAAGTAACGATACCCATTAAAAGATTGTATCACTATCTGCTATTTGACCAAAAAAATATTACTAATACTTAAATATTTAATTTAAAATCCTTCAACTTAAATTTATTCCTTCAGCTATTCCTACTATTGTTCTGAAATTACCATATGTGACATTAGAAGCTACAACATATACTTTTTCATGGCCAATGCCCCTATAATTCATATGTGAAAACCCAATACTTGTGGACCAAACTTCGACATAATTTTATTTAATAAAAAGTAAACAATCATAGTAGAAACATACTATCTATCAGCATATACATGACCCAATGTGGGAAATTGACGTATCTTATATGAAAAAAAATTATGAGGGAAATTGACTTAAAGAAAGATCTTTCCTATGATATTCCTATGAGGTCCTTGTTGGATTCCTCCTTTACCATTTTTAAATCCCATAAGATCTATTTATACATTTTTTGAGGGAATATATAACACATAGACATAAAGGGTACGAGTTAGTCACAAGGATTGGTAGAAATACAACTTCGAATGGTACATTAAAACATGCACTACCTACCATTTCAAAGAGATATGTAGTGAAAAATTAAAGTAGGTAGTATCAAGAGTAAGAACACGGACAGGATATCAATATCTTTATATGATTTAATATTATTGCTTTCAATAAAATTTACATCCACTATTATTTCATCCCAAAATATTTTATGAAGTAGGAGAAAAAAGGATTTGGCATTGAGGTACCTAATCTAAATGTGCTTGGATAACCCTGTGACATAAGTATATAAAAAAATCCACATCAAACTAAGTTCCATTTAACTTGTTCTGTCTCTAAAAAGAAATGTTAGGGTGTTATTCTACTAAATTAGTAAGTCATAAATCTTAAGCCATTGAAAGATAGTAACATCACCATTGGTGTCTCAGGGATCCAAGTATACTAATATCAATAGTTTTCAAACTCCTTAGTTCAATTTTAACAATGCATGATTGTAATAAGGGATTGATATTTTAATTAAACAAATATATGATTCTATGTCGTTAATCATGAGAAATAACGACCACACTCTTTTTCTAGGAGTTGATGTTCAAGGTACTTCAATAGAAGGTTGATTTGTAAACAATAATGATATCTTCTAGAATTTCAAGAAAGTCTACAAAGATATAGGTAAGGAATACAAATGTGACTTGAAATCATTATTATGATCTGGCTTTGCCTTTCAAAATTTGCGAGTGTCGGCCAGGATCTCCATGTTCCAATATTAATCATACTAGTATACTTCATCTTAGGGGTTTCTTATACACATGATGTAGTTTTCAAAACACGATCCTACCTAACAAGTTATCACATGTATTATATTTCTTAGAGATATAACTAGTTTACCAGTAGAGTTTCGTTGCAATCAAAACATATTATAAATCAACATTTATCAAACAAAAAAGTATATAATCCAAATAACATAATACTTAGAACTAGGGTTATCTACTTAGCATCGTTGGCATCATACAAGTCAGTTTGTGAAGTGAGCAAATCCCAAATTCACTTAAGTGGAATGGGAATAATTATGATAGAATCTTCACTAATGCCACCATCCTAAACATTTCTACATAATTTATGCTTAAATAAAAATAACCAATATTCAAAAGTACACAATTTTAAGCGTGTACAAAGTATGGGGGTTCAAAAGAGAAAAAAAATATCCAAACTACATATGAATATAACAAAATGCCTCAAATAAATACTAAGTAGAATATGTTGACACTAGGTCAATGTTCATATTTTGTGAATTAGTTAGTCATTATCTATTTTTTTTATTTATCATACCTCTTCAAAAACTGTAATTTTATTTGATGATATATAGGAATAAGAAATACATTCTTTAATTTCTTTAGGATCATGAGACAAAATTATAATTATTTGTTGTTTTCTAGGATTGACATCCAAAGATATTTTTACATTTTAACTAAACATGCCATTAACAAAATATTTCAAAAACTAATTAGAATGCTTAAATAAAAATGCTGAAACAAATTAGATTGTTGACATTATTAGATATTATCATATTATATATAGGTATTTTTGAATCATTTGAAAGATTTTCTGATATTAGTTATCATATATCTTCCCAAAAAAGTAAATAAACAAAACCAAATTTTCTGAGTTCAAACATAATGTTACACTTAGGTGACCTGGCATGTCATGAGAGAAGTTGCCTCATTCTAACTTTCCACTCGACTACTCAAACTTTAACAAGACATATCTCTTGAGCGACATTATGTGTGTCCTGTGCCATTGCAACTTTCTACAACATTGGACATAGTGTATCTAGTTAGAGAAATATCATTCCACATCGTGATACTACAAAACATGGTTGATGACAATTGGAGGAGCGTGAAAAATGAGCTATAAGGCTAGTTTCTTTAAAAGAAAGAATTATCTAATTCCCCCAGAGGTATGTAGGTAAGAGGGGAAAAATAGTGACATTATGGTGGTTATAGGGTGGTCTTCATTGTTGAATATGTGAAACCACTTAAAGATGGTGTCGGGGAGTTGTAAATGGGACATATGATCAGTATTGACTTGTTAGAGTTTGGATGAAGCTTTTTGTGTGC